>CM054152.1:35419695-35424695 GCA_028751875.1 Rapana venosa | reverse complement strand
CAACCGCACGATCTTGGGGAACAGCCTCTTCAGGTCAGGCTCCGTCTCGAACAGCCTGCAAAGAGGTAAAAAAAAAGGTAAAAGGGAAAGGGAAAGGAGTCCCATCACCTATATTAAGGTCGTAGGGTGGAGCGAGGCGTCAGAGACCTCAGCTTCTCTAGGGGGCTGTTATATTGAGGGCGGTGGCGCCCATCTCCTCCTCTCCCTCGCTGCTTTTACCTTCCCTGACCCTAAAAGAGGGCAGGTCTCCATTTACAGCTGGGTGAATGGGGGGTTGTACTGAAGCCAAGGCGCGCGAAAACGATCAGCTATGCAAATGGTAGCCACGCTCGATGCTGCTTAACTTTAGCTTTTGGGGAAAGCGAGTGCTCCGACCACTGAGCTATCCCGTCCCCTGTTCTATTCGAACAGCTTACAAAGAGGTAAAAAACAGGTAAAAGGTAAAGGAGTCCCATCACCTATATTAAGGTCGTAGGTGGAACGAGGCGTCAGAGACCTCAGCTTCTCTAGGGGGCTGGTATATTGAGGGTGGTGGCGCCCATCTCCTCTCCCTCGCTGCTTTACCTTCCCTAACCCTAAAAGAGGGAAGGTCTCCATTTACAGCTGGGTGAATGGGGGGTTGTACTGAAGCCAAGGCGCGCGAAAACGATCAGCTATGCAACTGGTAACCACGCTCAATGCTGCTTAACTTGGCTGGGGGGAAAGCGAGTGCTCTACAAAAGAGAGAGAGAGAGAGAGAGAGAGAGAGAGAGAGAGAGAGAGAGAGAGAGAGAGAGAGAGAACTTCAGTGGTGTCTGAGTTGGGTCTTGTTCTTGGGTGAAGAAGAAGAAAAAAAGAAGGGTAAAAGTCTCTTCGGATGAGACTGTAAACTCAGGTCCCGTGCGCGAACGCGTGCAGAACGTCTTGCGCACATGTTAGAACCCGTTCCGGTTTTTTTTTTGGTGGAAGAGTAGGTCATTGTGTTCCCGTGGGAACGTATGACAAGCTTTACAAAACTGCGTACACGCGGGGTCTGGGTGTAAAATTAAAGCACATGAGTGCTTTTTCCATTATCCTCGAAATAAAGGAATAAAATGAAAATGAATAAATAGAATAAAAGGGAAAAGTGTTCCCATAACCTATGTGGATGTAGGTGGAGCGAGGTTGTCAGAGACCTCAGCTTCTCCAGGGGACCGGTATATAGAGCGCGGCGCCCATCTCCTCTCCCTCGCTGCTTTACCTTCCCTGACCCTAAAGAGGGCAGGTACCCATTTACAGCTGGGTGAATTGGGGGGACTGTACTGAAGCCAAGGCACGCGAAAACGGTCAGCTATGCAAATGGTAGCCACGCTCGATGCTGCTTAACTTTAGCTTGGGGGAAAGCGAGTGCTCCGACCACTGAGCTATCCCGTCCCACGTTAGGGGGATGGGGAGGATGCTATAGCGACAGCTTAAAAAATTCCCAACCCAACAAGAAACAAATAATAGAAAGGGAAAAAGAAGAAGAAAAAGAATGTTTCAGGATCAGTATTGCTATTGGGACGGGTACGCTATAAAATGAGTGGTTAAGACAGTTTACCAAAAAAGAGAAAAAAAGCAAAACAAGGCACCCCCCCCCCAGTGCCAGAGTTTGTATAGTTATTGGGACAGGGACACTATAACTGAGTAGTTGAAACCGTTTGGCCCCCCAAAAAAAACAACAACAAAACAAAACAAAACAACCACCCCCCAAAAACCCACAAACCCAACTAAACAAAAACCAACCCAGTGCCAGGATTTGGATGAGACTATAAACCGAAGCCCCGTGTGTGCGAACACACGAAGAACATCTCGCGCACACGTTACATCCTGTTCCGCATGTCGTAAGAGGAAGCCATTGTGTGCCAGTGGGAACATATGACAGAATTTACAAAACCGCATACACACGGGGACTAGGATGTAAAAAAGCACAAAAGTGCTTATTCCATTATCCACGATATATAAAGAAAAGGGGGTGGGGGGAGGGACGCCCCCCCACAACAAGCAAACAACACCCCCCCCCCCCCAAACAACAACCAACAACCCAACCCCCCAGTACTAGGACTGGTATGGTTATTGGGATGGGGACGCTCTAAGCCTAGTGGTGGTTTTTCAGTCAGGTTGATTTCAAGGCCGGCAGTTAGTGAAGTGATGGTTTTCAATTTCGGCGGCGGCGGCGACGGGGTGAATTAAGGATGGTGGTCGGGGGGGGGGGGAGGGGGGGGGAGGGGGGATCTTTTACGATCTTCCAGGTCAACTTTAAGTGCAGACCTGCCAGTGCCTGTGGCAGAGACTGCCATGCACTGTTTGACTACTGAACCACTCCTGACGTTGTTTCCAGCAGGGTTAGAGTGGCGAAAGAAGGTTCCCAGCTATTGTCTTCTGAGACAGAAGAAGTACAGTATTTAAACAGGGAAAGTTTGCCAGGGTTACTTTTATGCCTTGATTTTGAAAAAGCCTTCGACTCTATTGCCTGGTCATTTATGTTCAAGGTCCTTTCTGCTTTTGGTTTTGGCAAAGACTTCTGTCAGTGGATATCTGTTTTCTACAAAAATATAAAATCGTCTGTCCTGGTTAATGGACAAATGTCACAGTGGTTTCCCATCTCGAGGGGTTGCCGACAGGGAGATCCTATATCGCCATATCTGTTTGTTTTGTGTGTAGAAGTCCTTGGTATAATGACTAGACAAACTGAAAAGATAAAAGGCATTAGGATTGGAGAAACCGAGCACAAAATTTCACAATACGCAGACGACACTGAACTTTTTTTAGATGGATCTGAAGAAACATTTACAGAGGCAGTTAACATTCTTGATACATTTGGGAAGAAGTCTGGCCTGTACTTGAATGCAAACAAAACTGTGGCTGTGTGGCTTGGAAGACAGAAGAATTCACCAAGACGCTACAGTCCTCATTTACACATGCAGTGGAATCCTCCAAGGTTCAAGATATTAGGAATATGGCTCTCTAATAATTTAAAGGAATGTGAAGAATTTAATCTGAAAGAAAAATTTGCTGAAATTGAATATCTTTATAAACTATGGCTTAAGCGACAAATTACCCCATTAGGTAGAGTTGCTATTCTTAAATCATTAATTTTATCCAAGATTGTACACTTGTGGATGTTGTTGCCTAACCCTCCAGATAAAGTAGTTGATTTGATCCAAAAAACAGTGTATCAGTTTGTATGGAAAAACAAACAGGATAGGATTAGTCGAAAAACAGTTGTTAAAGCTATTCGCGAAGGTGGACTTGGAGTACCAGATATCAAAAGGTACATAAACGCTTTAAAACTGCTTTGGATAAGACGATTACGAAAAAGTACTCATAAATGGAAAAACATAATCTTGAAAATAAACCCTATTCTAGCTCATCTTGAATATCTTGGCACTGATCTCCCATGTGACAGAAACCACCAACCTAATCACTTTTGGAATAATGTCCTAAGATCATACAAAGAATTTGGAAAGAAAGTTTCTGTATCAAAATCTGAAGAAATAATAGGAGAACCTTTGTTTTATAATGATAACATTCAGATTGGGAACAGAAGCTTTTTTTTTTTTAAAGAAATGGTATGAAAAAGGTGTATGTTTCATTCATAATTTGCTTGATGAGAATGGTCTTTTTCTCACAGTTCAAGAGTTTAATGGTAAATATAATCTACAGACTGATTGTATTACATACATGGGATGTGTACAAGCTGTTAAGAGTTATGTAAGAAAACAACACAAGATATATCTGATAACATAGCATTGAATTGCCCTAAAGCTCTTAAGGTTATTGCATCATATCCCAAAGGGGCTCGATTATTTTACAATATCCTTATGCGGGATGATGCAAAACCAAACTGTTGTCAAAAATGGGACAATAAATTAAATGCCAATGTCAATTGGAATGGAACTTTCAGAAAAATTCAACAGATTAAAGAAATTAAACTACGTTGGTTCCAAATAAGACTTACACATAGAATATTAGCAACAAATACTGTCCTCATGCACATGAATGTGGTTCATGAAAGCAGCTGCAGCTTCTGCAGAAGAGTTCAGGATAGTATAAGCCATATGCTCTGGACTTGTGATTGTATCCAACCTTTTTGGGCACAGCTGGAAAGATATATAAATCAAAATTGTGAAAATGCAAACAACGTAATGCTGAATGAATAATTGTATTGTTTGGATGTGATGATGCCTATAGGTCTGACCACATTTTTGACATGATTATATTACATGCAAAATTTTACATTTACAGATGCAAGATCAATAAAACAATCCCTCAGTTCTGTCACTTCAGGACATACTTGAGAAAGGTGTTTGAAATTGACAAATATATTTCGTTTATCAACATGACTCATAATAAGTTTGTAACTGATTGGCTACCATATAGACAAATTGTCGAAATTTGACATTCTCTTTGATAGCAAATTAAAGATAATCCTCTATTACCTGTCTTTTTTCCCAAATTAGCAAACTGCTGTTATATCTACTCTGATAATTATGTTGTTGTGACTAATGGGTAGTAATTATGTGCATCAAATAGTGTATGGAGGCAGGTGACATGTATCTAGTCTCCACATGGATCAGTAACCCTGCTATTGTTGTGATAGATACGTATATGTATGTGTGTGTACCAATATGTGTGTGGTAAAATGTTTGTGGACTCCTCTTAGCACATACAAGGATCGTAAGTGCTATATAAAAAATAATCCAAACAAATAACAGATTTGCATGCCTATAAAGTGATCAATGATTTGAATTGATAACCCTTTGTGTCAGTGTATGTTTATGTATATGTGTGTGTGTATGTGTGTGTATGCGTGTGTATGTAGGTATTTGTATGTATGTATGTATGTATGTATGTATGTATGTATGTATGTATGTATGTATGTATGTATGTATGTATGTATGTATGTATGTGTGTGTATGCGTGTGTATGTAGGTATTTGTATGTAAGTATGTATGTATGTATGTATGTATGTATGTATGTATGTATGTATGTATGTATGT
>CM054152.1:35389695-35402195 GCA_028751875.1 Rapana venosa | reverse complement strand
GGGTGAAGTCTTTTGCAAAGAACTTGGCTTTTGCACACAGTGAAAATAAATATAGGAATTTGGTGAACAACTCTTCTTCAGAGCTGTGCCTTTGGGATTTCCTGCAGAACTGAGTGAAAAGGAGAATGATTGCTACACCCTGGAAAGTGCATAGCATCGCATTGTATGTAATTGTGTTGAGGTTATAATCAAAGCTGATTAAAAAAAAAATGTGTTTGAAGTTTGTGCTACTCTTTTCAGAGAGAATGTGTTGCTATAGCTTCGCGTTAACTCGTTTTTGAAAACAAATCTTTCTTGCCTGCATTAATGTTTATATTAGCCTAGAGAATGGCTTCTCCCCCTTCATTTTGTTGCCACGTCAACTTTCCTTCTGTCTTCAGTCAGTCCTGTCACTTATTTATTCATATCAAATGCATTTTACACTCAGGATATTAGTTCACGTCTCTCCTGGAAAAAAAGCTCTAACTTATTATTTATTATTCATAGTTAAGTTGACCAGAGAGAGAGACAATTGACAAACTTTTATTGCTATTTAGCAATCAAGCCATATAGCGCTGCGGCGCGGTAACAACGATATCGAACGCGACGCGATTACAATGACATGGAAACCATGGCAGTGGTGGTATGTACATCAAGATTCGATACATTATTGTCTGTGTCTCAAGTGTCTCAATTTTCAAACCAGCCTTTCCTTTTCCAGTCTACAGCCAGCGAAGTCAGCCCATGTAAGACCAGATCAGGTCCCGGAGATGATGTAACTCCTGCTCAGCACTTGCCACCACTGTCTGTGTGTGTTGTGTGTTAGTACACTGTTTCCCTTTACGAAGTCTGGCAAGCCTGACACGTTCTTCTGGCAACATGTTTTTCTCTTCTTGCTTGATGTACCAGAACACGCACTTAGATTCCTCGCCAGGATCTCCATTCCAAGAGTATTCCAGGATGATGTCATCTGATTCACACATCACAATGTTTTGATCAACCGAACTATGTACCACCACCTTTCGAAACCGTGTGTTTCTCTTGCTGTCCCTTAATCGACGCTGTACACGTTTGTCAGTTAGAGTAGACACATACTGTTTCACAATACCAGTATCAGTATCAGAGTCCTCCACTGTGCAGCCAACTGTCAGCTCTTCCTGCACATCAGACGCCTCAGAAGACACACCGATCTTGCTGTCTGTTGCTGGATCACACAGTAGATCAAGTGAATCTGGTGTGGCTGAGGCATTCAATTCACTGCTGACACATAGTTCTGTGTACACACTGGTTTGTTTTCCTTCTGTTTCCACATCGAGCAGGGAGTCAATGTTACACGAGACCGGCTCTTCCAAGACACTGTTATTGTCACATTGGCGACTTGCCTGTCTTTCTTGGTGTTGTCTACTTCTTTGAACATCGCGACGTCTTTGACAAGGGGGTTTCTTGCGATAGTACTGAACACGGGAGTTACCGTTCAGCACCGGGTCCGCCATTTCTGTTGACACTGGCTTGTCAGCTGGCTTCATTCGCAAGACGAACACAACACTGCCGCTCTCCCCCGCGACTTTCCAACTCGATACGACGTTGTCGATCAGCAGGGCGTTTAAGAGAGAGAAAGAGAGAGAGAGTGAGAGAGAGAAAGAGAGAGAGAGAAGGGATCGGGAATCTAGTTTTCTGAAGGGATTTGAACCTTAGATATCTCATCTTCAAAGTGGGCACTTTGCCCCTAAAAACACTGTCCTACCCTTTGTGGTGCATATTACTGAACTACTCGTTGTTCTCTCTCTCTCTCTCTCTCTCTCTCTCTCTCTCTCTCTCTCTCTCTCTCTCTCTCTCTCTCTCAGTTTTTCTTGGCCGTTCTTCCTAACTTGTGTCATGCCCTAACAAGCAGAGTTGATTCTCAGATCGTGCTGTCAGCCACGGCACCTTCTGCCGTTCTACAGCAGCTTTGGTGTCTGCAATGTACGTGCAGTCTGGTCCCAGTTCCAGATTTACCTCCAAACCCCGAGAATCTGGTCATGTTTAAGGTCTGTCTGTACTTTAGTGCAGACAAGGAAATAAATGTGATGGTGTCGCATGAGGATGAACTCGCCAACAACCCTCCCCCCCCATCCCCCCACCTCCTACCAAACGATCAATGAGAAGTGACGTCGATTTGTGTTTGTCATGAATCTTTAAAGTTCATGTTTGTAGGTAAAGGTTGAAGAAAAATATTGCTGCGATGTTGAAAATCCTGTCCAGAAATAAAAATCACAGGCTTGTTGATATTTGGATCCTTTGTTTTAGTAAGAGATTCAGGCAATTACAGAAAAGTGGAAAAGTTTGGTGTGAGTTTTCTTTCCCTGTCACTGTGCATCGTTGTCCTGCATCTATCATCAAGGATGAGACTATAAACCGAGGCCCGTGTTCGAACGCATGCGTTTGAACATCTTGCGCACACGTTAAATCCTGTTCTGCTTTTCGAAAGAGTAGGCCATTGTGTGCCGGTGGAAACAGATGACAGAATTTACAAAACCGCATACACACGGGGACTGGATGTAAAAAAACACATGCGTGCTTATTCCATTATCCTCGATATAAAAGAATAAAAAAAAAAATAAAAAAAATAAGGATGAGTTTGTCTGTATGACATCATGCTTTTTTTCGTGACGAAGATAAAATACGTCATAACAGTATGACATCACTTACTTGTCATCGTGCATACTTCCTTGTACCTTGATTTGCCTACAGAATGCGATTCTCCTCCCCCCCCCCTCCCCCCCCAATCATGGTATGACATCACTTTTTTTTTATCATTCTTATTCCTTTTTTTTACGAATTTGCCTACAGAATGGTTTTCTTCAGTTTACGTTTTCACATAAAAGACTACACCAAAACAAAAACAACCATGGGGACGGGATAGCCTGGTGGTTAGTGCATTGCGCTCGCGAACTGACGGCCTGGGTTCGAGGCCGGGTTTAAACCACCACAGAGACGCCCGTTCTGCGGATTTTTTCCCCCTGGAGTTAACATCAGTGCCGACTCCACTTCTCCAGATGTCATTGAAATGAGACTATAAACCGAGGCCCCGTATGTAAACGCACACAGAACATCTTCCGCACATGTTAAAAAACCTTTTCCGTCTTTCGGAAGAGTAGGTCATTGTGTGCCACAGAAACTAATGACAAAATTAAAAAAAAATCTTAATGCACACGAGGACTAGATGTAAAAAAACAACAACCCACATGCGTGCTCTTTCATTATCTTCGAAATGAAAGAAATTGAATGAATAGATCAACAAAATTGTCTTGTGGATTAGGCGGTGATTACGAAATGCGACTATGGACAAATATTAACCCACAGACCTCTCTCTCTCTCTCTCTCTCTCTCTCTCTCTCTCTCTCTCTCTCTCTCTCTCTCTCTCTCTCTCTCTCTCTCTCTCTCTCTTACTCTATGGGTACGTTACCTCTAAGCTAGGTCCTTCCTTTGTAATGGCACACTGTCTCCTGCATGATCAGGTTCTCTTCTCTCCTTCCCTGACTTAATCCCTTCTTCCCAACCCAGAACATGACGTTCTGAAGAGCAAAGTTAATTCTGGGTCCGCGGTGTCTCTCCTCAAAACCTCGGCACCCTCTGCTGTCAATATTGGTGTCTGCAGTGCACGTGCAGATTGGAACCTGTAAGCGGTATTGGTGCTCGAATTGCATGCACGTACAGTACCGGAGTCTGCGAGCAGTATTAGTGTCTGTAAACCGTATTGGAGCAGTATTTGTGCATGTAAGCAGTATTGGAGCAGTATGTGTGTATGTAAGCAGTAATGGTGTCTGTAAACAGTATTGGAGCAGTATTTGTGCATGTAAGCAGTATTGGTGTCTGTAAACAGTATTTGTGCATGTAAGCAGTATTGGTGTCTGTAAACAGCATTGGAGCAGTATTTGTGCATGTAAGCAGTTTGGTGTCTGTAAACAGTTTTGGAGCAGTATTTGTGCATGTAAGCAGTATTGGTGTCTGTAAACAGCATTGGAGCAGTATTTATGCATGTAAGCAGTATTGGTGTCTGTAAACAGTATTGGAGCAGTATTTGTGCATGTAAGCAGTATTGGTGTCTGTAAACTGTATTGGAGCAGTATTTGTGCATGAGAGCAGTATTGGTGTCTGTAAACAGCATTGGAGCAGTATTTGTGCATGTAAGCAGTATTATTGTCTGTAAACAGTGTTGGGGCAGTATTTGTGCATGTAAGCAGTATTGGTGTCTGTAAACGGTATTGAAGTAGTATTTGTGCATGAGAGCAGTATTGGAGTCTGTAAACCGTATTGGAGCAGTATTTGTGCATGTAAGCAGTATTGGTGTCTGTAAACAGTATTGGAGCAGTATTTGTGCATGTAAGCAGCATTGGAGCAGTATTTGTGCATGTAAGCAGTATTGGTGTCTGTAAACAGTATTGGAGCAGTATTTGTGCGTGTAAGCAGTATTGGTGTCTGTATACTGTTTTGGAGCAGTGTTTGTGCGTGCAAGCAGTATTGGTGTCTGTAAACAGTATTGGAGCAGTATTTGTGTATGTAAGCAGTATTAGTGTCTGTAAACAGTATGGAGCAGTATTTGTGCATTTAAGCAGTATTAGTGTCTGTAAACTGTTTTGGAGCAGTGTTTGTGCGTGCAAGCAGTATTGGTGTCTATAAACAGTATTGGAGCAGTATTTGTGTATGTAAGCAGTATTAGTGTCTGTAAACAGTATGGAGCAGTATTTGTGCATGTAAGCAGTATTAGTGTCTGTAAACCGTATTGGAGTAGTATTTATGCATGTAAGCAGTATTGGTGTCTGTAAACAGCATTGGAGCAGTATTTATGCATGTAAGCAGTATTATTGTCTGTAAACAGTATTGGAGCAGTATTTGTGCATGTAAGCAGTATTGGTGTCTGTAAACTGTATTGGAGCAGTATTTGTGCATGAGAGCAGTATTGGTGTCTGTAAACAGCATTGGAGCAGTATTTGTGCATGTAAGCAGTATTATTGTCTGTAAACAGTGTTGGGGCAGTATTTGTGCATTTAAGCAGTATTGGTGTCTGTAAACGGTATTGAAGTAGTATTTGTGCATGAGAGCAGTATTGGAGTCTGTAAACCGTATTGGAGCAGTATTTGTGCATGTAAGCAGTATTGGTGTCTGTAAACAGTATTGGAGCAGTATTTGTGCATGTAAGCAGCATTGGAGCAGTTTTTGTGCATGTAAGCAGTATTGGTGTCTGTAAACAGTATTGGAGCAGTATTTGTGCGTGTAAGCAGTATTGGTGTCTGTATACTGTTTTGGAGCAGTGTTTGTGCGTGCAAGGAGTATTGGTGTCTGTAAACAGTATTGGAGCAGTATTTGTGTATGTAAGCAGTATTAGTGTCTGTAAACAGTATGGAGCAGTATTTGTGCATGTAAGCAGTATTAGTGTCTGTAAACCGTATTGGAGCAGTATTTGTGCATGTAAGCAGTATTGGTGTCTGTAAACTGTTTTGGAGCAGTGTTTGTGCGTGCAAGCAGTATTCGTGTCTATAAACAGTATTGGAGCAGTATTTGTGTATGTAAGCAGTATTAGTGTCTGTAAACAGTATGGAGCAGTATTTGTGCATGTAAGCAGTATTAGTGTCTGTAAACCGTATTGGAGTAGTATTTATGCATGTAAGCAGTATTGGTGTCTGTAAACAGTATTGGAGCAGTATTTGTGTAAGTAAGCAGTATTGGTGTCTGTAAACTGTATTGGTATCTGTAAACAGTATTGGAGCAGTGTTTGTGTAAGTAAACAGTATTGGTGTCTGTAAACAGTAATGGAGCAGTATTTGTGCATGTAAGCAGTATTGGTGCCTGTAAACAGTATTGGAGCAGTATTTGGGCATGTAAGCAGTATTGGTGTCTGTAAACAGTATTGGAGCAGTATTTGTGCATGTAAGCAGTATTGGAGCAGTATTTGTGCATGTAAGCAGTATTGGTACAGTATGTGTGTATTTAAGCAGTATTGGTGTCTGTAAACAGTATTGGAGCAGTATTTGTGCATGTAAGCAGTATTGGAGCAGTATTTGTTTATGTAAGCAGTATTGGTGTCTGTAAACCGTATTGGAGCAGTATTTGGGCATGTAAGCAGTATTGGTGTCTGTAAACAGTATTGGAGCAGTATTTGTATATGTAAGCAGTATTGGTGTCTGTAAACAGTATTGGAGAAGTATTTATGTATGTAAGCAGTATTGGTGTCTGTAAACAGTATTGGAGCAATATTTGTGCATTGGTGTCTGTAAACCGTATTGGAGCAGTATTTGTGCATGTAAGCAGTATTGGAGCAGTATGTGCGTATGTAAGCAAAATTGAATTTAAAACATATCGATGAAATTTAGATATTACATGCTGTAATTTCACCACCAGCAGTTTTGAAAGTATTATTTTTTATGTGTGTGTGTGTGTGTGTGTGTGTGTGTGTGTGTGTGTGTGTGTGTGTCTGTGTGTGTGTGTATGTGTGTGTGTGTGTGTGTGTGTGTGTGTGTGTGTGTGTGCGCGTGTGTGTGTGTTTGGTGAACTTTGACAGTTATGTCTGCGTGTGCTTGTTTGCTTTGCTTCTTCGGCAAAACCTTTTTTTTTTTGTCACGTTCAAGATTTGGAAACGTAAAGAACCCCAAAAAACCCCAAACCAAACTGGCTTTTGTGATGATGTTAGATATCCATTATGAAATAAAATGCCTTGTAAAGCTGGAGGATGTAAAATTATGCTACTTTCTTACTCTCTTAGCTTGAGGACTTTTTGTTAAGCTGAGTCTCCGGTGTAGGCGTGTGTGTGTGTGTGTGGGCGTGTGTGTGTGTGTGTGGGCGTGTGTGTGTGTGTGTGTGTGTGTGTGTGTGTGTGTGTGTGTGTGTGTGTGTGTGTGTGTGTGTGTGTGTGTTCTGAAGAGATTAAGAGAGAGAACAGAGAGAGAGAGAGACAGACAGAGACAGAGACAGAGAGACATAGAGAGACAGAGACAGAGAGATACAGTGAGAGATAAAGAGAGAGAATTGAGTTGAATGAAATGACTTGAATTGAATGAATCTTATTTAGAGAGGGTTATGGCATAAGTAAATATGCTTTACAACAACCAGCTCTCTAGGCAAAGAAAGAAAGAAAGAAAGAGAGAGAGAGAGAGAGAGAGAGAGAGAGAGAGAGAGAGAGAGAGAGAGAGAGAGAGAGAGAGAGAGACAGACAGACAGACAGACAGACAGACAGACAGACAGACAGACAGACAAAAAGAAGAACGAAAAAAAAGAAAGAAAGAGAAAGAGAGAAAGAATAAGAACATCGTTCCTCCTGTTGTTGTTTGTTTCTTGAATGTATGTGCAATCATGGTTACAGAACAAGAAATAAACAAACCAAAAAAGAAACAAAAAACCCAACCAGAAAACAATCAAACAAACAAAGAAAAACACAAACACCAAAAAAATTCACAGTCGCTCACTTCCTGACGTTACGTTACCACCCACCTGCAACTACCTGTTGTTAACCTGCAAGTACCTGTTGTTAACCTGCAAATACCTGTTGTTAACCTGCAACTAACCTGCAACTACCTGTTGTTAACCTGCAACTACCTGTTGTTAACCTGCAACTCCCTGTTGTTAACCTGCAACTACCTGTTGTTAACCTGCAACTCCCTGTTGTTAACCTGCAACTCCCTGTTGTTAACCTGCAACTCCCTGTTGTTAACCTGCAACTCCCTGTTGTTAACCTGCAACTACCTGTTGTTCACCTGCAACTACCTGTTGTTCACCTGCAACTAACTACCTGTTGTTAACCTGCAACTACCTGTTGTTAACCTGCAACTACCTGTTGTCAACCTGCAACTACCTGTTGAAGAGTAGGCCATTGTGTGCCGGTGGGAAACAGACGACAAAATATTACAAAACCGCATACACACGGGGACTAGATGTAGAAAAAAAAGCACTTAAGTGCTTATTCCATTATCCTCGATATAAAAGAATAAATAAATAAATAAATAAATAAATAAACCGCTCATCTAAATGATCATAACGAAGCCGTGCTATCTTTAGAACCCTCTGTCATGTCATCAGCATCTTCCAGTGGCTGAGATCCATTCTCACTGTGTTAGTGTCGAAGCAGATGAAGGATGCTGCTGATTATTGGTTGTGTGACTGACTGCTATTGCTGCCCACTGGCCAGGCTGATAAGTGAAGATTGAGGACCAACCAGAAAAAAGATGGCTGCTTCGTTTTGGTGGATTGGAGTTTTGCGTCCAGTTTGCTTTCAATGGATATATAATTATGTTATCTGTCTTGTTTAGCGATGATTAAAGAAAGTTGCGCAGTTGGAATTGTTGTTCGCTCTGTTTTAGGTGTTGGTGAAATACTGTGCGCGATACTGCATGAATAAAGAGACAGGTACATCGAATCACACGCGCACACACACACACACACACACACACACACACACGCCCGCGCGCACACACACACGCACACACGCGCACACACACGCGCACACACACACTCACACACATGCACACACACACACACACACACACACGCACGCACGCACGCACACGCACGCACGCACACACGCACGCACGCACGCACGCACACACACACACACACACACACACACACACACACACACACACACACACACACACACACACACACACTGTCTGTCTGTCTGTCTGTCTCTCTCTGTCCTCTGTCTCCTCTGTCTGTCTTGTTTTCTCAGTCTGTCTGTCTCTATCTCTGCCTGTTTGAGTCTGTATCTGTCTGTGTGTGTGTCTCTGTTTGTCTTTGTCTCTGTCTCTCTGTCTTTGGCTCTGCCTTTCTCTGTCTGTCTGTCTGTCTGTCTATCTGTCTCTATGGTGAGGCAGCCAAGAGCCATTTCAATGTGTGTCATTTTTCGGGGTCCAAATTTCTTCCTGTCTTCGCTTATATCCCATTTATTTTTCTCTTTCTATGACACTTACCCGTGCACTGCACACACTCCAGAGAAATGCAACATAAAATCTTCACATGTTTCACATTTCTTTTCTGTCCTACACCATCTCCCCAATGTTTGCAGAGGATGAAAGGGCTCTACAATTTTCTGACATTTCATTTGACCCACCTGCAATCGTTTCGTCCTAGTCAGGGTAAAAATCTAATTCGGGTTTTCAGCCCTGCTGTGGACATAATTAGGTTAAGCAGCATCGAGCGTGGTTACAATTTGGATGGGTGACCGTTTGCGCGCCTTGGTTTCAGTACAGTTCCCTAGTTCACCCAGCTGTAAATGGGTACCTGCCCTCTTTAGGGTCAGGGAAGGGAAAACAGCGAGGGAGAGGAGATGGTCGCTGCCCTCAATATGCTGTCCCTTTGAGAAGTGAGACGCCTCGCTCCCCTACGACCAGAGAGATTATGGAACACCTTTACCTTTTTTATGGACAGAATTGAAAGCTGCAGCAGAGAGGCCAGATTTAAGATGGAAATGGTTTTTAGGGCAAGTGTACTGTAGAAAAAGCTATTGATTTTTTGAGGGCGAGTGTAACTTGGGGAAGGGCAAAGATTTTTGTTGGAACAGTGACTATTACAATGCTGTTGGCTAAGAAAATGAAGTGAAAATAATAAATAGATAAAGAGAACATTGTCCCCCTCCCCAAATGTTTCTATTTGCCGTCGTTGATATAATGAATGCGTATGCAATCGTGGTAAAATTTGTGTGAATGTCAAATTATGAGGGCATGTTTGACGATACCACCTAAAAGTGCCACCGACCTCCTGATAAAGTCCTCTGTGTAACCTGACACCAATCTCATATACATCTTAGTGCCAGAGGTGCCGTTCTCACCATAACTGTCAGGGAAATGAAAGATACTGCTGGATTGTCTCTGCTGCTGCTGCTGCTGCAGCTGAACAGGTGGCAAAAGAAGATGGACATGAGAAACACGACTGCCTTGATGACTTGTTATCAGAGTTTTATGGCCACTATCTCGGTAGCATCGAGATCACTCAATCGTCAGAGCACTCGCTTTCCACAAGATAAGGTTAAGCAGCATCGAGCGTAGTCACCACTTGGATGGGTGACCGTTTGCGCGCCTTGGTTTTAGTACAATTCCCCCAGATCACCCAGCTGGAAATGGGTACCTGCCCTCTTTAGGGTCAGGGAAGGTAAAGCAACGAGGGAGAGGAGACAGGCGCTGCCCTCAATATGCTGGCCCCTGGAGAAAATTAGGTCTCTGACACCTCGCGTAGGTGATGGGACACGGTTATCTTTACTTTTACCTTTTTATCCGGAACTTACAACCATCATAGCAAGCAGTCTACAGAAGTACGGTCAAAAATCGTCATCGCTCCTAAACACCCCCTGCCGAATGTTTGCTGAGGATGAACGAGTCCTACAATTTTTCCACCGCTTCTGTTTGACCGACATGTGCAATCGTTTCGTCCTTATCACGGACAATCTAATTCGCTTTTCAGCCCTGCTGCGGACAGAATTGAAAGTTGTATCAGAGAGGTCATGTTGGAGATGGAAAGGTTTTGGAGGGCAAGCGTACTGTAGTAAAGTCCATTGATTTTTTTGTTGGGACAGCAAAACAAATATAAAAATGCTGTTAGTTAAGAAAAAGAAAGAAAAAGAAAAAGAAAGTATTTTTCTTAAAGTGTTCCAATGGCTGTGATCTTACTTCACTGCGCACGTGTGCACTCTTGGTCAGTTTTGTGTAAGCGTGGACTTTTTTTGAAGACTCTTCTGACGATGCGATGCTACCTGAAAGTGCCAGCAACCTTGTGATAAAGAACTGTCTTCAACATGACCACCAACCTCACCTGTCTCTGAGTTACCTGATGCAGCGTTCTCACCCTGGCTGCCCAGAAGATGAAAGACACTGCTGATTTGTGACTGCTCTGCTGCTGCTGCTGCTGCTGCTGCTTACACCTGTCTAGTGATAACGAAAGACAGAGGACAGAAAGATAGTTCCCGTTATCACTTATTGATTGAAGTTTTACGTCCTGTGTCCCACAACGGACATGCTCTTCAACAGCTTTTCGGAAGAGTAGACCAACATGTGCCGGTGGGGAACGGATGACAAAATTGACAAAACCGCATACACACAGGGACTGGATGGAAAAAAAAGCACATGTATGTTTATTCCATTTCCCTCGAAATAAAAGAATAAGAAATGAAATAAAGATAAGACAGGTATGGAGAGAAGTAGTTTGGAAGAAGAGATCCAATCCTGTTGTTTATAGCCCCGCCGACCACAGAGGCCATACCAGGGCTGTGGAGAAGAGGTGAATGAAGGGGATAGTATGATTAATACCTGGACGGGTAAATACGATTTCAAGTGTACTATGTGATATGATATGTAATTTGCAAAGACTCAGGCTTTCGTATCCAACTAACATAAAAGGAGGACTCTTGTAAACAGATCCTCATTTGGGTATCTTAATCACCCCAAAAGGACTTTAGTTAGAAGAAGAATTGCGAAGAAGAAGAACTGCGAAGAAGAAGAAGAATGCAAAGAAGAAGAATGCAAAGAAGAAGACGAATGCAAAGAAGAAGAAGAAGAATGCAAAGAAGAACAAGAATGCAAAGAAGAAGAAGAAGGAAAAGAAGAAGAAGAAGAATGCAAAAAAAGAAGAAGAGGAATGCAAAAAAGAAGAATTCAAAGAAAAAAACCAAATGCAAAAAAGAAGAAAAATGCAAAGAAGAAGAAGAAGGAGAAGAATGCAAAAAATGCAAAGAATGCAAAGAAGAAGAAGAAGAAGAAGAAGAGGAATTCAAAGAAGAACAAGGAGAAGAAGAAGAATGCAAAGAAGAAGAAGAAACGTGTTATCAATACCCAGCAACAGTTCCTGGAAATATCTGATTTTAGTCAGAAACCGCACCGGCGCACCGAAAGAAAGTGAAACCCCAAATTTAAAAACGCCATCAGGCCATATGCCATATCATATGAAGAGCTCTTGACTTCAATGAAAAGACGCCAACTAAAGTGGTACGGGCACGTCACACGAACATCTGGTCTGACCAAGACTGCCCCACAGGGAACAGTGCGAGGAGGAAGACGGGAAAATGCAGACAGAGAAAGCGATGGGATTGGGAATACATCTGAGAGTCAAGTCAACTCAAGTCAACTGAAGTCAAGTCAAGTCAAAAGTAGTGGACTGGCCTTAAGCGGAAACAACGTACAGTACAGCGGAAAACTGAGAACCGCGAGGAGTGGAGGAAGCTGGTTGCAGAATCTTCAGGGGGTACCCTTACTGTCTAACAGACTAAGGGATAGGTGAAGGTACACAGAAGGACAAGCAGACAAAGAGACAGGCACGAATGTTTTCCCCTCTCTGTGTCTCTTTCTCTGTCTGTTTGCTCTGTCTCCGTCTGTGTCTCTGTCCCTGTCTATATGTGTGTCTGTATGTCTGTGTGTCTGTGTGTCTGTCTGTCTCTCTTTATCTCTGTCTTTCTGTATCTGTCTCTCTCTGTTCTGACTGATCAGCTAGCTATCAATTCAATCTGTATGTCAGTCTGCTTCACTCCCTTTCCCATCTCCTCTCTCTCACTCGTTTTCTTTCTCGTT
>CM054152.1:35352195-35382195 GCA_028751875.1 Rapana venosa | reverse complement strand
TAGTTCTGAAGGATTTTTGATATTGTCATTTATTTCTGAAGGAGTTATGTTCTTGTTTATTTTTTAAGGATTTTTGTTGTCCTTTATTTCTGAAAGACTTTTGTTGTCATTTATTTCTCAAGGATTTTCGTTGTGCTGTTGTCATTCATTTCTGACAGGTTTTTGTTGTCATTCATTTCTGACAGGTTTTCGTTGTCGTCGTTGCACATTGCTCCTTCCTCTTCCCATATTGTTCTTTGTTTTTTTTCAGTTTTGATTTATTTTTCTGTTTTCACTCTGTCTTCTTCCTTGTTTCTGTCTATCTATTCCCTAATAAGGGGAATATGTGTGGGTGTGTGTTATGTGAGTGTGTGTGCGTGCGTGTATGTGTGTGTGTGTGTGTGTGTGTGTGTGTGTGTGTGTGTAATATTGTGTGTTTGTGTGATTAGTGTGTGCGTGAGTTAGTGTGTGTTTGTGTGCGTGCGTGCGTGTGTGCGCGCGCGCGTACGTGTTTGTGTCTGTGTTTTCTGATGTCTGTTTCCATCACTATTTCCCATCCTTCTCTCCTTTTCTTTTTCTCTCTATCCCTTTCCGATCTCTCATCCCCCTATCCCTTGTGTCTCTGTCTATATGTGTCTCTGTCTATATGTGTCTCTGTCTATATGTGTCTCTGTCTGTATGCGACTCTGTCTATATATGTCTCTGTCTGTCTGTCGCTCTGCAGACTGTCATCTTTTGCTTTCTGTTAACTGCGGAACACATTTCTCAAGACAAAACAACTTGGTGGTTGGGTTTCCTGTCAAAAATCACCCTATCTGAACCGTCTATGTCTTCCGTTTACGCTTTCTGTGAAGTAAGATACGCTGTTGTCTATGGTAAACATAGTTCAGGTATATTCCTACCATGATGTGGTAACCGTGCCATGATGAAACTCGTTTGGTATTATCAATGGTCTTTTCCTGAAAAAAACTTCTATCTTGCATATTCCCCTAATCACTGCCCCCTTGTGAATAGGCTGAAAAACCTAACTACACTGAATTACTCATAATCAGATTATCTCTCTGTCTCTGTCTCTGTCTGTCTGTCTGTTTCTGTCTGTCTCTGTTTGTCTGTGTCTGTCTGTCTGTCTGTTTGTCTGTCTGTTTGTCTGTCTGTCTGTCTGTCTGTTTGTCTCTCTCTCTCTCTCTCTCTCTCTCTCTCTCTCTCTCTCTCTCTCTCTCTCTCTCTCTCTCTCTCTCTCTCTCTCTCTCTCTCCCTCTCTCTTCTCATTCAATTCAATTCAATTCCACCCCCAGCCCTCTTTTCGTCTTTCTTCAATTTTCCCGACCCATTTCGTGCAAATGACCCCCCCCCTTTACCTCCCACCCCCCCCCCCCCCCCGAACAAATTTTATCATTAAGAAAAAAATTCATAGATCAGATTCAGCGCTATATAAATTCCATACATTATTATTATTATTATCAATATCGCGTTGTGTTAAGAATTAATTTTTCCATAACAGTCAGTCAGTCAGTCAGTCAGTCAGTCAGTCAGTCAGTCACTCAGTCAGTCAGTCAGTCACTCAGTCAGTCAGTCAGTCAGTCAGTCAGTCTGTCTGTCTGTCTGTCTGTTCTGTCTGTTCTGTCTCTCTGTCCTGTCTGTTCTGTCTTTTCTGTCTCTCTGTCCTGTCTGTTCTGTCTGTCTGCCGGTCTGTTCTGTCTGTTCTGTCTCTCTGTCCTGTCTGTTCTGTCTCTCTGTCCTGTCTGTTCTGTCTGTTCTGTCTCTCTGTTCTGTCTGTTCTGTCTCTCTGTCCTCGGTCTGTCTGTCTGTTCTGTCTGTCGGTCTGTCTGTCTGTCTGTCAGTATTCTCGTGTTTACCAAAAGCAGGAGCAATATTGACAAGCAAACGCAATGAAAACACCCCTCCCCCACTCTCTTCATCATTTTGAAGGGGAGTTTTTCTAACATTAATTTTCTAACATTTATAATCACGACGTTGGCTTTTCCATACCTCAGGCAGTTAGGCCTGCAAAGCTTTTTGTTGTCATTTGAAATTGCCTCTTCCTCTGCACATATTTTGGATTCTGTAGATTCGTTTTCTGTTTTGTTTTGGGATTTGTTTAGCCTTTGGTTTGTTAGTTAGGAACGTGTTTACGCTCATTTCGTTTTTGTTTGTTTGTTTGTCTGGTTTGTTTGTTGTTTTTTGTTTTGTCTGTCTGTTTTCTGATGTCGCTTTCTGTCAATCTCTCTTTTTTTCTCTATCTGTCTGTCTTGTTCCTGTCTGTTTGTCTCGCACTCTGTTTTCGACTGTCTTCTCTGTGCAAGCATGTGTGTGCTTGCGTGCGTGCGTGTGTGTGTGTGTTTGTGTGTGCGTGCGTGTATGTGTGTGTAATAATAATAATAATAATATATGGAATTTATATAGCGCTGAATCTTGTAAAAAACAAACAAATCGAAGCGCTTGCACTCAATCATTTACAGGCATGCAACTCTCCTTAAACATAATGAGCAACAGATTTCAAATCCATGCGCGCGCACTACGCACGCACACACACACGCACGCACGCACGCACGCACGCACGCACGCACGCACGCACGCACGCACGCACGCACACACACACACACACACACACACACGGAACAACAAATAGGTGAAAGATACTGTTGAAAATTAGGGACAGATATGTGGGGGGAAAGTCTCAGGTAGGAAATAAGTGTGTTTTGAGGCTGGATTTGAAGGAATCAAGTGAAGGCTTTTGACGAAGTGAAAGAGGGAGGTCATTCCAGGTGGATGGACCAGAAACAGAGAAGGAGCGACGGCCAACAGTGATTTGTTTGAATCTGGGTGTTCGAAAGCACAAAGTATCTGCGGCTGAACGAAGGGAACGGGATGGAGTGTACAGATGAAGACAGTTACAGAGATAAGAGGGTGCAGATTTTGTGGTGACATTTGAAACAGAGGGTATTGATTTTTACTCCAGTCTTTGTGATGAAGGCAACAGTGAAGAGAATCGCAGAAGAGGTGTGTTGTGTTCAGATTTTTTCTTTCTTAAGGACCAGTCGAGCTGCAGCAGTTTTTGTATGCGTTGATCGGAGAGTGGTAGATGATGCTAGGTAGGCCAGCAACCGAGAGAATCATACATACGCTCGTCTAAAACACCATCGAATAAGAATGAGATATGTGACAAAGCTTGGCAGTATGCATCTGTGGACAGATGACTTGCGTAATCGAGCTTCTAAGCGCCGTATTGATAGTAGCAAGATGGAGGTTCTGGGTGCTGATTTTATTTAACTAGAAGATGTGTGTTGTCAAGAACTCTACTAAAATACTCTCATCCAGAGTTTGACAAAGGACACTGACCGTATTGCCGACAATTCTATTTGCACTTGTGTCTTTTGTACGCCGGAGATAGAAGAGAAAAGGTTTATGTTGTGATGGATCCCTCTAAAGAAATGAAACATGGCTTCGGTTTTATCGGCACTCCGATATAGCGTGTGTGTATGTAGGTGTATCGGCACCAGTCACTTTAAGGAAATTAATGGTCTTCCTTCTCTGTTGGTCTAGCGTTGTTAATGCTCAGATTAGCCGAGACGACCCCCGATTGATCACGACGATGATATTGACGAGGCTGAGAGAATGGAGGCAGGCCCGAAGGGCCAGGCGAGGAAAAGAAGAGCCCCCATGGATGAGTGACAGTCTCGAGAAGACAGACTAGACAGCATCAAGAACAGATAGACAGAGAAGCAGAGCACAAGAGTGCATATTGGAACTTTCACAAGATCTTCAGTTACATCACATTAAAAAACAACACCAATCTATACCAGACACCCTACATTGCTGTGTTCCCTTGCTAAAAAACAAAAGGATTTACAGAACTGAATGCAAGACCTACACTGATGGTCCAGCTTCTATGGTCGTAACACTGACCAATAAAATGAGCTGATTAACCTCACATAGATATATACACAGCCCACATATGCCAATTGCAGCAACACTCTCTCAGGGTTACTAATTGAGCGCTACCCGTTTTGACATGAATCTATTACCTAGGTTTCAGGCCTGGGTTTATCCACAGTTCTTGATACTGTGAAACCATTGACATGCTGGCCGTGGCCTAACAGCGCACAACGTGTAATTGTCCCGTGAAACCCACCCCCATACAGAGGCCCTGTCATGAACTGTGGCTTTTCCCACCTAATGGAACCATTCCCTATTACTAGCCTCTGCAGTTTTAGTGATTCGAATTCGGACTCGACATGACTAGGACCCCTGGTTGACTTTGCACTAGTCTTCATGTGCGCCAAGCCCTCATAACTGGGGGACTGTAGTTTGGCCTTTGGAGAGCTCATCTCCAAAGCTGACTGTCCTTATATGCACCACGCTTGGCCCAGGACTGAGAAGTGGTGACATTGTACTGTGGGCACGGCATCTCCACTTTTACTGGCAAATTCTGCCCAATTTTCCGAAACAGCAGCATGCCTCCTCCTGCTGTTTTGGATGGTATCTCGGCGAAAACGTAGATTATTCGGCATGACCTAAGACGAGGAAGAGACAAAGACCTACCCTAGGTTTTGCTCTCACAATGACAGACGCCTTGGTTATCGGACATTAGCCTCCCTACATAGGTGAAACATCGGTTTCCAGTGTTGTGTCCTCTACCGATTTCTAGATGAGACTATAAACCCCCGTTCCCCCCGGTCCGTGTAGCCGAAACGCACAGCCAGACACATCTATGCGCTACATCGTTACAATCCATGTCCGACTTTTCGTATGGAGCTAGGCCATGGCGTGTCTTAAAACACATTCGTATACGGCTAGGAAATCAAGCAATGGAACCGAATTTTTAAAAACCGCCATACACACGGTGTAGACTATGGCTGTGAATAAAGAGACCATAAGTGGCTTTTTCCGTTATCCTCGATTTTAAAGCAATATAACAAAAATAAATATTTACATACGGATACACTTACGGGTAAGTCGCCGAAGAGACGTAAGATAGAATTGAAGAAAGAAAGATTTGTAAGAAGGACATATTATATTTCTAGAGAAAACTTGATAGAATAAGGGACTCAGTTTATAAGAATTTGGAGAGAATTTTGATACGACGGAGATTGAGAAGAAAAGATTTATGTAAAGAGGGAAGAACGATTTTTGTTGATGAGTAAAGAGGTTCACTTGATGGCTCGTGAAGAAATTTATTGAAGAGAAGAATGCAAGAAGAAAGAACGAATTGCGATGCAGAGAAGAAGAAGACTAGAAGTAAGAAGAAGAAATGCGAAAAATCCGGTGCCGATAGTTAAAAAGAGAATCTGAATGAAAGCAGCAAAGTCTCCAGAAAGAAACAATTGTGGAAACAAGTCTAGTAATATCTCGCCGCAAGTATTTTGAGAGAATCATAATGGAACTGCAAAATAAATGTGAAAGAATCTGCCCCACAGGATTGCTAAGAATTGCAAAAGAAAAGAAGAATTCCGAAGAAAGAAGTCAAGAAGAAGAGAAGCAATGATCAGAAGATAGAAGAAGAAGAAGAAGACGGACCTCTTCAGTAGCAATGCAGCTAGCGCAGCAAAGCTACTCGCCAGCCAGCAGCAGCACGCAGCAAGCCACGCTGCAGGCCCAGCAGCAGCTGCCTAGGCCTCTGCCTGTTTCTGGAAGCGCGTCATCGTCGAAAACGACGGACTAACAACGAGAGAGAAAGTTCCTACCTATGGTTTCCATTTTTGACCTCACAGACACGGTGGATATGGACATAGAACCCTTAGTGAACAGGTTTCCAGTGTTGTTGTCTCTACTCACCGTTTCTACGGATGAGACTATAAACCTGAGGTCCGTTGTCGCTGAACGACAGCAGATAACATCTTGCGCACCACGTCTAAAAATCCCTCTGTTCCGCCTCTTCAGTAAGGATCTTGCCTTTGGCACATGCCAGTGCCCTCATATCACCGGCATTAAAGGAACAAGATGACAGGAATTTTAACTAAACGCACTATCACACCGGGGGGAACTGGGATGTATAAAACGCACCTAATGCGTATTCCGTTAATTCTCGATATTAAAGAATATATATAAAAATATAACATAAATACGGAATACTTTCGGGGAAGAGAAAGAAGGATAAGAGTAATTTGTAGAATGAAAATTTGACCAAGAAGCAAGAGACTGAAAGATCAGTTATAAAGAATTTTGAAGGAATTGAATACACCCCCAGAAGATTGCAAAGAGGACTGGTTTTGTAGTTGAGGCAAGGAAGATTTTGTATGCGAAGAGAAGAAGGTTTTTGCAAAGGAGAGACGCTTCTTTTGAAGAGAAAGAATTGCAAAGAAGAGATGTAAATTTTGCGCAAGGAAGAAGAAGAAGACCCAGAAGAAGAACAGTACTCACAGGAAATGCCGAAAAAATGCTCCGAAAAAGAAGTAAATTTGACAAGACAGCAGACGAGTTACACGAAGAACCAATTGAGAACAAGGACAGATTTTTTTCGAAGAATCATTTTCTTCCCTCCCCCCCCCCCGACGATAAATCAAACTGCGAAATAACATTTCCGCCGTTTAAGAAATGCCGAGGCCATTGCCCTTCCTAAAGACAATCTCGCACAAGAAATTTATGAAGTATATCGCCGAAGTAAGCATGAAGAAGACAAGTATGCCAGCAAGACACCAGAAGAAGCTAAGAAGCAAGGAAGGTTAACTCGGATAAGACGAACTTCGATCCTTCTGTACCAGCACAGCCCCCCCCAGCCCACCCCCACAGCCCTCCCAGCCATCCCCCATGCCGACCCACCTAGACATACGCAACCCACACTGACATAAAGCCAGCCCACATGCCCCAGACGCCTGCAAGAACGCCAGAAGCAGCTGATCAGCCTCTTGCTGTTTTGCAGACACACCCCGGTCACACTGCTTACCAGTCCCCCGAAAACGCGTATAGGACCCTCAACTAAACGCAAGGTATGAGATATGTTACTTCATTGGTCTATTGGAACGTTCAAGGACTATGGTGTCGTTGACGCGCAACTGCTCCCGCTCTCGCGGCCGCCTACCAGCTGGTCGACCTCACCCTCTCATGGCGGTGCCTGAGGGCCGAGTTCACCGCATGTCGCTTCATTCGGCACTTCGAGACACTAACTTGTTAGTAACCTGTGTCACCCATTCCCCTTCTTCCCCCCACCCCCTACCCGGGACCGCGCAGGCGCAGTGATCACGCTCCGCCAGTCAGAGATCGCGCGCTCTTACCATTGTATCGCCTCATATAGACACCGACCGTTCCATCGCCAGCCTCAGTTTGGTTCCGTCTGTTACCCCCTCCCCTCCGCTCCTCAGGAGTAGGCCATTGCGATTGCCGGAATCCCAGGAACAGCTATGTGAACCGACTTTTAAAAAACCGCCGCCATACCTCCTAGCCACCACCCCCCCCCCCCCCCCCACCCCCCCCCCCCAACCCCCCCCCCCCCCGGAGAGTCTAGGACTGTAAAAAGCACATAAGTGCTTATTCCGTTGGCATCTCGATATCTAAAGGAATACTAATAAAATAATAACTACGGATTTAAACTTACGGGAAATGAGAGAAGAGATGAGTATTGTATAAAGAAGAAAAATTTGAGAGAAGGAGAGAAACTTTGATAGATACAGTTAAGATTTGAAGACCTTTTGAAGATCGAAGATTGAGGAAGAAGGATTTATGTAGTGAGAAGATTGATGTTTTGTTGAGAAGAGGTTTTTGAAGTGCAGAGAGAAGCTTGGAAAGAAAGAATTGCAAAGAAGAGAGAAGATATTGTGAAGACTGAGAAGGTATGAAGGAGATAGAAATGCTGAAATGTGAAAAAGAGGAATTTTGAAGAAAGTCTAGCAAGTTAACAGATAGACCAATTTGAGAAAATAGACGATATTCGAAGACAATTCTCGTTGACTAATGAGCAAAAGACCTGCCGTATGAATTGCGTAAGCAAATTGCTCGAGATGCTAAGAATTGCAAGACTACAATAGAGAAGTATCGCAAGAGAGAGAAGGTATTCCCTGAAGAAGCAAGAGACGAATGAAGAAGAAAGAGAAGAAGGAATGAAAGAGACGAATCTTCAAGTAGCGGACAGCAGCAGCGTTAGATTAGCAGCGCAGGCAACGAGCTGTCAGTCTAGCTAGCAGCTACGCTCGCACACCAGTCAATAGCAAGCTCTATGCTAGACCGCCCTCCCTTGCCGTACGTTACACAGATCAGCACCTAGCCAGCAAAACACATCAACCTTTAACCTGCATATTTCTAAGCCTTCTGTTACCATTGGTTGCCCGGCTGAAATAATTGCAGCAGCATGAAAACTGTATTTGAATTCTATGAATAATACGCTGCAGAAAGCTGTAGAATAAGCCATAGTACCAGCAGCAAGATGAAAAGAAGCTTGAGCTGCATACACCAACGTAGCTTGTGTGCCTTACGCGACCTCTTTAGTCTACAGGTGTTTTTTGGCCACTTTTCCCTCTGTTTTCCTCTAAATCACTCTTGCTATTATACGCCCGCGTTACTAACTTCATTCACTTATGAAATATTGAGATAGTAGGTGAGATAAACAACTTTTGTTATGAAAGATAGCACTCTGACTCAAGAAACTCATGGCGATTTCAGTGTTGGTTTTATCTGGTCAGTGCTCCGAATCTTCAGTCGTGATTAGGATTAATAAACCAAGTTTATGCTCTACAACATCAATTCGGTGGTGGTGCCAGAGCTATTTTTATTGGTATTGTGTTTTATCAGTCTTCATGTGATTTGCGCATATTGGATAGTATTGGAACTTACTTCGCAAAGATAAATTTCTGCTAGAAGTTGTGCATATCTCCGTCCTTGTCGATCGCTAGCTTTTTTAATCACTGCGCAACATGCGAGCACTGTGGTTGCGTTCAATCTCACTGGGTTATATACTGTAAGAAACACAAGCATATCCTCGTTTTTGATGTATCATTTCACAGCTTCTCTGTGATTCGCTACCTAGTATTGCTCTTATGTCTTCATTCGCCTACCCCTCACACATAAAAAAATAGTTAGGTATCTATGTATATTTTTCCTAGACTATTTTAGTATACTGAATCTTAAGATTCGGCAAGCCATTTTTCGACGAGCTTACACTCTAAGAAGAAGATATCGACTGACCCGGAAGCTATATGTTGCGGTGTGTAGCCGTCACGCGGGCTCGCTTTCGTACACATGTTTGTTTTCTTGCCCACTTTTTTGTCTTCATCACTCTTTGTCCGCGTGTTTGCACCTGGTTAAGGCGCTCTCCCTTTATTTTTCCTTCTCTTTATTCTTTACCTAAAGGTCAGATAATCTAGGAGTCTAAGGTGGAGGACACTAATTGACAGCGGTATTGTCTCTTGTATGTGATTACTGTTGCTTTTGCCATGGCTGACTATACGGTTGGAGGAGAGGCGATAGGAGAATGCTAAATGTTTGTACAGGATGGGAGGCATCTGCTCATGAGACTAAACTGGTGGAGCAAACAGCTAGGATGATTAGGGTACCTGTGGATTCCGGGGAGTACTGTCAGTTTAAATTGCAGTCCTTACCTTCTGGAATTCTTGAAATCATGTGCATAGGAATTCCCCGTTTTTCACTGCCCTCTATTTGTGTCGGCCTTGGTTCTATTTTCCGCACTTCTCCGATTCCATCCATCACTCTCGTCTATTTTCTGCCTTTCTGGTCATTGTTTCTGTCTTTGTATTCCCCATAGAAAGTCTTTAGATAAGATACAATTCACGTCCTCGTGCGATAGTTGTGATGTGATTATGGGCTGACCTCTTGTCACGGGCTTAAGGGCATGCTCGCAACTGTATTTTCGTTTATATCGACTAGATACTGGTTAGTTTTCTGTTGTATGCGTTGCACGATAAGCCTAAAACGGATGGTGGGTGAGTTAGTATGGTACGATCACTTAGTCGAAAGAAACACTTGGTGTGGTGATATGTAGTGGGGTAACTGTGAACCCATAACACTAGAAAGTAGTTCCCAGTGACTTTTACGACTGTGTGCATCATGATCGTCAGTGAATCCACGGTACTAAGAGATATTATTGTAGGTAATATCTTTTTTTGGGTTTTTCTTTCCTTCTTACCACAGCATTATACATATTTTTTGTGTTCTTGGTGGCTAGTTCCATTAAGAACACATCGTTTATTCATATTTTTTACATGGTGACTGGGTTGTTTGATGTTTTTATTTTCCCCTTACCATATTTAGTATTGAGGAAGGCTGGCGGCATCATTCTTATTTGAGTTCTGGACATGTGAGTTTGCAATTATCGATTAACATCCAGATATGTGACAGGTCAAAATCTTTGTTAAAATGCTGTGTGTGTTTTGATGCCGGGTCCGCGCGGTGTCGTGTGCTAGCTGTACATTTTTTTTTTTGTCTGTGCCGGCGGTTGAGCACGACGTCTGTACTAGTCTTTTCGTGTGTGTGAAGCGTAGCGAGCCTGCGCTGCGTGTGTAGTGTGTGTGTGTGTGTGCGTGCGCGCGCGCGTTGGGGCTCGGGCGTCGTGTGTCGTACTGGCATGTTTTACGCGTTCCCTTGTCCTCTCCGCACTCCCACAACTATCTTTTGCTTAGTAGATTTGTTTTGGCCTAGATCGTGATATAATTATCGGAAATTGTGTACACGCGTGACTGTTACTTGGAAACCTGAGTAACAGTTCTCATAATATAATAATACCTTTGTTTATCCATACTTTTAATTTGCTCTGTTGTTGCAGGATTTGTTGTCTCTTCTAGATTTATGTCATGGAGCTTTTGACATAATGCGTTCGGCAGGCAGTGGTTTTGTCCGATACCATCTACACTATGATCTAGAACTACTGGCTTAGTTTCTCAAAACGTGATAAGAAGTATGGTAATATTTAACGCATTGTTTTGATACTCTGTGGGGCTACCAGGGTTTGCTCAGTCTGGTCAGGAGCACTCGCTTACTACAGCCAGAGTTAAGCAGACGTTGCTTGAGCGTGGTTCAACTGATGGTTATGGTAAGTGGACTCGTTTTCGCGTCCTTGGCTTCAGTTACAGCTTCCCAGTGCTTCCCAGCTGTATATTATGTAGGTACCTGCTCTTCTCTTAGTATGGTGCAGGTTGATAGGTAATGCGCAGCGAGGAGAGGGTATGGGCACCGCCTCATTTATTAGTGGATGTCACAGATGTGGCTACTTTCTTTGGTTTTTTTCATCCCCCTGAGAGAATGTGAGGTCTTCGTCGGCCTCTCGCGCCCTCTCACCCGACTCACTTAAACGATGAGAGCTGATGCGCACGCCTTCACGTTACCTTTCGGACTGTTGGATATCTTCCTCGTTCTTCCTCACAGCACAGCAAATCCAGCATATACTGTCAGTTTCAATGGTGTCTAGGCCCTAGTTGCTAAAACTAACTACACCCTTTCCTTGCGCTTGTCCACGTCTGTGGTCTAGTTTCTTGGTCATAATGTTGTCACTGCTGTTTGCCCCTAAGCTTGGCTGGAGCCCTTTATGGACAGTAGATGAGGTGGATAAGCTGAATAGTGTGGTAAAACCTTTGGCAGAGGCTGTGTCATACTGGCTCTGCATGTAGACTGTTGTGTTTAAGTTGTGAGCGCCCAGCCAAATGACAATGACTGTTTTGGACATTTTTATGTTAATTTAGTGCTGTAACCGTTCGATTTTACAGTTTGTTAGTAGTTAGTAGTGACTCTTTCTTTCTTTTTTTGTTTTCTTCTCAATTTTTTTCGCACCCATTAGAAAAAACTCTTATTCAAATATGGTTCTAGAAGACTCATCAGATTGAATTTCTTTCCATGAATCGCTCAGTTCGCTTGCTGAGAAGTTAGATATATAGTCGAATGTCGAGATTCTACTGTGTGTCCACCAATTTTAAACTAGCTAGTCTTATCTCTAGTCTTAAATGGTACCAATTGGATGTGTGACGGTTTGCGATGCTTGACTTCCCTACAGTCACCTAGTTAAACACAGCTGTGAAATGAGAGTACCTGCCCTTCTTTCTGTGGTCCGTCAGAGATATTATTGGTTTAACAACAGTGAGGTGTGAGAGGAATGGGCCCCGCGCTCCTAAAAAAACGTCTGGCCTTGTTAGAAGCTGAGGGGTTCTCTGAATGCGTCACTCTCCTTACGTACCACATAGTTATGGAGTCGATCTTGCTTTTAAACATATTTATATTACTTTTTTAAGTCTTACTATTCATTGTTCTGACACAAACTTAAAAACTTCTTCTGACTGTGAAGAAAATGCTGTTGCCGATATAACCTCCCTCCGCCTCTATGTCAATTCCAATTTCCTGTCGTTTCTGAATTTGTAAGGCACCTGACTTCTCTGAGTAGTTATATGTGATCATACGAGGAATGTGAAGTTTTTTGAAGTCGGTCATTTTTTTGAACTTATGTTACTACTTGAGCAAGCAAGGATAATGGATGTTCTGCTATCAGAATATATACACGCGCTCCACTTCATGCCTCACTTCTCCTCGACCTTCCCTTCCATTCCTCAAGCTTACTACTAACTGTATATATCTATTGTTGCAGCTTCAGACTCTTTGCCATCTTGAAACCTGACTAAAGAAATAGTTCACCTTGCCGCAGGGATACTGGTTAAATGTTTCTCTATTTTCTCTATATATTGGTCTGCTATTTCTTTCATTCAGCATAGGATTTAGCACTCGTCATGCGTTTTTTTACGTCTGTTCACTCGTGTATCATGAATTTTTTTTGCTATATTGTCCGTGATCATGTCTCACCTTTTGGCACTCAAGCCGGTCTGTCTCCAAAAGGCCGGAATAGATTTTCAAGTGTATGCCTATGTAACTCATGTCATACTGAGCGCGGTGATTGTTGCTTTACAAGCAGATTCTCAGACTGCTTACCTGATAATGTCCATACATTATTTTTTATATCATATTTTTACTTATTATTTATTATTATTATTATAGATTGGTTTGTGGTGTCTTTCGCCCACGGATCTGTTCGTCAGTAATCATATGAAGTAAAAAGAGAGCATACATAGACAATGTTAGCGGCTAAACTAGCTAAGCATCTCGGGTGTCAAGAAGTCTGGTTTCCCTTCACATGTGTTGTCTGTTTGTTTTGTTCCCTTTATGCCGCCCAGCCACTATTAAGTAGGGCGATATACCGAACTGTCAAAGGAGACATAATCTGACAGAGCCTGCCTAGCCATGATTTATCTCTCTCATGTCGTGTTGTTTTGTTTTTTCGTAAGGAAAATTGTCTCAAATCGGTTCTCTCTTTTGTCTGAGAACATGTATTTGACAGATGGATTTTTTGTGAATGAATCATCACAAATAGTACAGTAATGATAGGAAAGCATAAAGACGGGCGTGACTGAGAGGATCTAGAGTAGAGAGAGAGAGAGATGAGAGATAGAGACCGCAACTGGATATTCATGACTCGTTTTCTTTACTTCCCTGGTTAGAGTTTGGTTTTCCTTTTCGATGTAGTATTAGAGAGGAGTGTGAGAGAGACTTTTCAATTTTTATATATTTTATTCTTTTTATAACGAGGATAATGCGAATAAAGCAATCATGGGCTTGTTTGTCATCTATCCAACTTTCAAGTCGCCGCTGTTTCGGTATTTGCATGTTTGCTCAATTTTTGTATCTGTTCTCCCACCGGCACTACATTTCGGCCTAGCTCTCGTAAGCGGAAGGCTGTAACGTCCTGCGCGTTTAGCAGGATTCTGCATGTGTTCGCACATCTGGAGCCTCAGTAGTTGTCTATAATGGTCTCATCCGATTGGACTTTGACATCCTCAGTTCTCGTGATTTGTTTGTTACTCTAAATTGGGTAAGATAATGGGCGAGGCTTGGATCGAGCCAGAAACGTCTACGCTTTTACTAGTGGGCAGCTTTGGAACCATCTTAACTCGCATCCTCTTGCATCCTCTCATCGAGAGATTGAGAGATTTGTCTGTGAGAGAGCAGACGAGAAGACGTATTGATGCAGATTGACGGAGACTGACTTGCCATCATACGAGAGATTGAGACGGGAAAGATGGAGGAGGAGACTCTTGAGTAGCAGTGGCGGGGGTGGATGTAAGAGACAGAGACGAGATCAGAGACAGAGCAGCGCAAAATTAGAATGCTGATGCTCTCGCAAAATGATTTAATGTCGATAGACTTTAAGCCCTTTCATCACTGAGGGGAGTGATATTGTGTCTGAAACAAACACTCAGAAAGCTTTCAACTATCGACATGCATACTCAAATGATCAATATGATGACAGTAGACTTGGTTATATTGTTGATTTTTCACATGAGCTACCACATCACGGGAATGATTTACAACATAACCATGTCATATTCAATGCTAGAGTTATATCCTCAATGACAGTGTTGTTACTAGCTACCGATGTAGCAATTTTAGCCATTTTTTTATTTATTTTGTACTTTTAAGTTTTTGTTTTTACTACATTGAGCCATAATGACGAGAGAGACCACTAAATTGAGTACTAGAGAGAATGTAATCACAGCGAGAGTCAAGAAGAGTAAGATGAGAGAAGTCCAGAGAGAGCTGACTATGCGATGTGAGACTGAGACGAAATCGAGATGAGGAGATAGATGAGCGAGAGATGAGAGTAGTAGTAGCAGTAACATATGGAGGAAGTATGGCTTCCTACACGGATTCCAAGCTTATGTGAATGAATAACCCAACAAAACAATACATTTGGAAGCTGAATGAGCCCAAAATCCGCATTCATTACGATAAGTTGTGAACAGATATAGACCTTGCTAGCATGCTCAGCATTCACAAACTGCTATACACAACGTAAACGCGTTACAGAACAATCCTGGGGCTTCAAATCAAGAGGAGAGATGGTCAGGCAGGAGGTAGAGATTATGAAGTAATTGTGCAGACTTTCGAGTATTGTAAGATTGTATGACTTTGTGAAGGAGCATAGTTATATATACATAAGAAAATAGAAATATTTGCTAATGAATTGCAAGTTGAAGAGACTCTGCGAGACATTGTAGACTGCGATCAGAAGATTTGGCTGATATAAGAGTAAGACTGAAGGACAGTATGAATGCCAAAGTAGATAGAAGAAGTAGCCAGAGAGAAGTAATTGCAAACGAAGTAGGAACTTGCGAAAGAAAAGGAATTGTCGATAGTAATGAAGTAAGATTCATTTGCGAAGATAGAATGAGATTTTGCAAAGTAAGTAGAACAAATGACGAAATGTGCGACAAGAAGCAGAATGGCTATCAGTAGTAGAAGAACTGCGAGTTAGAAGAAAGATTGCGATGTATCGAAGAGAATTGCGAGAGAATTCGCGCGAGTAAAAACGTAATGTAAGAATTGACGGAAGTAAGAGATATGCAAAGCAAAGAGATTAGCGAGCATAAGAATTGCCGCAAGAGAAGATGCAAGAGTGAACGAATTGCAGAAGATAGAGAAGAATTTACAAAGAATGATAGATACCTTGCGAATAAGTAAGAATGCGAAGAAGAAGAATGAATCGCGAAAATGATTTGCGATATTCATTCATTCTCCTTAAGATATCTATATTATGCGTTTCTTAACTGATGACTTGAATATATGCGAGAGAACGAATGCGAACGAGAGAATATAAATTATGTGCATGCTAAGAGCGAATTGCGCAAGAGAAGAATTGCGAAGAAGATAGATGCTGAAGATAGAAGAAGAATTGCACGAAGTGATAGGATCTTTTACATGCTGCGATAAGAAAGGGACATTGCCGAATAGGAAGAACATTGGAGAATGGAGAAAATTGTCGATTTAGTAAGTATTGAATGCGAGAGAAGAAAAATTGTGAAGATAGAGGAATGCAGAAGCCATGAAGACTTGCGGATAGAAGAGACTAGAATTTGACAAAGATGAGAAATGTCTATGAGTGATTCGCAAAAGAAGATTGAATCTAAGTAAGAAGGAAGAAGTATTAGTAAGAGAACGTAGAGAGAGAATTAGTGTGAATCAGCAAGAAGAATAGAACTTTCTCTTGTTGTGATGAAAAAAATTTAACCATATTAGAAGAGAAAGCAATTCTTAGCTGATAGAGAAGGAGAGAAAGAGAATTGTACTTGATGATTGAGACTCAGCAGGAGCTACATAGGACTGAACTACACCACATGCATAAAAACCAATAACTAAAAAACAGATAGAGCCGACATAGAAGACGAGCTTGGACCAACAACAAAAAACCTCATTAAACATTAATGGACAAGAATACAGTAAGGCCGATGAGAAAATAAAACACATACAAAAGCAAAGTGAGAGAGAACAAAAGTTAACGCTAGAAGCAGCAATCAATCAAGATGCCGGGAAGAATGATGTTTATTCGGAAGGAACAACACTGAGCTAGGGAACAAAGGATGTGAGTTAGACAATTAGCATTCATTCTAACGGACGCTAAGCACAGTTTGCTAGACATTGAAGACACAACAACAGATGCAGATTCTGAATCAGACTGGTAAATGATGAGAAGTTCTGAATACAGTCGAGAACAGGGTTCTGATCCAGCCGAAGAAAGACGGTCTTTGTAAGCTAAATGAAGGCCAGTGTTGAATTAAAAGAATAAGCATGCGTTGGTGGTTACGAATAGCATTAGTCAGTGCCTTGTAACATAGAATATGTTAGTGTAAGCAAAAGACACTCTAGGTTATGTGTAATCAAGAATAGGTATAGTGTACAAGGAGAACATAGGTTTGTTCTGTAACAAAAAGATTTTCGTTAGTGTACAGATAAAAAATAGGTTCAGTGTAACTAGACATAGGTTAATAGTACTCAACAAAGATGTAAGATTACTTTCACAGAATTCATTTATTTATTTATTTTATTATGTAATTCTATTACTTTTATATCTTTTTTGATATCCGAGGATAAGTTGCAAATGAGCACTTATGTGCTTCCTTCACGCTCAGTCGCGGTCGTGTACTGCGTATTTGTAAGTAGTTCGTCATCTTGCTATCCCACACAGGTCGTATCTGTCGATCATGCTTACAAGGATTTGAACGTGTGTGCAGATGTTCTACACGGGACCTGCGAGTTTAGTCTCATCTTATAGAGGACTTCTGCTGAGAAAAGTAGGACTCTACTGTATCGATTATTACGCAGGGACAAGAAAATCCCTGTTTGGAACTAGATATCGAGAAGACCACGTGAGTCATCCGTCATGGTGGCAAAAGCGCAGTTATGTTTCGAACCAATAGGAGTGCCGGGATAGTCTCCTTCCAATACAACGGTCATAAGATTTCGCTGCTTTGTCTTGTGTTGTGTGTGTGTATTGGTCGTTTCTGTTTATTTAGTGTGTGTTGCTGTTGCGTGGGCTTGTCGTGTGTGTGTGAGGCATGAGGAGGACGGAGGAGTGGAAATACTGAGTGCGAGATTTGTTGGTTTTGTTAACGTGATATAATCTATAGTCTTGGTGTGCTGATTCCTCTGTTCGTATCTCATGTGTCGCTGTATCTGTGTCTGTGGCTTTGTCTCTATCCTGTCTCTCGCTCTCTTCGCTCTTCTCGCTCTTCTCTTCTCTCACTTCTTCTCCACTATCTTCTATATGCCTCTCTCTCTCCCTCTCTTCTGTCTTCTAACACAATAAAGTCTTCCCTACTTGTAGATCTTGGCTCCCGGGGGTTCATCTTTTCTTCAGGGTTTTGACCTTCTTTTTTCTGTTTTTCCGCTTATTGATTTTTCTTTTTGCTTCAATCATGTGGTCTAGTATTGAGCAACAGCTACATAGCCACAGCCACTAAGGCCAAGACTGCGGTTATCGCACATCACATCCATCTGCTATGCCCTCTTGCTTGGACCGACGAGTGCCCTTAGGGCTTCAGCCTCCACTGAGATATTTTGATTTTGTTTTATTTTCATTTCTTTTATTTTGTAGGATAAGGATCATAATAAGCAACTCTAACGGGTGGTTGTTTTTTTAACAGTCCAAGGCCCTCGTGGTGTATGCAGTTTTGGTTATTATATAAAAAATAATAGAATAATATAATTCAATCCCCATTCCCAAAAGAGCCCACAAGTATGCCTACTTTTCCGAATAGCGGGACATGGGTTTTAACTTTTTTTTTGTAACAACTAGCGCGCAAGTAGGTTATTTGTTTCATCGGCGATTCGTTGTTGGCCTGGCCAATCGGGTCTTCGCGGTTTAGGAAGTTACTCTATCGAAGATTTTGTGGGGAGAGACGCGGTACCGTCCGGCGTCCCGCCGTTGGTTGTTAAATTCCAGAAGATTGATTAGGAAGAAGAAAAATCCTCTCCGAGCACCACCATAGAAAGTACAAAGCATGTTGTTGAATATGATTCCAAATTGCTCTGTTCAACTTTGTGGTTTCAATGGCTTTATATCATTTTCTGATTTTAATAGAAAAACTATTTAAACAAGAAACTTATCCTCTCTGAACTAGAGTGGTCTGACTCCCCGGAGGATGTGTTTATTTTTCCACTCCTGTGCTGACAGTTACGCCTTCGCTTTCTGCACTTGACTTTTCAACTCCTTTCATTTCCCAGATGAACGGTCCTCATAAGATCGTAGACTATAACCCGCCCCCCTCCTCCTCTCCCCCCTTTCCTTCCCTCCCACTCGCCCCCCCGCGACGATCTCTCCGTGTGTGATCGCCTGGAGCCTTTATATGTCAGTTTTAAATTAGCACGCTCCACCTTTCTGTAAAAAAATTCTTGATGCTAGGACTATTCCCCTCTTTTTGTCTTGTTTCCTCTCTTTGCGTGCCTTCGTGTATGTAGTGTGTAATAATAATAATAATAATATAATGGAATTTATATAGCGCTGAATCTTTGTAAAAACCAAACAACATCGTCATAGCGCTTGCCATCAATCATTTACAGGCATGGCAACTCTCCTTAAACATAATGAGCAACATGTTCCAAATCCCTTGCCGCGCGCACTCGCACGCAACACACACGCACGCACGCACGCTCCGCACGCACGCACTGCACGCACTGCACGCACGAACGCACCGCACACACACACACAACACACACACAACGAATCAAAAATAGGTGAAAGTTACTGTTGAAAATTAGGACTGTATGTGGGCCGGCTCGGGAAAGTCTCAGGTCGGAACTAAGTGTGTTTTTGAGGTGGATTGGAAGGAATCAGGTGAAAGGGTCTTTTGGACGCGTGGAAAGAGGGAGGTCATGCCAGGTGGATCGGACCGAAACGAAAGGAGCGACGGCCAACAGTGATTTGTTGAATTGAGTGTTCGGAACTAACCGAAAGCTCAACACAATAGTTATCTGCGGTTCCACTGAACGAAGGAACGGGATGGAGTGTACAGATGAAGACAGTTACAGAGATAAGAGGGTGCAGATTTTGTGGTGACATTTGAAACAGAGGGTATTGATTTTTACTCCAGTCTTTGTGATGAAGGCAACAGTGAAGAGAATCGCAGAAGAGGTGTGTTGTGTTCAGATTTTTTCTTTCTTAAGGACCAGTCGAGCTGCAGCAGTTTTTGTATGCGTTGATCGGAGAGTGGTAGATGATGCTAGGTAGGCCAGCAACCGAGAGAATCATACATACGCTCGTCTAAAACACCATCGAATAAGAATGAGATATGTGACAAAGCTTGGCAGTATGCATCTGTGGACAGATGACTTGCGTAATCGAGCTTCTAAGCGCCGTATTGATAGTAGCAAGATGGAGGTTCTGGGTGCTGATTTTATTTAACTAGAAGATGTGTGTTGTCAAGAACTCTACTAAAATACTCTCATCCAGAGTTTGACAAAGGACACTGACCGTATTGCCGACAATTCTATTTGCACTTGTGTCTTTTGTACGCCGGAGATAGAAGAGAAAAGGTTTATGTTGTGATGGATCCCTCTAAAGAAATGAAACATGGCTTCGGTTTTATCGGCACTCCGATATAGCGTGTGTGTATGTAGGTGTATCGGCACCAGTCACTTTAAGGAAATTAATGGTCTTCCTTCTCTGTTGGTCTAGCGTTGTTAATGCTCAGATTAGCCGAGACGACCCCCGATTGATCACGACGATGATATTGACGAGGCTGAGAGAATGGAGGCAGGCCCGAAGGGCCAGGCGAGGAAAAGAAGAGCCCCCATGGATGAGTGACAGTCTCGAGAAGACAGACTAGACAGCATCAAGAACAGATAGACAGAGAAGCAGAGCACAAGAGTGCATATTGGAACTTTCACAAGATCTTCAGTTACATCACATTAAAAAACAACACCAATCTATACCAGACACCCTACATTGCTGTGTTCCCTTGCTAAAAAACAAAAGGATTTACAGAACTGAATGCAAGACCTACACTGATGGTCCAGCTTCTATGGTCGTAACACTGACCAATAAAATGAGCTGATTAACCTCACATAGATATATACACAGCCCACATATGCCAATTGCAGCAACACTCTCTCAGGGTTACTAATTGAGCGCTACCCGTTTTGACATGAATCTATTACCTAGGTTTCAGGCCTGGGTTTATCCACAGTTCTTGATACTGTGAAACCATTGACATGCTGGCCGTGGCCTAACAGCGCACAACGTGTAATTGTCCCGTGAAACCCACCCCCATACAGAGGCCCTGTCATGAACTGTGGCTTTTCCCACCTAATGGAACCATTCCCTATTACTAGCCTCTGCAGTTTTAGTGATTCGAATTCGGACTCGACATGACTAGGACCCCTGGTTGACTTTGCACTAGTCTTCATGTGCGCCAAGCCCTCATAACTGGGGGACTGTAGTTTGGCCTTTGGAGAGCTCATCTCCAAAGCTGACTGTCCTTATATGCACCACGCTTGGCCCAGGACTGAGAAGTGGTGACATTGTACTGTGGGCACGGCATCTCCACTTTTACTGGCAAATTCTGCCCAATTTTCCGAAACAGCAGCATGCCTCCTCCTGCTGTTTTGGATGGTATCTCGGCGAAAACGTAGATTATTCGGCATGACCTAAGACGAGGAAGAGACAAAGACCTACCCTAGGTTTTGCTCTCACAATGACAGACGCCTTGGTTATCGGACATTAGCCTCCCTACATAGGTGAAACATCGGTTTCCAGTGTTGTGTCCTCTACCGATTTCTAGATGAGACTATAAACCCCCGTTCCCCCCGGTCCGTGTAGCCGAAACGCACAGCCAGACACATCTATGCGCTACATCGTTACAATCCATGTCCGACTTTTCGTATGGAGCTAGGCCATGGCGTGTCTTAAAACACATTCGTATACGGCTAGGAAATCAAGCAATGGAACCGAATTTTTAAAAACCGCCATACACACGGTGTAGACTATGGCTGTGAATAAAGAGACCATAAGTGGCTTTTTCCGTTATCCTCGATTTTAAAGCAATATAACAAAAATAAATATTTACATACGGATACACTTACGGGTAAGTCGCCGAAGAGACGTAAGATAGAATTGAAGAAAGAAAGATTTGTAAGAAGGACATATTATATTTCTAGAGAAAACTTGATAGAATAAGGGACTCAGTTTATAAGAATTTGGAGAGAATTTTGATACGACGGAGATTGAGAAGAAAAGATTTATGTAAAGAGGGAAGAACGATTTTTGTTGATGAGTAAAGAGGTTCACTTGATGGCTCGTGAAGAAATTTATTGAAGAGAAGAATGCAAGAAGAAAGAACGAATTGCGATGCAGAGAAGAAGAAGACTAGAAGTAAGAAGAAGAAATGCGAAAAATCCGGTGCCGATAGTTAAAAAGAGAATCTGAATGAAAGCAGCAAAGTCTCCAGAAAGAAACAATTGTGGAAACAAGTCTAGTAATATCTCGCCGCAAGTATTTTGAGAGAATCATAATGGAACTGCAAAATAAATGTGAAAGAATCTGCCCCACAGGATTGCTAAGAATTGCAAAAGAAAAGAAGAATTCCGAAGAAAGAAGTCAAGAAGAAGAGAAGCAATGATCAGAAGATAGAAGAAGAAGAAGAAGACGGACCTCTTCAGTAGCAATGCAGCTAGCGCAGCAAAGCTACTCGCCAGCCAGCAGCAGCACGCAGCAAGCCACGCTGCAGGCCCAGCAGCAGCTGCCTAGGCCTCTGCCTGTTTCTGGAAGCGCGTCATCGTCGAAAACGACGGACTAACAACGAGAGAGAAAGTTCCTACCTATGGTTTCCATTTTTGACCTCACAGACACGGTGGATATGGACATAGAACCCTTAGTGAACAGGTTTCCAGTGTTGTTGTCTCTACTCACCGTTTCTACGGATGAGACTATAAACCTGAGGTCCGTTGTCGCTGAACGACAGCAGATAACATCTTGCGCACCACGTCTAAAAATCCCTCTGTTCCGCCTCTTCAGTAAGGATCTTGCCTTTGGCACATGCCAGTGCCCTCATATCACCGGCATTAAAGGAACAAGATGACAGGAATTTTAACTAAACGCACTATCACACCGGGGGGAACTGGGATGTATAAAACGCACCTAATGCGTATTCCGTTAATTCTCGATATTAAAGAATATATATAAAAATATAACATAAATACGGAATACTTTCGGGGAAGAGAAAGAAGGATAAGAGTAATTTGTAGAATGAAAATTTGACCAAGAAGCAAGAGACTGAAAGATCAGTTATAAAGAATTTTGAAGGAATTGAATACACCCCCAGAAGATTGCAAAGAGGACTGGTTTTGTAGTTGAGGCAAGGAAGATTTTGTATGCGAAGAGAAGAAGGTTTTTGCAAAGGAGAGACGCTTCTTTTGAAGAGAAAGAATTGCAAAGAAGAGATGTAAATTTTGCGCAAGGAAGAAGAAGAAGACCCAGAAGAAGAACAGTACTCACAGGAAATGCCGAAAAAATGCTCCGAAAAAGAAGTAAATTTGACAAGACAGCAGACGAGTTACACGAAGAACCAATTGAGAACAAGGACAGATTTTTTTCGAAGAATCATTTTCTTCCCTCCCCCCCCCCCGACGATAAATCAAACTGCGAAATAACATTTCCGCCGTTTAAGAAATGCCGAGGCCATTGCCCTTCCTAAAGACAATCTCGCACAAGAAATTTATGAAGTATATCGCCGAAGTAAGCATGAAGAAGACAAGTATGCCAGCAAGACACCAGAAGAAGCTAAGAAGCAAGGAAGGTTAACTCGGATAAGACGAACTTCGATCCTTCTGTACCAGCACAGCCCCCCCCAGCCCACCCCCACAGCCCTCCCAGCCATCCCCCATGCCGACCCACCTAGACATACGCAACCCACACTGACATAAAGCCAGCCCACATGCCCCAGACGCCTGCAAGAACGCCAGAAGCAGCTGATCAGCCTCTTGCTGTTTTGCAGACACACCCCGGTCACACTGCTTACCAGTCCCCCGAAAACGCGTATAGGACCCTCAACTAAACGCAAGGTATGAGATATGTTACTTCATTGGTCTATTGGAACGTTCAAGGACTATGGTGTCGTTGACGCGCAACTGCTCCCGCTCTCGCGGCCGCCTACCAGCTGGTCGACCTCACCCTCTCATGGCGGTGCCTGAGGGCCGAGTTCACCGCATGTCGCTTCATTCGGCACTTCGAGACACTAACTTGTTAGTAACCTGTGTCACCCATTCCCCTTCTTCCCCCCACCCCCTACCCGGGACCGCGCAGGCGCAGTGATCACGCTCCGCCAGTCAGAGATCGCGCGCTCTTACCATTGTATCGCCTCATATAGACACCGACCGTTCCATCGCCAGCCTCAGTTTGGTTCCGTCTGTTACCCCCTCCCCTCCGCTCCTCAGGAGTAGGCCATTGCGATTGCCGGAATCCCAGGAACAGCTATGTGAACCGACTTTTAAAAAACCGCCGCCATACCTCCTAGCCACCACCCCCCCCCCCCCCCCCACCCCCCCCCCCCAACCCCCCCCCCCCCCGGAGAGTCTAGGACTGTAAAAAGCACATAAGTGCTTATTCCGTTGGCATCTCGATATCTAAAGGAATACTAATAAAATAATAACTACGGATTTAAACTTACGGGAAATGAGAGAAGAGATGAGTATTGTATAAAGAAGAAAAATTTGAGAGAAGGAGAGAAACTTTGATAGATACAGTTAAGATTTGAAGACCTTTTGAAGATCGAAGATTGAGGAAGAAGGATTTATGTAGTGAGAAGATTGATGTTTTGTTGAGAAGAGGTTTTTGAAGTGCAGAGAGAAGCTTGGAAAGAAAGAATTGCAAAGAAGAGAGAAGATATTGTGAAGACTGAGAAGGTATGAAGGAGATAGAAATGCTGAAATGTGAAAAAGAGGAATTTTGAAGAAAGTCTAGCAAGTTAACAGATAGACCAATTTGAGAAAATAGACGATATTCGAAGACAATTCTCGTTGACTAATGAGCAAAAGACCTGCCGTATGAATTGCGTAAGCAAATTGCTCGAGATGCTAAGAATTGCAAGACTACAATAGAGAAGTATCGCAAGAGAGAGAAGGTATTCCCTGAAGAAGCAAGAGACGAATGAAGAAGAAAGAGAAGAAGGAATGAAAGAGACGAATCTTCAAGTAGCGGACAGCAGCAGCGTTAGATTAGCAGCGCAGGCAACGAGCTGTCAGTCTAGCTAGCAGCTACGCTCGCACACCAGTCAATAGCAAGCTCTATGCTAGACCGCCCTCCCTTGCCGTACGTTACACAGATCAGCACCTAGCCAGCAAAACACATCAACCTTTAACCTGCATATTTCTAAGCCTTCTGTTACCATTGGTTGCCCGGCTGAAATAATTGCAGCAGCATGAAAACTGTATTTGAATTCTATGAATAATACGCTGCAGAAAGCTGTAGAATAAGCCATAGTACCAGCAGCAAGATGAAAAGAAGCTTGAGCTGCATACACCAACGTAGCTTGTGTGCCTTACGCGACCTCTTTAGTCTACAGGTGTTTTTTGGCCACTTTTCCCTCTGTTTTCCTCTAAATCACTCTTGCTATTATACGCCCGCGTTACTAACTTCATTCACTTATGAAATATTGAGATAGTAGGTGAGATAAACAACTTTTGTTATGAAAGATAGCACTCTGACTCAAGAAACTCATGGCGATTTCAGTGTTGGTTTTATCTGGTCAGTGCTCCGAATCTTCAGTCGTGATTAGGATTAATAAACCAAGTTTATGCTCTACAACATCAATTCGGTGGTGGTGCCAGAGCTATTTTTATTGGTATTGTGTTTTATCAGTCTTCATGTGATTTGCGCATATTGGATAGTATTGGAACTTACTTCGCAAAGATAAATTTCTGCTAGAAGTTGTGCATATCTCCGTCCTTGTCGATCGCTAGCTTTTTTAATCACTGCGCAACATGCGAGCACTGTGGTTGCGTTCAATCTCACTGGGTTATATACTGTAAGAAACACAAGCATATCCTCGTTTTTGATGTATCATTTCACAGCTTCTCTGTGATTCGCTACCTAGTATTGCTCTTATGTCTTCATTCGCCTACCCCTCACACATAAAAAAATAGTTAGGTATCTATGTATATTTTTCCTAGACTATTTTAGTATACTGAATCTTAAGATTCGGCAAGCCATTTTTCGACGAGCTTACACTCTAAGAAGAAGATATCGACTGACCCGGAAGCTATATGTTGCGGTGTGTAGCCGTCACGCGGGCTCGCTTTCGTACACATGTTTGTTTTCTTGCCCACTTTTTTGTCTTCATCACTCTTTGTCCGCGTGTTTGCACCTGGTTAAGGCGCTCTCCCTTTATTTTTCCTTCTCTTTATTCTTTACCTAAAGGTCAGATAATCTAGGAGTCTAAGGTGGAGGACACTAATTGACAGCGGTATTGTCTCTTGTATGTGATTACTGTTGCTTTTGCCATGGCTGACTATACGGTTGGAGGAGAGGCGATAGGAGAATGCTAAATGTTTGTACAGGATGGGAGGCATCTGCTCATGAGACTAAACTGGTGGAGCAAACAGCTAGGATGATTAGGGTACCTGTGGATTCCGGGGAGTACTGTCAGTTTAAATTGCAGTCCTTACCTTCTGGAATTCTTGAAATCATGTGCATAGGAATTCCCCGTTTTTCACTGCCCTCTATTTGTGTCGGCCTTGGTTCTATTTTCCGCACTTCTCCGATTCCATCCATCACTCTCGTCTATTTTCTGCCTTTCTGGTCATTGTTTCTGTCTTTGTATTCCCCATAGAAAGTCTTTAGATAAGATACAATTCACGTCCTCGTGCGATAGTTGTGATGTGATTATGGGCTGACCTCTTGTCACGGGCTTAAGGGCATGCTCGCAACTGTATTTTCGTTTATATCGACTAGATACTGGTTAGTTTTCTGTTGTATGCGTTGCACGATAAGCCTAAAACGGATGGTGGGTGAGTTAGTATGGTACGATCACTTAGTCGAAAGAAACACTTGGTGTGGTGATATGTAGTGGGGTAACTGTGAACCCATAACACTAGAAAGTAGTTCCCAGTGACTTTTACGACTGTGTGCATCATGATCGTCAGTGAATCCACGGTACTAAGAGATATTATTGTAGGTAATATCTTTTTTTGGGTTTTTCTTTCCTTCTTACCACAGCATTATACATATTTTTTGTGTTCTTGGTGGCTAGTTCCATTAAGAACACATCGTTTATTCATATTTTTTACATGGTGACTGGGTTGTTTGATGTTTTTATTTTCCCCTTACCATATTTAGTATTGAGGAAGGCTGGCGGCATCATTCTTATTTGAGTTCTGGACATGTGAGTTTGCAATTATCGATTAACATCCAGATATGTGACAGGTCAAAATCTTTGTTAAAATGCTGTGTGTGTTTTGATGCCGGGTCCGCGCGGTGTCGTGTGCTAGCTGTACATTTTTTTTTTTGTCTGTGCCGGCGGTTGAGCACGACGTCTGTACTAGTCTTTTCGTGTGTGTGAAGCGTAGCGAGCCTGCGCTGCGTGTGTAGTGTGTGTGTGTGTGTGCGTGCGCGCGCGCGTTGGGGCTCGGGCGTCGTGTGTCGTACTGGCATGTTTTACGCGTTCCCTTGTCCTCTCCGCACTCCCACAACTATCTTTTGCTTAGTAGATTTGTTTTGGCCTAGATCGTGATATAATTATCGGAAATTGTGTACACGCGTGACTGTTACTTGGAAACCTGAGTAACAGTTCTCATAATATAATAATACCTTTGTTTATCCATACTTTTAATTTGCTCTGTTGTTGCAGGATTTGTTGTCTCTTCTAGATTTATGTCATGGAGCTTTTGACATAATGCGTTCGGCAGGCAGTGGTTTTGTCCGATACCATCTACACTATGATCTAGAACTACTGGCTTAGTTTCTCAAAACGTGATAAGAAGTATGGTAATATTTAACGCATTGTTTTGATACTCTGTGGGGCTACCAGGGTTTGCTCAGTCTGGTCAGGAGCACTCGCTTACTACAGCCAGAGTTAAGCAGACGTTGCTTGAGCGTGGTTCAACTGATGGTTATGGTAAGTGGACTCGTTTTCGCGTCCTTGGCTTCAGTTACAGCTTCCCAGTGCTTCCCAGCTGTATATTATGTAGGTACCTGCTCTTCTCTTAGTATGGTGCAGGTTGATAGGTAATGCGCAGCGAGGAGAGGGTATGGGCACCGCCTCATTTATTAGTGGATGTCACAGATGTGGCTACTTTCTTTGGTTTTTTTCATCCCCCTGAGAGAATGTGAGGTCTTCGTCGGCCTCTCGCGCCCTCTCACCCGACTCACTTAAACGATGAGAGCTGATGCGCACGCCTTCACGTTGCGGGGGCAAAAAGGTCACATATGCAAAATCTGATCACTTCGGAGCTTTAGCCGAAAACAAACAAACAAAAAACCCATTGGAATACAAAAAGCATAATTATCTTTTTTAAAAATATATAAAAATTCCCCTTTAAATTGTGTTTTTCACAGATCAATGTCTGTAGCTTTTATGGCGATGAAACGTTTTTGATTTACACACACGCGCGCGCGCGCGCACACACACAAATTACACACCGCACGCACACCCACACTACAAACACACACACTACTTCACCACAAAACAGTACACACACACAGAGATAGGTAGATAGATAGATAGATAGATAGATAGATAGATAGATAGATAGATAGAAGATAGATAGATAGATAGATAGATAGATAGATAGATAGATACATACATACAACATACATTACATACATACATACATACATACATAACATACATACATACATACATACATACATACATGCATACATACACACACAAACACGCGCACACGCACACAACACATACACACTCTACATCACATACATCACTACATCACACACACACTACATCACACACACACTCACACACGCGCACAAACACACACACTCACACACACACACACACACACACACACACACACAACACACATACAAACACTACGTCACACACACGTACACACACTCACACACACACACGCCCGCACAAACTAATCATCAACACAACACTTACTCACACACACTCATAACATCAACACACACTCTACATCACACACACTCTACATCAACCCCACCACTAACATCCATCTACACACTACATCACACACACACACTCACACACCTACTCTACACTCACACACACTCTACAACCACCACACACACTCACATCACACACACACTACATCACACACACACTACATCACACACACTACATCACACCACAAACTACAATAACACAAACACTACATACACACACACATACACACATCACACACACACTCAACACACAGACACTACATCACACACACACACTTCATCACACACACTATCTAACCATCACCCCACCACACACACTACTTCACACACACACTACATCACACACACTACATCACACACACCACTACATACCAACAACACAACATCACAACACACACTACATCACACACCACACAACTACCAACACACACTACATACCACCACAATTCATCACCACATTAATCACACAACAACATAAAAACCCATCACCCACCACACACAACACCACACAACCCCACACACTACATCACCACCCCATCACAACAACAATCACACACACCTCACCCAACAACAAACACACACCCCACCAACACAAACCACATCAACCACCTACCTACACAACCTACATCACACACAAATACCAACACTCATCCACCCACTCCCACACACCCCAACAACAAAACATTACCCCATACACACACACCACACATACAACCCCACCACCAAATTTAAACATAACACACAACCCCAAAACACACCCAACACCACACAAAACACAAAAACAAAATTATCACACACACACTACACACCCCACACAAACACAACACATACATCACCCCCAAACAAAAAATCCCCCACAAAACACGCACCACAACACTAATCCACAACTACACAACACACTAATTTCCCACACTACATAAAAAACAACACACAAAATACATCCACACAAAAATACACCCACACAAAAATCACACACTCACACTCACCACACACCCCACACACAAAACAACACCAAACCCTCACCCACACAAACCACCACACACACACCCACACACACATCACACCACCACTCACACACCTAACACACCACACACAAATTTAACACACACACACAAACATACACACACCTCAACAAAACACATACACACCTACACACCCAAACCCCCAAACACACAAAAACCCACTTCACACACCACCACAACACACCCACACCCCCCAAACAATACCCCACTACATCACACCACATCACAACACACCACACACAACACTATATCGCACCACTCAACACACACTCAAAAACAAACACGCACACACACACACAAACAAACCCAAACCTTTCCAAAACCCACAACCACACTCACACACACCCCAACCCCACAACAATACACAACTACCACACAACACCACACTAATCACAAAACAACACCACACTCACAAAAACACACATATCATACCAACCATCAACACACAAATTTTTCCCCAACACCACCACAACCACACACACAACAACACACAAACAAAACAACCAATCAAAAAACTCAAACCCCCAAATAATACACCAATAAAACACACACATACAAAAAAACCCCGCCCCCAAAACAAAACAAAAACATCACCAAAAACACTACACC
>CM054152.1:35332195-35344695 GCA_028751875.1 Rapana venosa | reverse complement strand
ATACTGACAGGTCACGTGAGCCCACGACATTCCCAAGGGAGAACATTGGAACTGACTTCTCTCCCCCTGGATGAGATTACAAGCTGAGCTTCTGTGTACAGATGCATGCAACAGAACAGCTTGCGCACACGTTAAATCCTGTTCCGCTTTTCGTAAGAGTAGGCCATTGTGTGCCGGTGGAAATAGATGACAGAATTTACAAAACCGCAAACACGCGGGGATTGGGTGTAAAAAAAGCACATAAGTGCTTATTCCACTATCCTCAATATAAAAGAATAAATTTTTTAAAAATTATTTTTAAAATTTAATGCAAAGAATCTTGCGCACATGTTCAACCTTCGCCCACCTTTTCCTAGTAGAGCAGATTAGCTATAAACGATGGATTGGGTAACACGAACATACCCAGCATGCAGCCTGCAAAGCTTGGCTCCGCCAGGCTCAGCTCTTCCGCGACAGACTTCTTAAATTAAAAAAAAGTTCAGGGCAGTGTCTTACAGACTCCTCAGGGAGCTGACGGAGAAGTCAGGTGAAATTAAGATGAGACCGGGCAGCAAGGTGACGGACATAATAATAATAATAATAATAATGATAATAATATATGGAATTTATATACCCCTCCCTCCTCTTCCTCCTGCTAGCTGTTCTCCTTCAGAGCGTTATCTATCTCCCCGTCCCCCAGATCATGCTTTCGGCGTCACGTTAAACCCCAATGAATGAAGTCAAAAAAATTTAGCGGGTGTATAGTCTTCTGTGCTGAATATAATTATGATAATAAGGGTGTGATGTTTATACCAAGGCAAAGAAACCCAAACCCTTGAACTATTACAAGTTCAAGTGCAACAGAATTCGCCCCTTAATATTTTCATACCAGAAAAAAAACCCAACTATTCCAAGTTCAAATACAACGGAATTCGCATCTTTACAACAAAACAAACAAACACAAAAATTCCATGCAAACACGCTAAACAAATGAGTGATTAAATTGATAGATAAATAAAAATGAAAAAAAGAAAGCATACCAAAAAAAACCCTAATCAATCAAACAAACAAACAAAACGGACAAGGAAATCAACACTACCAACTATTACTACAAATTCGAATTCAGTAGAATTCGCACCTTAACAACGCACACACACACACACACACAAATCCCAAGCAAAACAAACTAACTCAGAAATCTAACTCAGAAATGAATACATAGATGCATAAAAATGAAATTTTTACCAAAAACAAAAAACAGACGGATTTTTTCCCCCTTTCTTGAAATGGAGAAGAAAAATCAGAAAAGGGGGATATAATGGCTCTAAAATAAATGGAGAGTGTATTCAAGGGAAATATTGGCGGACAATTTTGAAGTGGTACCAAAAATTCGTACACTCACAACCCTCCCTTGTCTCTTCTCTCCTCTCCTCATCTCATCTCTTCTCTCCTCTCCTCTCCTCTTCTCTCCTCTCTTCTTCGGTTTTCCTTAGCAGCGGTTGCCATGAGGGGAAGGAAGCACAGTCTAGCGAGGCAGGCTGTATACTAGACTAGCTCTACCTACCTCACAAAATCTGGGGGACCGACCAAAATACAGCTTGTTTCTAATTCCGGCTGCTGAGTGTGCGAGTTTTAGAACGGTTAGGTGGGAGATGGGGGAGGGATGGAGAGAGGAGAGGGGAATAGAGAGAGAGAGTGGGGATGGGAGAGAGAGAGAGAGAGGGGGGGAGGGGGGGGGGGGGGGATGGGGGGGAGAGAGAGAGAGAGAGAGAGAGAGAGAGAGAGAGAGAGAGAGAGAGAGCTATTAAGGGGTAAAGAAGTGGAGATAGGGGTAGGAGGGGGGTGTGGTGTAGTGGTGAAGGTGGGAGGGGAGGGGGGGTGGAGGGTTACCTTTATTTTTGTTTTCGTCTGAAGGTGAAGCTGCTGTTGCTGATGTTGCTGATGTAGTTGTTGAGTGAGTGACTGTGTGCTGCCATGTCTGTGCACTACCTGTTTGTCTGTTTGTTTGTTTGTCTGTTTGTCTGTCTGTTTGTTTGTCTGTTTGTCTGTCTGTTTGTTTATTTGTTTGTTTAAACAAAATTTTGTTTAGAAAACCATACCTATATATATATACCCACTTTCAACAAAGCAACAACAAGCAAAAAGCTTTTCGTATGTTAAATCAAAAATGTTGTTCAGAAAATCATACATATAATTACACACACTTTCAACAAAACAACAACTACAAGCTTAAAGCTTATATAGTCTTCTTCAACAGCAATAAAAAGTTCGGTCTTAATATTAATTAATATGGCAGCTGGTAGACACCAATTTGTTCAAACTGTAAAAGGGATTTTTTTGGGTTGAAATCTTTAACAAGTTTTAAATTATCCCATTAAAACTCACTACACTTAGGTATTCTGTAATGGAAAGGTTAGAACAGAATTTTGTTTTTTAATTTGAAGGAGAGGGGAAAAAAGGAGGGCAGTAAGAGGGAAGCAGAGTGCACAAGGGAATGAATGATAACAACAACATCAACAACAACAAACATCAACAACAAACAACAACAACAAACCCAGTTTGTTTGGGGAAACGCTGTTTGGGGGATAGGTTAGGGAGGAAGGGGAGGGGGAGGAGGAGGGAGATAGAGGAGGTAAGGGGCAATGTGTAGATAGCTGACTGAGCAATTTTTAACACTCTGTCATATAGAGGTGTGTGTGTGTGTATGTGTGATGATGGTGTTGATTTTGTGTGTGTGTGTGTTGTGTGTGTGATATGATATTGTGTTGTGTGTTTGTGTCGTGTGTGAGTTTGGGGGAAGGGGGGGGGGGGGGGGTGTGAGTGTGAGTTCTCTTTTGTCCAGATTCAAATGATTTTCTTTTTTTACAAAGTTTTGAACAGTGAAGACTTTTTTGTTTGGTTTGTTTTTGAAGTTTTTGTTTCTCTGTATTTTTTAAAAATTATGATATAATGTCTAATATGGGCTAGGGCTGGAAATATATTATTATTTTAAAAAATTAAACCACATCAGTGCTTATATACTATCTTCAGCAACAAAAATGAATATATTTTGCCTTGCCAAGCCTTATCTGCCTCACCTTCTCATATTCAAAAGAAAAATGTTGGGGTTTTTTGGTTACTGCTTACATACTTTGTTCCTCTGTTGCAGATTCTGCTGGTGGAACCGAAGTCACGAACTGAACCTCACCAGCAGTAAAGACAAACCCATCCACCGACAAAACTTTCAAAACAACGAAAAGAAACAGAACATAAGGCGTCTGACCCCCCAAAAAATATATTTAATAAGTCGACACTGACCCTGAAATGTCCTTGAAATACCACCACTGAAATACCTTACCAACAACCCTGACATCACAACAACAACAACAAGAAAGAAGAAAGAAGAACTGCGTGGACAACAAACCAATTCTTCATCACCGAATTCCAACGACTTTTCAGACTGCAACAATCTCCGTCCTAGCCGCAAGGTGCACGGTACACAAGGTCAAGCGAAGGTCAAGGTCACCTTGGCTGGGGTCAAGGTCACGGGAGTGGAAGGTCAAGGTTGCCCGTGGTCGACCAGCGGGGCCAAGGAAGACAGGAAAAAGATCTTGAGCTGAGTTTGAGTTAATTAAGCAAGAGAGAAGGGGAGAGAGAGAAAGAGAGCGATGGGGCAGCGGTTGGCTCGCCGGGAGATGGAGAGGGGAGGGAGACTGTACCACCAGCAGAGAGCGGAGGAGGCGGTGGAGAGATGGAACCACGCCCTCACCAAACTCCGTGACCCCCGGGACAGATTTCAGGTAGGGCCCATAAGTATCCGTCTATGTACGACTTCCATACTTGGTTGAATTAAATCAGGTTTATTCATTAATAAGCGTGGAAAGAAGCGTAGCCTGGTAAACCTAATCAGCATAGCAGCAACAAGCAAATTGTTTATGTTGTGCTCGACAAGTACAACATCAATATTCTTATGAAAAAACGAAGTAAACAGAAAAAGAAAAAAAATGACGAGCAGAAGAATAACAGCATCGATATGTACAGATAATGGAATAACTAAAGATTCCTCCTGATACTTTCAAGGGACAATGACAATGACAATGACAAATTCTTTTATTTCGAGGATAATGAATAAGCACCCATGTGTTTTTTTACAATCAGTCCCCGCCTTTAGGGATATATAAGAGAAAGAGAAAGAGAGAGAGAGAGAGTGGTGGGGGGGGGGGGGGGGTGGAATTGAACCTAAGACTGTTGAAGTTGTTTGTCCACCTGCTGGATAGATCCTGTGTCAATCTATTTACGACTTTACCAGATAAGTGGTCCACTTTTTCTGTGGACAGGGAGCAAATTGAGGGTATTTCAGGTGACATCATCACTACCCGACTTCAGGAGTGTATATAATAATTATATGAAAAGATAGAGAGAACAGACAGGCAAAAGGGACAGAGGACAGAAGCAAAGAGATTAACGGGAAATAATTGTTAGACGGTGATATATATTTTGTTTAGAAAATGTGGATACTGTTTATCCTGGAAAAAAAACACCTCCTAGCATACCCAAGGGGAAATTCTATGCATGTACTTGGCTTGTTTGTTGTATGGCAACATCATGACATGTGTTCTGTGAGACACGCACACTGGAAATCTTTTCCAGTCAGTTAAAAGGTAAAGGTGTCCCGTAACCTAAGCCGTCGTTGGGAAGCAAGGCGTCAGAGACCTCAGCTTCTCCAGGAGCCAGCATTATTAAGGGCGGCGTCCATCTCCTCTCCCTCGCTGCTTTACCTTCCCTGGCCCTAAAGAGGCAGGTACCCATTTACAGCTGGGTGAACTGAGGGACTTTATTGCAGCTAATGCAAGCAAACGGTCACCCATCCTAAGTTGGTAACCACGCTCGATGCTGCTTAACCTTGGTTTAGGGAAAGCGAGTGCTCTGACCACTGAGCTATCCCGTCCCTATTCAGTATCTTTGGCAAATTTGAGGATAGGCTGTCACACACTGTGATCCAGGTGATCCTCTTAGCTTATCTCATCTTCATTATTTTGGCCATGGTCAGTTGATGCTTAGTTTTTTGTTCTGGATGTTTTGCTAGTGTTGTTGTTGTTGTTGTAGGTGGGGTTTTTTTTCCTCTTTTTCTTTATCTTATTTTCTATATGAACATGATTGCAACATAAAGAAAACGTTAGAGTTCTCAAATGTTTGATCTAAAAATGGTGTTTGGAAAGTAGTACCTTGTTGCCTTGCTGATTCTCATGCTCATTAGCTGCCAAAACGAAATGAGTCAAACACAGTGTTTCCAGCATGCCATGAGCTAGTTGCTTGTTATTGCTCTCAATTTGTGTATGTTATAATATTCATGTTTTCTTAATAAAGATCTATTTAAACCAATTGACCGCTCAATGAGTGCTGAGCCATAGTGTTGTGGGGGGTGGGGGTAGGGGGGTGGGGGGTGGAGAGTGGCCACGATAAGCTTATCTCGTTCTCGTTATCTAAATGCAATGGAGACAGGGTTGATTTTCCAAGGTCCATTTCAGTTGCTCCTGATAAGAAGACATCTCCGACCTACTGCCTGACTAGAGGATCATCCGTTGAAAAAAAATAACTTGTTTGTTTCCCTTTGTTTCCAAGAACGTGGCTACTGTATCAAATAGAGTCACAGATTTTTTTTCCTTTAAAGAAAAAAGAATGATACGAAGTTGTGCTGACTTTTTTTAATTGACAAAACAAAAACTATTCTTCTTCTTCTTCTTCTTCTTCTTCTTCTTCTTATTGTCGTCGTCGTCGTCGTCATTATCATCGATATTGTTGTTGTTAGGATAGTGCTGTGATTTTTTTCTCATTCTTTTTGTTTGCAATGGTCATGCTCTAAACGCAATACTAGATTATGATATCTAAGTTACTGTTGTCGTCTTTATTGTATATTCTATAATTTATGTTTACATTAATCACTGTCTGAACGTTATGTAATTAAAATACTTTTTGTCAGACGTTAATATGTGCGTGGTCCTTAAAAAAAAATGTTTGCTGTGGTGATGATGATGATGATGATGATGATGATGATGATGATGATGATGATGATGATGATGATGATGATGATGATGATGATGATGGCGATGATGGCGATGATGGCGATGATGGCGATGAAGTATGGTGCATGTCAGAAAATAAAATATCACTTTTTTATGTACTACTGTACAACGGGGTTTAGCTAGGGCGGAGTGAGGATGATTTTTATCCTGTGTATAAAATTAACCTGTGTTGTTGTTGTTGTTTTTTTTTAAAAAAAGGGGGGGGGGGTAGTTTGTGTTTGTTTGTTTGCTTTATTGGTGGTGGTGGTGGTGGTGGTGGTGGGGGTGGTGGTGGTGGTGGTGGTGGTGGTGGTGGGGGTGGTGGTGGGGGTGGTGGTGGTGGTGGGGGGTGGTGGTTGGGGGTGCTGCTGGGTTTTTTTGTTTTGTTTTGTTTGTTTGGTCTTTTTTTGTGGGGGGGGGGGGGGGGGGGGGGGGTTGTTGTTGGTGGTTTTCTTTTGTTGTTGGTTTTATATGGTTATTGTGTTTTTTGGGTGTTGTCTTTTTGGTGAGGGTGGGGGGGGAGGTTGTGGGGTGTGGGGTGGGGGGGTGGACGTTCCTCGGCAACATCTCTGAGATTCACCATTAGTGAGGTAATTATTTGCCTATAGGACAGGTTGTGCCCACCATTAAGGTAGTTGCAGTCTGTCTTCGGGGAATTCAAATCTGTATACGTTGTTAATTTCTTCCTGAGTACCATAATTATAATGAAAGAAATATAATTATTATGTCCTTAATATCTTCCTGAGTATACCATATGAAAGAAATGTATATCATGTCGTTAATATCCTCCTGAGTATACCATATGAAAGAAATATATCATGTTGTTAATATCTTCCTGAGTATACCATATGAAAGAAATATATCATGTTGTTAATATCTTCCTGAGTATACCATATGAAAGAATTATATCATGTCGTTAATATCCTTCCTGAGTATACCATATGAAAGAAATATATCATGTCGTTAATATCTTCCTGAGTATATCATATGAAAGAAATATATCATGTCGTTAATATCCTTCCTGAGTATATCATATGAAAGAAATATATCATGTCGTTAATATCTTCCTGAGTATACCATATGAAAGAAATATATCATGTTGTTAATATCTTCCTGAGTATACCATATGAAAGAAATATATATCATGTCGTTTATGTCTTCCTGAGTATACGACATGAAAGAAATATCATTTTCATGTCGTTGATATATTCCAGAGTAAACCATAGGAAAGAAAATTAATATGACGTTTATATCTTCCTTAGCATACCATAATAAAAGAAATATACTGTTAATATCTTCTCGAGTATACCATATGAAATACATATCATTTTTTATATCATGACGTTAATATTTTCCTCAGTACCATATAAAAGAAATGTATCATGTCATTAATATATTCCTGAGTACCATAAGAAAGAAATATTTCATGTCGTTAATATCTTCCTGTGAATACAATATGAAATAAATATGTCATGTCGTTAATATATTCCTGTGAATACAATATAAAAGAAAGAAATATGTCATGTCGTTAATATCTTCCCGTGAATACAATATGAAAGAAGGAAATATGTCATGTCGTTGATATCTTCCTGTGAATACAAAGTGAAAGAAATATGTCATGTCGTTGATATCTTCCTGTGAATACAAAGTGAAAGAAATATGTCATGTCGTTGATATCTTCCTGTGAATACAAAGTGAAAGAAATATGTCATGTCGTTGATATCTTCCTGTGAATACAAAGTGAAAGAAATATGTCATGTCGTTAATATCTTCCTGTGAATACAAAGTGAAAGAAGGAAATATGTCATGTCGTTGATATCTTCCTGTGAATACAAAGTAAAAGAAATATGTCATGTCGTTGATATCTTCCTGTGAATACAAAGTGAAAGAAATATGTCATGTCGTTAATATCTTCCTGTGAATACAAAGTGAAAGAAATATGTCATGTCGTTAATATCTTCCTGTAAAAACAATATGAAAGAAATATGTCATGTCGTTGATATCTTCCTGTGAATACAAAGTGAAAGAAATATGTCATGTCGTTGATATCTTCCTGTGAATACAAAGTGAAAGAAATATGTCATGTCGTTAATATCTTCCTGTGAATACAAAGTGAAAGAAATATGTCATGTCGTTGATATCTTCCTGTGAATACAAAGTGAAAGAAATATGTCATGTCGTTGATATCTTCCTGTGAATACAAATGTAAAGAAATATGTCATGTCGTTGATATCTTCCTGTGAATACAAAGTGAAAGAAATATGTCATGTCGTTAATATCTTCCTGTGAATACAAAGTGAAAGAAATATGTCATGTCGTTAATATCTTCCTGTAAAAACAATATGAAAGAAATATGTCATGTCGTTAATATCTTCATGTAAAAACAATATGAAAGAAATATGTCATGTCGTTAATATATTCCTGTGAATACAATATAAAAGAAAGAAATATGTCATGTCGTTAATATCTTCCCGTGAATACAATATGAAAGAAGGAAATATGTCATGTCGTTGATATCTTCCTGTGAATACAAAGTGAAAGAAATATGTCATGTCGTTGATATCTTCCTGTGAATACAAAGTGAAAGAAATATGTCATGTCGTTAATATCTTCCTGTGAATACAAAGTGAAAGAAATATGTCATGTCGTTAATATCTTCCTGTAAAAACAATATGAAAGAAATATGTCATGTCGTTAATATCTTCATGTAAAAACAATATGAAAGAAATATGTCATGTCGTTAATATATTCCTGTGAATACAATATAAAAGAAAGAAATATGTCATGTCGTTAATATCTTCCCGTGAATACAATATGAAAGAAGGGAATATGTCATGTCGTTGATATCTTCCTGTGAATACAAAGTAAAAGAAATATGTCATGTCGTTGATATCTTCCTGTGAATACAAAGTGAAAGAAATATGTCATGTCGTTAATATCTTCCTGTGAATACAAAGTGAAAGAAATATGTCATGTCGTTAATATCTTCCTGTAAAAACAATATGAAAGAAATATGTCATGTCGTTGATATCTTCCTGTGAATACAAAGTGAAAGAAATATGTCATGTCGTTGATATCTTCCTGTGAATACAAAGTGAAAGAAATATGTCATGTCGTTAATATCTTCCTGTGAATACAAAGTGAAAGAAATATGTCATGTCGTTGATATCTTCCTGTGAATACAAAGTGAAAGAAATATGTCATGTCGTTGATATCTTCCTGTGAATACAAAGTGAAAGAAATATGTCATGTCGTTAATATCTTCCTGTGAATACAAAGTGAAAGAAATATGTCATGTCGTTAATATCTTCCTGTGAATACAAAGTGAAAGAAATATGTCATGTCGTTAATATCTTCCTGTAAAAACAATATGAAAGAAATATGTCATGTCGTTAATATCTTCATGTAAAAACAATATGAAAGAAATATGTCATGTCGTTGATATCTTCCTGTGAATACAAAGTGAAAGAAATATGTCATGTCGTTAATATCTTCCTGTGAATACAAAGTGAAAGAAATATTTCGTGTCGTTAATATCTTCCTGTGAATACAATATGAAAGAATTGTCATGTCGTTAATATCTTCCTGTGAATACAATATGAAAGAAAGAAATCTATATGATGTCGTTAATATCTTCCTGTGAATACAATATGAAAGAAAGAAATCTATATGATGTCGTTAATATCTTCCTGTGAATACAATATGAAAGAAAGAAATATATATCATGTTGTTAATATCTTCCTGTGAATACAATATGAAAGAAATATGTCATGACGTTAATATTTTTCTCAGTGCCATATAAAAGAAATATAATCATGTCATTAATACCTTCCTTTATATAATATATGAATGAAGTATATCATGTCGTTAGTTTCTTCCTTTGAATACCATATCAACGAAATATATTATCATGTCTTTGATATATTCATGCATATATCATAATTATAAAAGAAATGTCGCATATTGTTAATATTTCCTTCAGTATACCATAATATACAAGAAATACATCATGTTGTTAAGTTCTTCTTGTGTATATCATATGAAAGAAATATAGCATATTGTTAATATTTCCTTCAGTATACCATATACAAGTAATACATCATGTCGTTCATGTCTTCCTGTGTATATCAACTATGAAAGAAATATAGGATATTGTTAATATTTTCTTCAGTACCATATGAAAAAATGAATCATATCGTTAATATATTCCTGAGTACCATATGAAAACGATGTATTATATTGTGAATATCTTTCTGAGTACAATATGAAAACGATGTATCATATGGTTAATCTTTTCCTCAGTGCCATATATAAAACGATGTATCATATGGTTAATATTTTCCTCAGTACCATATATAAAGCGATGTATCATATGGTTGATATTTTCCTCAGTACCGTATAAAAAACGATGTACCATATGGTTAATATCTTCCTCAATACCGTATTAAAAAAAAAACCGATGTATCATATGGTTAATATCTTCCTCAGTACCGTATTTTAAAAAAACGATGTATCATATGGTTAATATCTTCCTCCGTACCATATGATAAAATATGTATTATATCGTTAATATCTTCCTCAGTACCATATGAAAAAGTATGTACCGTGCCGATGATATTTTCCTCAGTACCATAATTATGAAAGAAATGTATTTTCCCTCTCAGGGTCACTGATTGGATGTAATTGATTGGTTGGTTGGTTGGTTGGTTGGTTGGTTGGTTGGTTGGTTGGTTGGTTGGTTGGTTGGTTGATTGATTGACTGATTGATTGACCTACCGATCGATTGATTGATTGATTGATTGATTGATTGGTGATGGATGGATGGATGGATGGATGGATGGATGGATGGATGGATGGATGGATGGATGGATGGATGGATGGATGGAATATTGATTGACTAACTGGTTGGTTGGTTGGATGGTTGACTGACTGATTGATTGATTGATTAATTGATGGATGGTTGACTGACTGATTGATTGATTGATTAATTGATGGATGGATGGATGGATGGATGGATGGATGGATGGATGGATTAAATGGTTCATTGAATGATTGATTGGGGGGCTGACATACATAGTTCCGACACTTCTGTTTGTTGAAAAGTCCTTCACACTACCAACTTCTATCTTTACCATGCTGGTGGGCAGGTGAGCGGTGACCTGTGCCGCGCGCTGTGTGACCTGGGCAAGTCTCGGGAGGCCCTGGAGCACGCGGGCCAGCAGTGTGGCCTGGCCGGTGAGGTGGGGGAGGGCGCCCTCCTGGCCGAGGCCTACCTCAACATGGCCCTGTGCAACCTGCGCTCCTGCGAGTTCTCCAAGGCCGTCAGCTACTGCCGCTCGGCCTTGCAGCACCAGCCTGACGGGGGCAACATCACCGGGTGAGCCAGCCAGCCAGCCAGCCAGTCAGGCAGCTAGCCAGCTAGCCAGATAGCCAGATAGCCAGCTAGCCAGATAGCCAGATAGCCAGCCTCTCGCCTTATTCCCTCCTTCACTGCTTGCTTGTCTTATCAGTATTGTCCTTCAGATGAAGACTTTTTTTTTTTTTGCCTTGCCTTGAGTTCCCTTGCCCTGCCTTTTTTTGGAGGGGGCCTAGTTTTGCCGTGCCTTGCCTTGCCTTTGGCGATATCGTTAATATCTTTGCATGTATATCGTATGAAAGAAATGATATATCGTTAATATCTTTTCATGTATATCATATGAAAAAAAATCTAACATGTCGTTTAATAAATATCTTCCTGCCTAGTTTTGCCTTGCCTTGCCTTTGCCTTTGGCAACAACATCGGCATGTCCCATTCATCATGTCACATTCATCATGTCACATTCATCATGTCACATTCATCGTGTAAATTATATCTCTTCTTTCTATCTCTTCACCTGTTCACTTGTCTCCATCGCTGCTGTCAACGGTAGAAGCTCCACGTAATGTCACCAAGCCTCGCCCTCTTTCTCTGTCTCTGCTGAGTTCTACGATCTCCTGTAGCCCTCCTCCCAGACCACTGATCTCAGTGATGTTTGGCAATGTAGAATGATGGTGGTCTGCCTCTTTTCCTTCTGCCCTCAACTTTACCTTGGAGAACTGTCGTCATCAGACTTGTCTGCGTGTTTCTGTTTGTATGACTGATATATCTGAGTCTGCGCTTATCATTTTTAACTGACATTTTGTCCTTGCACTGAGAGTTCATCAAGAATGCTTTCATTCGTTCTTCTCTCTGACTATTTGACTCTTAGAGGTCGCCTGTAGAATCGCATTAATTTCGGCTGTGTTTATTTTGTCTGTTTCCATTTTAGATTATTGCTTTGATACTTTTGAGTTTGAGATCTTAAGGTATGCCTGTGTTTTTCCAAATATTGTTAAATCAACTGAATCATCTTTTGCTTGGCGATACTTATTCTAACCTTGAGATCTTGTAGTCATTATATGAGTCATTATTCTCTTTTGATCGAAATCAGATGGGTTTTTTAAATGTTAAAATTTTCAAAT
>CM054152.1:35279695-35327195 GCA_028751875.1 Rapana venosa | reverse complement strand
CGTGAGGTTCTGGGTTCGATTCCCAGTTTGACAAAAAAATCGAACTGAATGTCAAAGTCCTTCGGATGAAACTATAAACCGAGGCCCCGTGTGCGAACGCAGGAAGAACATCTTGCGCACGCGTTAAATCCTGTTCCGCTGTTCGAAAGAGTAGGCCATTGTGTGCCGGTGGGAACAGATGACAAAATTAAAAAACCGCATACACACGCATAAATTTTTTTGTAAAGTCATCTGAGCGCTTTGATTTGTTGCTTTACAAGATTCAGCTGTATATAAATTCCATACATTATTATTATTATTATTATTATTATTATTATTATTATTATTATTATTATTATGTGTGGGTGGGTGTATGTTTTTAATGCACTAACATACACGCACGTGTGGGTGTGTGTGTGGGTGGGGGAAACATGCATACACCTGCGCGTGGTGATGGTGGCAGCGTTTGTCAGTGAGTGACGAAAAGGAAAAGTGATGGACGGGTAAGCTTACCAAGCCTACTCTCTGAAAGTGGGAAAAAAAGAGGACTCCAACTGATCAAGGCATCATCAAGTCCGCCTTTGCAAAGCCTACCTACCTACCTACCTACCTACCTACCTTCCTACCTTCCTACCTACCTACCTACCTTCCTACCTACCTACCTTCCTACCTACCTACCTACCTTCCTACCTACCTACCTTCCTACCTTCCTACCTTCCTACCTACCGACCTACCGACCTACCTACCTACCTTCCTACCTACCTACTTTCCTACCTACCTTCCTACCTACCTACTTACCTACCTTCCTATCTACCTACCTACTTACCTACCTACCTACTTACTTACCTGCCTACCTACCTACCTACGTATCCACCTACATAACGTACAGCTGAGACGTGTGCCTATGTCCTAGGCTTTACACAGCGCCGTGACTGCACACTACACGTGTGAATCAGCTAGCTCCCTCCACTTTCAGCTTCAAGTGCACACAGTCTTGTCTTGTCTGTCATCGGCTCATTATCTCATCTTACAACAACTCCCCAGAGAATTAATTACCTGGCCTGATCAGACTGACTTCGTCAATTAAGGGGGCATGCAGTAAAAAGGCAGGCAGACTTTCTCACACCTACGCTTACACTTCACTCACGTGTTACTGTGTTGAACGCCTGCGCAAGTAATCAAGCGCCCTTACATGAGTGTAAACACATGCACATTATACACACGCGCGCGCACATGCATGCCCACTCACACACACACGCATCTGCATACATACATACATACATATATACATACATGTCTGTTCGTCCATCTGTCCGTCAGTCCATCAATCCATTCATACATATATACATCCATCCATCCATCCGTATGTACATGCGTATAAACGTACGTACGTACATACGAACTTACATACATATAAGCATACAATACATATCTAGAAACCTGACTCGTGTGCTGCATGTGGGTTTCTTTTAACTATTCCAAGAGCTTTCATCCTCTACCAGCCTCTTCTTTTAGCTGAGAAACTGTCAAGCACGAATGTCAAATATGTTTGTAATATTTCATATACAATAATGGGGACGGGATAGCTCAGTGGTCGGAGCACTCGCTTTCCCCCAGCCAAGTTAAGCAGCGTCGAGTGTGGCTACCAGTTGGATGGGTGACCGTTTGCGCGCCTTGGCTTCAGTACAGTTCCCCACTTCACCCAGCTATAGATGGGTACCTACCTCTTCAGGGTCAGGGAAGGTAAAACAGCGAGGGAGAGGAGATGGCCGCCGCCCTCGATATGCTGGCCCCTAGAGAAGTGAGGTCTCTGACGCCTCGCTCCCCTACGACCTTATAGGTTATGGGACACCTTTACCTTTAACTTTCATACATAGAGTGTGATGTATAATATTTATACTCACGCAAAAACAATTTCCCAGTAATGGATCTTAGATGGTTTTTCTTGGCGGCCACATACTAGTGCAAACGTAACAGATTGTCCGTCTAATGGTTTCAGGCTTGCAAAAAATAATACGGCTGCACAACAACGTAGGTTTCCTGTCACCATTTATTTTCTGTCCACCTGTACTGTGTACATTGTACTGTACTGTACTGTACTGCACTGTACTGTACTGCACTGCCACCTTCAGGCCCTCAGCACACACCTGTCCATGAGCTTAGTTTGCTGAGGATTCTGCTGGCACTGCACTGAGCACTTCATACCCCCCATGTGTGGGGGGACGGGATAGCCTAGTGCTTAGAACATTGCGCTTGCAATCTGACGACCTGGGTTCGATTCCCGTTCAAGGGGGATGTTTCCCCCTGGAGTTAACATCAGTGCAGACTCCACTCTTCCTAAAAGTCCTTCGGATGAGACTATAAACTGAGGCCCCGTGTACGAACGCACGAAGAACATCTTGTGCACACGTTAAATCCTGTTCCGCTTTTCGAAAGAGTAGGCCATTGTGTGCCGGTGGGAACAGATGACATAATTTACAAAACCGCATACACACGGGGACTGGATGATGTGAAAAAAGCACATAAGTGCTTATTCCATTATCCTCGATAAAAATAATTTAAAATATTTTTTTAAAACCCTCAATGTCGGCTACAGTGGATCGGTGGTCTAGAGGTAACGCGCCTGCCTAGAAGGCGAAAAGTCCGGGTCGGAAGTGTGCGGTGGTTTGATCCTCGTTTGGGCCAAAAACTTTGCCCCCATCCATCAGACCATGAGTGGTGGTCTGGGTGCTAGTCTTTCGGATGAGACGATAAACTGTGGTCCCGTGTGTTACACAAAATTATTTAGCGCACGTAAAAGAGAGCCTACGGCAATAAGAGAGCTGTCCCTGGCAAAATTCTGTAGACAACAGCCACTCTGATAGGGAAACAAATAAAGTTGCAGACAGGAAAAAGGGAAAAAAATGGTGGCGCTGTCTTGTGGCTATAGCGCTCTCCCCGGGGAAGAGCAGCCCGAATTTCACGCAGAGAAATCTGCCGTGACTTAAAAGTGGTATCAATAAAAACTGAAATAGAAGTTTGTTACTGACTAGGAGGCTTGACTCGCACAGTCCTTATGTGCTGCAGCCCTGGGGGCTGGTTGGCCCTTGGAGAGCATCTCCAACGCTAACTGTCCTTATGCCCACTTGGCCGAGAGAGTGGGGATGTACTGTGGGCAAGGCATCTCCACTATAATCCAATTTCTGCCCAGTTTCCAAAACAGCATCTGCCTCCTCTGCTGTTTTTGAGGTCATCGTCGGACACGACGGACAAACATGCATGGTGTGATGACCACTAGAAATATACACGACGGATATTAAGGCACTGGCAGGTCTGCATGAGAAGTTAACCTGGATGATCTTAAAAAATCCCCACCCATAGTTCATCAGATGCTGCTGCCGAGATTCGAACCCATGACTTCATGAACCCATAGGATTGGAGTCAAGGGGTCTTAACCATTTATTTATTTTATTTATTTATTAATTCTGTTATATTTATTTATTTATTCTATTATATTTATTTATTTATTCTTTTATATCGAGGATAATGGAATAAGCACTCATGTGCTTTTTTTTACATCCAGTCCCCGTGTGTATGCGGTTTTGTAAATTTTGTTATCTGTTTCCACCGGCACACAATGGCCTACTCTTCCGAAAAGCGGAACAGGATTTAACGTGTGCGCAAGATGTTCTGCATGCGTTCGAACACAGGGCCTCGGTTTATAGTCTCATCCACTCGGCTAGAGTGTCCCTTGGTGTAAAACCAAATCGTTGCGGCAAGTCATTTGTTTCTGGTGCCGTTGACACTTGACTGGCAGTTACACTGAGTAAGCGGATTGATCTGTAGAGTCATCTGCTGTTGGGAGTGAAGAGTGTGCTTTGTGTGAGCGGTAGATGTGTGTGCGATGTGTATTTTGTGTTGTGTTGTCTTGTGCAGTGGTGTGGTTGTAAATGTGTGTGGGGTGTAGTGTGTGTGTGTAGTGGTGTGGTTTTGTTAGTGTTTGTGTGTAGTGCGTGTGTGTTTGTGTGTGTGTGTGTGTGAAGAAGTCAAATCTTTATATCCCAGGGTGGTGTATTGGATGAGCCAGTGCATTTGCATTTTCCTCGCCAAGCCATCTGTATGTGTGGGGTGTTGTGTGTGTGCGTGGCGTCGTGGCGGTGCGTGCGTGCGTGTGTGTGTGTGTGTGTGTGTGTGTGTGTGTGCAGTGGAAGTGCTAGTGCTTTATTACATGTGCTACTTACGGAGGTGTTATCAATATTGTAGTTTTCTTCACGAGATGAGTATAATTACGACGTTAGAAACGAACCATATGCATGTATTCTGTTACTTCAAATGACTTACTAATTAAAGTAAAATTTCCATCTATCTCAACCTTCCACAATCAACCCAAACTTTACCATCCTAACCTAACTACCTAACCACACACAGACCTTTTACTTCTTGCTATACCCCCCCCCCCCCCCCCCCCCACACACACACACACAACACCACCACCTCCACCACCACCACCACCCTACCCCTTTTCTCCCCACCCCGCCCCTACCTACCCCACCACCACCACCACACAAAACTAAGAGAAAATTAATAGTCTTCCATTTTTCCTGCATAGCACAGCACAGGCTACACTCCGTGGTTAGCTTGCAGGATCGTGTAGTATCTTGTATAGAGGAGTAAAGGTAAAGGAGTCCCATAACCTATACGGTCGTAGGGGAGCGAGGCGTCAGAGACCTCACTTCTCTAGGGCCAGCATATTGAGGGCGGCGCCCATCTCCTCTCCCTCGCTGCTTTACCTTCCCTGACCCTAAAGAGGGCAGGTACCCATTTACAGCTGGGTGAACTGGGGGAACTGTACTGAAGCCAAGGCTTGCAAACGGTCACCCATCCAACTGGTAACCACGCTCGACGCTGCTTAACTTGGCTGGGGGAAAGCGAGTGCTCCGACCACTGAGCTATCCCGTCCCCATAGAGGAGTACCTGTCAGAAAAAAATAACATTTGCTGGTTTTCACAGATATTTTTAAAAGTATGAAAAAATGCACTGTGTACTTGTTTTGGGGGTTGAGGCCATAGACTAAGACCGGGCAGTCGTGGGGATGCCAGGGGGCCTATCAGTATAAATAGCATCCCCACATTTTGGAAATTCTGTACTAGAAATGTCCTCTTTTCTATCACTCTCTTTGTTTCTGCCTTGTTCCTTTTCTTCCTGTCACCTCCTTCTTGTCTGTTTTCTGCCTTCTTGGTCCATTCTCCTACCTTTTTTTTCTCCCAGAAAGACTTAAAAGGTAACTATTCTCTCTTGTGCTGAAGTCGGATGCGCTGGGCCTGACTTGTCAGGCGCTTAACGGCAGCGTGACGCATTTTCGCTCATAATTATAACAGACGACAATAGTTGCTGTCTGAGCGTTCGACGATGATGACGACGACCTCGAAGAAGAAGAAGAAGAAGAAGAAGAAGAAGAAGAAGAAGAAGAAGAAGAAGAGAGAGAAGAAGAAGAAGAAGAAGAAGAAGAAGAAGAAAAAGAAGAACAACAACAAGAAGAACAAGAAGAACAAGAAGACCAAGCAGTGATGAGAAAAAATGGGAAATTATCATCAAATGAAGATTGTTTGTGCTCCTACATAATTATACAATGTTGCAGTGTTGACTCCGCGCATGTACATACATTGTGGTGAGGCATCTAGCAGACGACAAAGGACTGAGAGGGTACAGTGTAAGCTGATTTTTTTTTTAAGTTCAAACCTCCCAAATTTGTTCGTATTGTCTTGAGTTTTGAGTCAGGGGCTAGTTTTTCACAAAAAGTGGTTGGGTTTTTTGGGGGTGGGTTTGTTTTTTTCTGTGGCTGCCTTAGTACGTGCAGTACGAATGCAAGAGTGATATCTTCATCTTTGTCGTCGTCGTCGTCGAACGCTCAGACAGCAACTACTATTGTCTGTCACATGAGCGAAAATACGTTGCGCTGCCGTTAAGCGCCTGACAAATCAGGCCCAGCGCATCCGACTTCGGCATGGGAGGAAATTGTTATAAAATAACAATTCTTTCTATGAAAATAGAAGGAAAAGTGCCAGAATCTAACTGTAGGGTGTAACCACAGCAGGGTACAGCACAGTACAGCACAGCACAGCACAGTACAGCACAGCACAGCACAGTACAGCACAGTAATCGTTATGCAGACCTGCACTTGCTGGCTGGCTGTATGGCTGTATGGCTGTATGTATGTATACTGTTGTCTGTTCTAAGCGGCAACTGGCATTAGGCTAGTAGCCTCCCTTAACTAAACAGTCTGTGGTTTGAGTTGCTGCTACTGCGCTGCAAAGCGCTGCACTGCACTGCGCTGTACTGTACTGCACTGAACTGTACTGTACTGCACTGTACTGTACTGCACTGTCCATTGCTGCCGCTTCTCTGCGCGCTGCAAACTGCCTGCTGCACAGTTCGTTATATTATTATTATTAATATTATCATTATCATTATCGCTGATGGGGGAAAGTATTGTTGAGCAACTGGCACGCGCACGCGCGCACACACGCACACGCACGCACGCACGTGCACACACACACACAATGCATGTGAACACAGAGAGATAAGGGGGAGGAAGCTGGGGTGGGGTGGGTGGGTAGGAGGGGGGGGGGGGGTTGTGGTGGACGTGGAGCGTAGTTGGAAGGGGAAGGGGGATGTTAGAGTGAGAGAGGGAGAAGAAGGGGAGAGGGAGGCAATGTCAGTTCTCTCTCTCTCTCTCTCTCTCTCTCTCTCTCTCTCTCTCTCTCTCTCTCTCTCTCTCTCTCTCTCTCAAATGGTATGCTTATTCTATTACTCTCGGTAGATAAATGTTGTTCGTTCAATCGTTTTCTCCATACATATGCTGGTTTGCCACTCACACACACACACACACACACACACACACACACACACACACACACACACACACACCACAACACACCACACTAAAACACACACTCATACACACACACACACTCCCGTTCCGCATTTCGGCCATAGTGTGCCGGTGGAACGGATGACAAAATTTACGAAAACTACATGCACACGGGGACTAGATGTAAAACAGCACAAACGTGCTGATTCCATTAATCCTCAAAATAATAGAATAAATACTAATTTTTTTTTTAAAAGCTCCCCCCCCCCCCCCCCCCCCCCCCCCCCCCAACAACAGATAGACAGACAAACAAACAAACAGAAAAAAAACGTACTGACCTCCTCCAAACTTGCAGCCTACCGTGACTAACGATGCACGGCCACAAACCCACCCCCCTCCCCCTCCCTCCATCCCTCTCCCCCCTCCCCACTCCTACAACCCCCCCCCCCCCCCCCCCTCTCTCTCTTCCCCTCCATCCCCCCCCCCCCCTCTCTCTCTCTCTCTCTCTCTCTCAGCTCAGCTCAGCTCAGCTCAGAGAGAGAGAGAGAAAGGTTGAGGCGTATGGTTTTCATTCCATGACCGAATTCTGCACATTCCTGCGCAAGCTAAAGATAGTGCCGCTACTCTAAGTTACAGATGCTCACAAGAACTCACGGAGCAAGCAGAATTTTTTTTTGTTTTTTGCCTTCTTTTCTTTTTTTCTCCCTTTTTTCTCTTTTTTTCTTTCTTAAACTCCTAGAGCCTTTAGCACAAAACTTGAAACATGGGCCTCTCCATATAATAATAAATAAGTTTGGGGAGGTTTGTTTTTTGTTTTTTTCTCTATTTTTTTTTTTACTCTGTCTGTCGCTGTGTCTCTGTCTATATCTCTCTGTCTCTCTCTATCTCTTTCTCTGTCTCTCTCTATCTCTTTCTCTGTCTCTCTCTATCTCTTTCTCTGTCTCGCTCTTTCTCTTTCTCGCTCTATCTCTTTCTCTGTCCTCTCTTATCTCTTTCTCTTCTCTCTCTCTCTTTCTTTGTCTCTCTCTCTCTCTCTTTCTCTGTCTCTCTCTATCTCTTTCTCTGTCTTTGTCTGTCTCTCTGTCTCTGTCTCTGTCTCTGTCTCTCTCTCTTTCTCTCTCTCTCTTCTCTCTCTCTCTCTCTCTCTCTCTCTCTCTCTCTCTCTTCTCTCTCTCTCTCCTCTCTCTCCTTTTGCTTATATGGGTGTATCTCTCTGTCTCTCTGTCGCTCTCTGTCCTTTTGCTTAGAGGGGTGTAACTCTCTCTTTCTCTGTCTCTCTCTGTCTCACTCTCTCTCTCTCTCTCTCTCTCTCTCTCTCTCTCTCCTCTCTCTCCTCTCTCTCTCTCTCTCTCTCTCTCTCTCTCTCTCTCTCTCTCTCTCTCCCTTTTTGCTTACAGGGGGCGTAGTAGTGTAACTCCTCCTCCCTTCTCCTCTCTATTAGACCTTGTATGTTGGCCCTTGCAGTTTTCTTTTTCCTTTTTTTCTTTTTCTTTTTCTTTGTGTGTGTGCAAGGGGGGGGGGGGAGTGGAGGGGGTAGAGGGGGGGTCGTTATCTGCAAGGCTTTGTGCCGAAGACTCATCGCCCATGCGCATTGCTGCACAATAGCGTCAGAGCTATATATTTGTAACAGCTAGCCTAGTCCTTTGCACGTGCCACTCGCAGGAAGGAATATTGGGGTCGAGGTCAGACTCTTGACAGGGATAGAGGGGGGGTGGGGGGGGGGGGGGGGGGTACATGGTGAGAGGGGGGGGGGGGGGAGGGGGGAGGGGGCGGGGGGAGGATATACCCTGGTCGGCTGTGGAGAAGGTAAATGAGATGAGTATAATTAGAAAATTTAATTTGAGAGTGTAAGGATATAAAATTAGAATTTCTGCACTAAGTACAACAGCTCACATTTCTATGTGCAGAAAATAGCATCCTCACTTTCTGAGACTTCTGTACTTGGAATTCCCTCTTTTCTATCCCTCTCTTTGTTTCTGCTTTGCTCCTTTTTTCTTCTCGTCACCTCCTTTGTCGTCTGTTGGTTGTTTTTTCCTGCCTTCTTGGTCCATTCTCCTGCCTTTTTTTCCAGAAAGACTTAAAAGATTTCTCTCCTATGCCAAAGTGGGATGTGATGGGTCTGACTTGTCAGGCGCTTTTAAACGGCAGCACAATGCATTTTTCGCTCATATGACAGATAACAATAGTTGCTGTCTGAGCGTTCGGCGAAGCAGAAGATAATGAGTTTTTCAGTCTTTCTGGGGAAGAAAAGGCAGGAGAATGGTGGACCAAGAAGGCAGAAAATAAACAAGAAGGAGATGATAGAACAGGAAGAAAAAGTACAAGACAGAAACAAAGAAAGTGATAGAAAAGAGGAATTTCTAGCACAGAATACGACGACGACGACGACGACGACGACGACGAAGAAGAAGAAGAAGAAGAAGAAGAAGATGAAGAAGAAGAAGAAGAAGAAGAGAAGAATGATGATGATGATGATGATGATGATGATGATGATGATGAGTTTTGGGGGTTTTGTTCTGTTTGTTTTTTACTGGGGGAGTCTGTAAGTATAAATAGCATCCCCCCATCTTTTGGAAATTCTGTGCTAGGAATTCCCTCTTGTCTATTCATCTCTCTGTTTCTGTCAAAACAAACGAAGTTTTCAAATATCTTTCTACACTTCAGCTTTTGGGAAAGGGGAGGGGAGGTGGATTGGTTGCTGTTTGTTTTGTTTAATCAGCTATAGATGCAAAACTGAATAACTTTAAATCTGAATTTTTTTTTTTTTTTGGGGGGGGGGATCTGAAATAATTTTGCAGTGTGAAGGTTTTGTTATTGGGAAATCTAAATAACAAAGTTCCTGAGAAGAAAGTACATCAGGGTTGTTAATCCATACTGTCACAATCATTGTGTGTACAATAATCAACCATGACATCCTAATCTCAACTCAACTCAACTGTCTCCATCGCCGCTGTCGTCGGTAGGAGCTCCACGCAATGCCACCACCAGGGTTCACCACCTCTCTCTGTCTCTGCTGAGTTCTACCATCTCCTGTAAACCTCCTCCCAGACCACTGATCTCAGTGATGTTGTCAGGCAATGTAGGATGTTGGTGGTCTGCCTCTTTTCCTTCTGCCCTCAACCTTACCTTGGAGAACTGTGGTCGTCATCAGATTTGTCTGTGTGTTTCTGTTTGCATGACCAACGTATCTCAGTCTGAGCTTATCAATTTCAGCCAACATTTGTCTTTGCAACTAAGAATTCATCAAGAATGCTTTCATTTTTTTCTAAATAATGGCTCCTGCCTACGAGACTTAAACCGAGGCCCCGTATGCGAACGCACGAAGAACATTTTGCGCATATGTTAAATTCTGTTCCGCTTTTCGTAAGAGTAGGCCATTGTGTGCCGGTGGGAACAGATGACAGAATTTACAAAACCGCAAACACACGGGGACTGGGTATAAAAAAGTACATGAGTGCTTATTCCATTATCCTCGATATAAAAGAATAAATAAATTAATTAATTAAGTAAAAGGCTAGAATTGGTATGGCCAAACTGAAGATGATGCAGTTAAAAAAAAGAAATCATTAATTTTGAAAGACTGAGGCATATCTAAATATCTTAACATTAGAATGATCAAAACACTCATCTGGCCTGTAGTGCTATATTGGGTCAGAAGCCTGGATGTACACTACAGAAATTGGAAAGAGACAAAACCCACGTAGCCGAAATGTGTGTCTACAGGCGACTTCTAAGAGTTTCAATGGTCACACAGGAGAACAAATTAAAGCACTCGTGTTGTTCTAGTAATGGCTAAAAATCAAACAAAAAGACAATAATATTTAATACAGAAGAAGAAGAAAAAATGAGGTTACAAAAAGAAAGAAATGGCTGAATATGAATTAAATAAGATGTTAATATAGTGGCGCTCTCTGTAAGGACTGACCCCTAGAGCGCCACTATCATGAAGAGATGGACAGAATATTGCAGCGACCTGTACAACTACAAGCTGAAGGCTGATCCGAACAAACTTCACGAGCAAGATCCCAGACCATCAGATCCCGAAAGCACACAGGTGCTGGAGGAAGAGGTAGAAGAAGCAGTAAGATCCTTGAAAGGAGGCAAGTCACCAGGGATTGACAACATCCCGGCTGAGCTCATCAAGAACGGAGGCCCAGAGATGATCAAGGCATTAACAATCATCTGCCAACGCATCTGGACCAGCAAAGAGTGGCCTGAACAGTGGACCCAATCCATCATAGTTCCACTTCCAAAGAAGGGAGACCTGAAGAAGTGCCAAAATTACAGAACAATCAGTCTGATAAGCCATCCAAGCAAAGTTATGCTACGCATTGCCTTGAACAGACTGAAACCACAAGCAGAAGAAATCCTATCAGAAGAACAGGCAGGATTCAGACCAGGTCGAAGCACTGTCGAGCAGATCTTCAACATCAGAATGCTCATAGAGAAGCATCTCCAACATCAACTACAGCTCTACAACAACTTCACTGACTTCAAGAAGGCCTTCGACTGAGTGTGGCAAGAAGCTCTGTGGCAAGTCATGAGAGACTATAACTTCGACGAGGACCTGATTCAAGTCATCCAGGCGCTGTATGACAGCTCCCACAGTGCAGTCCTCATGGGTGGAGAAATTGGGGAGTTCTTCCGGACTTGAGTTGGAGTTCGACAAGGCTGCCCGCTATCCCCCGTTATTTTCAACGTGTTCCTGGAGAACATCATGCAGGAGGCCCTCCTTGACTTCAAGACCACAATCACAATAGGAGGAAGGCCAGTCTGCAATCTTCGATTCGCAGACGATATCGATCTCATGGGCCGCAGTGAAGAAGAACTCCAGGATCTCACCACCAGACTGGAAACATCAGCCAATGCCCACGGTATGGAGATCAGCACGGAAAAGAGCAAGATCCTAGTGAACAGTACTACACCAACCACTCCCACCAGCATCAAGATGAGTGGCGAGACACTAGAGGAGGTGGAAACTTTCAAGTACCTTGGAGCAGTCATCACCAAAGAAGGTACGAGCACACAAGAGGTGAAGATCAGACTTGCTGTGGCACTCTCCTCCATGACTAAGCTGGCGAAAGTGTGGAGAAACCATAACATCAGAACCCACACTAAGGTCAGACTCTACAAGGCACTCGTCACATCCATTGCCTTGTACAGCTGTGAAGCATGGACACTTGCTGCCGATCTAGAACGTCGAATTCAAGCCTTTGAGATGAAGTGCCTCAGGCGGATCCTGAACATCACCTACAGAGACCGTAAAACCAATGACTACGTCTGGCAGCAGATCGAGGCACTGGCTGGCAAACAAGAACCATTGCTAGATACAGTCAAACGGAGGAAACTGAAGTGGTTTGGCCACACAACAAGGCATAACAGCCTGTCAAAGACAGTCCTGCAGGAAATGGTGGAAGGAGCAAGGAGGCAGGGACGACCACGCAAAAGCTGGATATCCAACATCAAGGAGTGGACCGGCCTCACTGTACCAAACCTCCTGAAAGCAGCCCAGGACAGAACCATTTGGCGGTCCACTTGCAGCGTCCGTGCGGGTACCCCAACGGTCGTCCCGACCAAGGGATGAGTGAGTGAGTGAGTGAGTTAATATAGCGCTATATAAATTCAATTTATTATTATTATCATCATCATCATCATCATTATCATCATCATCATCATTATTATTGTTATTATTATTATTATTATTATATTATTATTATTATTATTATTATTATATTATTATTATTATTATTATTATTAAAGGTGTCCCATAACCTATGTGGTCGTAGGGGAGCGAGGCATCAGAGACCTCACTTCTCTAGGGGCCAGCATATTGAGGGCGGCGCCCATCTCCTCTCCCTCGCAGCTTTACCTTCCCTGACCCTAAAGAAGGCAGATACCCATTTACAGCTGGGTGAACTGGGGGAACTGTACTGAAGCCAAGGCGCGCAAACGGTCACCCATCCAAGTGGTAACCACGCTCGATGCTGCTTAACCTTAGCTGGGGGAAAGCGAGTGCTCTGACCACTGAGCTCTCCCGAACAAAAATCAGTTATAAGAAGTACGACCATCTTCCCTACTTATAACTGGCAAGGCATGGTCTGAGGCTTCCCAGATGACTCATTTGTTCATAATGTAGGTTATTCAGTTTGTATATTTTCTTTTCACACATGCATTTTTAAAAAATGCTTGCAGTGTTTGAGCTAAATTTCTTCTTGTCGAACGCTTAGGCAGCAGCTATTTTTGTCTTTCATATGAGAAAAAAATGCGTTGCGCTACCATAAAGCGCCTAACAAGTCAGGCCCAGCATATCCCACTTCGGTATGGGAGAGAATAATTGTTGCAACATTTTACGTCTTTCTGGGGGAAAAAGATAGGAGAATGGATCAAGAAGGCAGAAAATAGACAAGGAGGAGGTGACAAGAAGAAAAAGAACAAAGCAGAAACAAAGAGAGGGAGAGAAAAGAGGGAATCCCTAGCACAGAATTTCCAGAGGGTGGGGATGCTATTTATACCGACAGGACCCTGGCATCCCCACGGGGAAGTTTGAGCTGAATAAAATCCACAGGTAACTTCAAAAAGTACGCTCCCCATCAGTGACTGTCTGCCTGTGTGACTTCTCTCATCCACCCTTCTCCCTTAACTTCCTGAGGAGTTTTTTGGGGTCACTGCACTGAATTGTTCAGGCCGTGTCTCTTGGGAAAGTTGAACCTGGCGGAGCCCATCCCTCTTCAGGAAGTAGGGTGCATGCTGGGTATGCTCGTGCTATCAGTCTCACTGGCCATAATAGCTGGCTTATGTTTCTATGAAAAGTGGAATGGGTTTTTAACGCGTGCTCAAGGTTTGTTTTTGTGTATGCTTTGGTTGTGTTTTTGGTTTTGGTTGTTGTTGTTGTTTTTGTTCCTCAGCTAGAGCTTTGTGGTTTACCAATGGTGAAATTTTTGCGTATGCAACTGTTTTTGCCCACCACATAGGGTAGCTGCTTTCCGACTTCGGGGATGATCTCTTAACAGGACACCAGAGTGCATGTGTCTTTTTGAATGTTGTTGTCCGTTCCTACCGGCACGCAATGGCCTACTCTACCGAAAGGAGGAAAGGGTTTTAACGTGTGCGCAAGATGTTCTGCGTGCGCTGGCACACGGGGCCTTTGTTTTATAGTCTCATTTGAAGGACTTTTGTGTGTGTGTGTGTGGGGGGGGGGGGGGGGGGGGGGTCATTATTTCATTCATTTAGCTCGAGGATAATGCAATAAGCACTCATGTGCTCTTTTATATATATCCACTTCCTCTCTCTCTCTCTCTCTCTCTCTCTCTCTCTCTCTCTCTCTCTCTCTCTCTCTCTCTCTCTCTCTCTCTCTCTCTTCTCTCTCTCTCTCTCGTGTGTGTGTGTGTGTGTGTGTGTGTGTGTGTGTGTGTGTGTGTGTGTGTGTGTGTGTGTGTGTGTGTGTGTGTGTGTTTATCACATGGTCTAGATGTCAAATTCTGAGCTTTTTGAGTTTCTGTCCATAAATCTGGCGTTGATTTTTTTTTTCTATTTGCATAACACAAAAACAGATTGTTGTCAGAATTATAGATGGTTTTGAGGCGAGAATGATAAGACAAGAAGATGTGATATGCAAATTTAAAGATTTGTTTTCTAAATAAATGAACGAATTTATTCATTTATTTTGTTTCTTGGCTAGAGCTTGAGGTTCACCAATGGTGAGATTTTGTGGATGCCACCGTTTTTTCCCACCATGAAGGTAACGACTTTGAACGAATTCATGATTTGGCAGAGTGCATACAAACCTCCACACCCTTAGGAATGGTCGTAGCACCGAAGCAATGTTGAATGATATGTCTTTAGCAATATGTTAGCATTTAGTATTTAGGATCTTTGACTGCTTCTTCTTCAGCAGGTATTGTTGCCTGTCATATGAGCGAAAATGCGTTGCGCTGCCGTTAAGCGCCTGACACGTCAGGCCCAGCGCATCCGACTTTCCACGAATGAAACTGTATGATCTTGATTTTTTTTTAATAATGTGCTTAGTCAATCTTAATCAAACTGCAGTTCTATAGAACATTAGTGATGGGAAAACTTTGTGGGCAAAAGTTACTTGCGAAGTACGCTCGAAAAAATTACTGAATTTGCATTGGTAATTTTGTGGCTGTTGTTGTATTCGGATTGTTTTTGCTTTGTTTTTTTTAGTTAGGTTGTTTGTGTGTTTGTTTTGTTGTTGGTGGGGTTTTTTGTTGTTGTTTGGTGTTGTTTTGTATACGTTTAGTTTCTTTTTATCTTGATGCTGAAGCCAAGAACAATCATGAAAAGAGCAGCATGAAGCCCAGAATGAAGAATAGTATTTACTACTGTACTGACCAGAAAAATGATACCATTCATTTCCGCAGCAAAGAAGAACTTAGCGTTGTGATGCAAAAATTCCAATGAAATTCATGTTGTTTTACTGAGAGTAGATTGCATATGACAGAATAGTGTTTTGTTTTGTTCTGTTTTCATGGTGTTTTTTATTTTTTAAAAACACCAAAAAAACATACCAGCTATTTTCTTTGCTAAATGATATCATAAATTCAATTTAGAACCCAACCTCAAACATTAGCCAACATAATATAGACAGATATGTAATGGATTGTGGCTAAACTAATTTGGTTATGTGTAAATCTGCTTCAGCGGGTGGGATTTTTTTCTAAAAAATTCTAAATAGCGTGAATTTTGTGTAGAATATTATATAGTCGTATACATATTTCCTTCTTTTTTTAAAAAATCGTTTCCATTTTAAGTAATCATAAACTTTCTGCGCACTTATGATTAACTGTCGAGCATGTGTTTGGTCGCCTACTTAAACTGCTAGACAATGTCTTTTTTCTTGCCTGAAATAAAAGGATTATTGCCTTCAAAACATGTAATACAGAACCTACAAGCTCAGCAGCCTCACAAGGTTAACACCGCAGTAGGAAGGAGCCAATAAGACAGGGAACAGAATGGTGTCAGTGTATCACTTCAACTTCACAATGGTGACAAAAGCTTCGTTTGTTGTCAGTATGGTTGGTTGGTTGGTTGTTGGTTGGTTGGTTGGTTGGTTGGTTGGTTGGTTGGCTGGTTGGTTGGTTGGTTGGATTGGCTGGTTTGGTTGGGGTTTTGTTTTGTTTGTTTTTTTGATAGGGTTTTTTGTGTGCTTTTGTTTTTGGGTTTTTTGGGGGGGTGATTTTTTTTTTTTTTTTTTTTTTTTTGGGGGGGGGGAGGTGGGGCGTGTTTTTCTTTTGTTTTTCTTTCGTTCTTTCTTTAGGATTTTTTTTTTTGGGGGGGGGGGGGGGGGGGGGGGGGGATTTTTTGGTTTGCTTTGCTTTTGTTTTGTTTTTGCTTGTTTGGTAGGGTTGTTTTCGTGTGGGGGTTTTCTTGTTTGTTTGTTGTTTTTGAGAGAGAGAGAGAGAGAGAGAGAGAGAAGAAAGAGAGAGATGATGATGATGATGATGATGATGATGATGATGATCATGATCATGATGATCATGACGACGACGTCGACGACGATGATGATGACGACGACGACGATGATGACAACGGGAATTATGATGATAATGATGATCTTTAGAGCTTCCAAGACAGATAGAACAAAACAAAAAGATTCACGTTTCATTCAAAGGACCACACATTGTGCATAGAAATCAAAAGTAACAGTCCCACCCCCACCACCACCCACCCCACCCCACCCCCTCTCTCCCATCTCTCTCTCTTCAGCTGCCCCACTCCTACCCCAACCCTCAACCCCCAACCCCCACCTCCAACCCCAACCCCAACCCCAAAAGACACAAGAAACAAAAGGACATGGCTTCCATACTAATGAATTTCCGCTCAGAGACGGGCGGGAATGACGTATAATGGCGCTTTGGGAGGACATTGCTCACATCGCCTCCTTCCCAGCCTTGAAAGCTCATTTCCAAATATACCCTCCACCCCCCCACCCCCCCCCTCCTACCCCCTATCCCAATCCTTACCCTACCCCACCCTACCCCACCCCACCCACCAGCTCACAGAACCACACCGCCAGGAATGCTCGCTCAGATGTGCCCATCTAGATTTGAAAAGAAGATGGCAAGTTTGAGTTTATTTTCGTTTGGCACATGCTCAAAAAGAGAGAGAGAGAGAGAGAAGAGAGAGAGAGAGAGGAGAGAGAGAGAGAGAGAGAGAGAGAGAGAGAGAGAGAGAGAGAGAGAGAGAGAGAGAGAAGAAGAAACAAGAATTTTTTTTAAACTGAGAAAAACCCTAAGCAAAGAAAATGTTGCAACAGAACTTCCGTTTTGCCTTAAGACATGCGCATTGACGATCAGTGAGAGAAACTTTCTCCACAGAGAGAGAGAGAGAGGGGGATGGGGGTGGGTGGTTCTGTCTTTGGTCGGAAGTAGTAGTAGTGGAGATGAAAAGAGGAAGGGGTTTAGAGAAATTGGGGGAGGAGGATGTTTAAAAAGGAAAGGGAAGGGTGGGGAGATGAGGGGGTGGGGGAGGGGGTTAGCGATTACTCACGAGCACACTTGTTTCCAATTATATCGCTGATGCCAAAAATGTCTTTGCTGATGCTACCGTTTTCGAAATCTTGGCAGCTTGCTTCTTCAAGCGTTTTCTTATGCTGGTAATTTGTCGTGTGTAAAATGACATTAAAATGGATATGCTTTTGTGAAGTAAACGTGTGCATCGTGTAGTGTATGTGGGGGAAGGAAAGGAAATGCTATATATTGACAACATGTGAAAGTCATATATCAGAATATGTTATGGGGTGTTATTGTTTCGTAATCTTTGCATTCGTGGTTGAATGGGATATTGCGAAAGAACTATGTGAATGGTTTATTAATATGGTTGGTTTATGGATATGGTTTGTTTCTGTTGTTGACGTTTTAAGTGTTTTCTTCATCGTTTAATACGTATTACTTTAATACCAGAGTATTTGGATTCTACTCTCATGTCCGTTTTTTGTTAGTTTGTTGTTGTTGGTTTGTTGCTGTAGTTGCTGCTGCTGCTGTTGCTGCTTCTGCTGTTGCCTCTAATGCTGCTTTTATTTTAAAGATAAGATAACCTGTTTGTTTTGGATCTTGTTTTTGTATTTTTCCTCCTGTTGAGCATTGAAAAATGATTTTTTTAAAAACAAATTTCAGTGGGTTGCATTTTAAACTATTCGCAGTCGCGGCATATTTGACTGCGTGAAATTTGGGCTGGTGTTTCGAGGAAGAGTGCATCGCCACAATGTTGTACCACCCAGGATCACACACACACACACACCGCGCGCGCACACACACACACACACACGCACGTACGCACGCACACACACAAACACACACACACACACTCACACACACACATCACTAAGAGTGAAAGGACGTTAAATCAAAAGAACAACACACACACACGCACACGTACACACACACACACAACACACTCACACACGCACACACACACGCACACGCACACACACACACACACGCACGCACGCACGCACGTACGCACACACGCACGCACGCACGCACACAACACACATACACACACTCACAGAGAGTGGCAGACAGACAGACAGAGATAGACAGATATAAGTGTGTCTCTGTGTTTTCGGTTTTTTTGTTGTTGTTTTATTGTTTGTCTGTTCTTAGGGGTTTGGTTTGGTTTTGTTGTTGTGTGGGATTTTTGTTGCTGTTGTTGTTGTTTGGTTGTTGTTTTTTTAGGGGGGAGGTGGGGGGCTACATCACCTTTGGCTAAGTGAATGTTTTACACTGTACCTCGCTTTATCGTCTCATCCGAAGGGCTAGCTCCCAGACCACCACTCATGACCTCAGTATCAGGGGTAAAATTTGACTTCAGATGGAATTGAACCCACAACCTTTCCACTACCCCTAGACCCCCTCCCCCCTCCCCCAACCCCCCATCCTTGCCTGTCAGTATCAGTCTGCATTTACACTGTGCATTCCTTCTTCTTTTTTTTCCCCCAGTTGCTTTTCTATGTTTTCATCTGAATATTTAGTTAGTTTTATCTTCATCTTAATACCTTATTTGGTTCTTTTCTATACAGAACTTAACCATGTGTTTGTGAGCGCACGCAAGCAGCGCACACACACACACACACACATACACAAAACACACTCACACACACACACACACACACACACACACACAACACACACACACTCACACACACACACACACACACAACCACACTCACACACACACACACAAACCCACACACAAACACACACACAACACACACACACACACACACACACACACACACACACACACACACACACACACACACACACACAACACACACCAGCAAAAACGAACGAATCCTAGCACAGATTCATTGATGCGTACTATGCACACGTGCGAATGCATGTACCTGCATCCAACTCGCGCAGGTGTGCATGCCCGCGTGTGTGTGTGGGAGGGGGGGGGGGATGGGAGGAGGGGGGTACCCATACCTTTTTACTTATGCTGAAAGCTGTAGGTTTCGGCTACACACCACCTTTATCTATTTATTATTTTTTGGCCAATTTTCCTTGTTTTCCTATGTTACTCTTGCATTCATACCGCACGTACTGAGGCACCCACAGAACCACACACACACACATACGCACGCACGCACGCACACGCACACGCACACACACACACACACACACACACACATACACACTGTTTGTAAAAGTCTAGCCTCTGTCTCAAAACTCTCCTGATTTTGCTCAAATTTTGGTAGGTTTTAATTTGTTTTCCCAGCAAACACTTTATCCCCTCAGTCCTTTGTTGTCTGCTAGCTTCCTAATCACAATATGCATGCAAGGGGTCAACACTGAAGGAACACAAGCAATCCTCATTTGATGACCATTTCCAACTTTTTCATTACTACCTGGTATTGCTCAATGTCCTTACCCCCCCCCCCCCCCCCCCTCCCAAAAAAAAAAAAGAAGAAAAAAAATAAAAACACCATACACAGTGTGCTTTTTCGATCATACTTTTAAAAAAAGATCTGTGAAAATCAGCACGTTTTTTTTACTGACCAGCACTGTATAGAACACGACTTGACCCGGAAGCTATAGGTGGAGCGTAACATGTGGCTACACACCAGTATTACTGATTAAGCACTTTTCCTTCTGTTTTCCTATATTACTCTTGCATTCATACTGCACAAACTAAAGCATCCACAGAAAAATTTTTAATCCCTTTTGGTGAAGGCTACCTTCTGACTCCAAACTCTTGTGATTTTGCACAAATTTGGTAGGTTTCTTTTCTTTCCAGAAAACACCATACCCCCTCAGTCCTTTATCATCTGCTAGCTTACTAACCACAATATGCATGTGTGGGGTCAACACTGTTGGAATACAAGCAATCCTCATTAATTTTTATAATTTCCAACTTTTTCATGACTATGTGGAAGTGCTCTATGCCCTCATTGCCCCCCAAAAAGTTTACAGTGCATTTTTTCTTACTTTAAAAAAATATATGAAAATCAGCAGAAATTTTTCTGACAAGCACTTTATAGAAGATACTACATGACCCGGAAGGTAAAGGTGGAGTGTAACCTATAATCAACAGTGCAGTGGGTTGTACTGATTTTGTTTCCAGTATCTGTGCCCCTTATCCCTGAACTCTGCTTGTCCTTCTCTTTCTTTGCTTAGCAATTGCCGAGTGGCGTATCGATGGTCCAATCGCCCTGTAGTGGATCAGTGGTCCATTTGCAGTGTGGATTGTAAATGGTCCATTTGCAGTGTGGATCATTTATGGCCCATTTGCAGTGTGGATGATTAATGGCCCATTTGCAGTGTGGATGATCAATGGTCCATTTGCAGTGTGGATGATTAATGGTCATTTGCAGTGTGGATGATTAATGGCCCATTTGCAGTGTGGATGATCAATGGTCCATTTGCAGTGTGTATGATCAATGGTCCATTTGCAGTGTGGATGATCAATGGTCCATTTGCAGTGTGGATGATCAATGGTCCATTTGCAGTGTGAATCATCAATGCTCCATTTGCAGTGTGGATGATTAATGGTCATTCGCAGTGTGGATGATTAATGGTCCATTTGCAGTGTGGATCATCAATGCTCCATTTGCAGTGTGGATGATTAATGGTCATTCGCAGTGTGGATGATCAATGGTCCATTTGCAGTGTGGATCATCAATGCTCCATTTGCAGTGTGGATGATTAATGGTCATTCGCAGTGTGGATGATCAATGGTCCATTTGCAGTGTGGATCATCAATGGTCCATTTGCAGTGTGGATCATCAATGGTCCAATCAGAGCACAGATTAACAAATCGTATTATTACCGTTTCTCTTTTTTCTGACTCTCTTTTCTGCTTTTTTCCCCCGGCTGCCCATGTCACCAGTCTTTTCAACTATGGCTAATGTCCTGGTTCATAGAGACGTCACTTCAGTCATTCAGCAGTCAATGTCCTGGTTCATAGAGACGTCACTTCAGTCATTCAGCAGTCAATGTCCTGGTTCACAAAGAAGTCACTTCAGTCAGTCAGCAGTCAGTGTCCTGGTTCATAGAGAAGTCACTTCAGTCAGCAGTCAATGTCCTGGTTCATGGAGAAGTCAGTTCAGTCATTCAGCAGTCAATGTCCTGGTTCATAGAGAAGTCAGTTCAGTCAGACAGTCGTCAATGTCCTGGTTCATGGAGAAGTCACTTCAGTCAGTCAGCAGTCAATGTCCTGGTTCATAGGGAAGTCACTTCAGTCAGTCAGCAGTCAATGTCCTGGTTCATAGGGAAGTCACTTCAGTCAGTCAGCAGTCAATGTCCTGGTTCATAGAGAAATCACTTCAGTCAGTCATCAGTCAATTTCCTGGTTCATGAAGAAGTCAATTCAGTCAGCAGTCAATGTCCTGGTTCAGATAGAAGTCACTTCAGTCATTCAGCAGTCAGTATCCTGGTATGCTGTCCTTACTTTTTTTCTTCCTTTTAGCAAATTGTTTTCCTGTAAGTAACGTTAGTCTTTTGTGTGGCCCTTGTAATGGACTGGGTGATGAAAGCAACAACAGTGAAAAGAATAATAATGGTGTTACTACTACTACTACTACTACTACTACTACTACTACTACTACTACTACTCCTGCTGCTGCTGCTGCTGCTGCAGCTGCTGCTGCTGCTGCTGCTGCTGCTGCTACTACTACTACTACTATTTCTACTACTACTACTATTGTTGCTGCTGCTGCTGCTGTTACTACTACTACTACTACTACTACTGCTGCTGCTGCTGCTGCTGCTGCTGCTGCTGCTGCTGCTGCTGCTGCTGCTACTACTACTACTGCTACTACTTCTACTACTACTACTATTGTTGCTGCTGCTGCTGCTGTTACTACTACTACTACTACTACTACTACTCCTGCTGCTGCTGCTGCTGCTGCTGCTGCTGCTGCTGCTGCTGCTGCTGCTGCTGCTGCTGCTGCTGCTGCTGCTGCTGCTGCTGCTGCTGCTGCTGCTGCTGCTGCTGCTGCTACAACTGCTGCTTCTGCTGCTGCTGCTGTTACTGCTACTACTACTTCTACTGCTGCTACTACTAGTATTGTTGTTGCTGCTGCTGCTGCTGCTGCTGCTACTACTACTACTACTACTACTACTACTACTACTACTACTACTACTACTACTACTACTACTACTACTACTACTACTACTTCCTCAACTACTACTACCACCACCACTACAACTACTTTTACTGCTTCTGCTACTACTACTTCTACTACATCATCTACTGCTTCACCTACTACACTTCCTCTTTTCTTCTACTTCAAACAACACTCAACTGTAATTGTTCATTAAGAACAGAAAAGCTGGCGTTGGTCTTAAGCGTGGTGTATTTCTACTTAGAAAGAAAGAAAGAAAGACAAGTGTATTTCTACTTAAAAAGAATGAAAGAAAAGTGTATTTCTGTTTACAAAGAAAGAAAGAAAGATAGGAAGAAAGAAGAAAGGAAGGAAGGAGCAAAGAAAGGGAGAAAGGAAGGAAAGAAGAAAGGTGTTTTTCTACTTAGAAAGAAAATTAGGAAGGAAGGAGCAAAGAAAGAAAGAAAGAAAGGAATGAAAGAAAGAAAGAAAGAAAGAAAGGAGGGAAGGAAGGAAAGCAAGAAAAGAAGGAAGGAAGGAGCAAAGAAAGAAAGGAAGGAGAGAGAAGGGGTGGGGGAGCGTAGGAAGGACGGAAGGAAAGAAACAAAGAAAGAAACGAAGAAAAAGAAAGAAAGAAAGAACAAAAAAGAAAGAAAGAAAGAAAGAAAAGAAAAGAAAGAAAGAAAAGAAAAGAAACAAACAAACAAACAAAGGAAGAAAAAAGAAAGGAAGGAATCAAGCAAGCAAAGAAAGAAAGAAAGAAAGAAAGAAAAGAAAGAAAAGAAAAAGAAAAGGAAAGAAAGAAAGAAGAAAGGAAGGAAGAAAAAAGAAAGAAAGAAAGCAAAGAAAGATAGAAAGAAAAGAAAGAAAGGAAGGAAGAAAAAAAAAGAAAGTAAGCAAGCAAAGAAAGAAAGAAAAGAAAGAAAGAAAGGAAGGAAGATAATAAAAGAAAAGAAAAAAGAAAAGAAAGAAAGAAAAGTAAAGAAACAAAGGAAGAAAAAAGAGAAAAGAAAAGAAACAAAGTAAGAAAGAAAGGAAGCAAGAAAACAAAGAAAGAAAGAACGAGAGAAAGAAAGAAAGAAAGAAAAGAAAAAGAAAAGAAAGAAAGAAAGAAGAGAAAGAAAGAAAAAAAAGAAAGAAGAGAAAGAAAGAAAAAAAGAAAGAAACGAAACGAAACAAAAGAAAAGGAAAAAAAGAAAGAAAGAAAAGAAAGAAAGAAAAGAAAAGAAACAAACAAACAAAACAAAACAAAACACAAGGAGAGAAAAAAAAAGGACGGGCAGATCGACAGACGAACTACCAGATAGGCAGAAAGACAGACAAGACAGACGGACAGACAGACAGACAAGACAGACAGAGGCACAGGGGCGTCTTCTTTATTTATCTGCTGCACGTGGCATTCTTGCTTGGGTCACACGGCGGTTTCCAAGGTCGGTCACGGCAACATTTTTCCCTCCTCCTCCTCCTCCTCCTCCTCCTCCTCTTCTCCTCCTCCTCCTCCTCCATCTTCCTGATTCAGCAACTGTCTGTTCTACTCTGCAAGAGAGAGGCAGAGAGACAGACAGAGATAGACAGAGAAACAGAGAGAGAGACACAGAGAGAGACAGATAGATAGAGAGAGACAGAGAGAGAGACAGATAGATACAGAGAGAGAGGGATAGACAGGACAGAGAGACAGAGACAGACATGAAGAGACAGAGAGACAGACAGAGATAGACAGACAGAGACAGGGAGACAGAGACTGAGAGAGACAGAAACAGAGAAAGAGAGGATCAGAAACAGAAAGGTAGACAGAGACAGACAGACAAAGAAGAAAGAACAAATTGGGGGGAGGCAGGCTAGGAGAAGGGAAGGGGTAGAGAGAGAGAGAGAGAGGGGGGGGGGGGGGGGAGGGGAGAGAGAGAGAGAGAGAGAGAGAGAGAGAGAGAGAGAGAGAGATGGATGGGGAGAGGGCAGAGGCAGAAAGGAAGAGAGTGAGAGAGGGGGAAGTTGAGGGGGGAGGGGGAATGGAGACAACAAATGAGATAAACCAATTTAATTTCCATTTATTCTCAATTGAGCAAGCACCATGCGAAGGGTTATGTGCTTATTTATGAAGCAAAACACACACACACACACACACACACACAACATATATATATATATTATATATATATATATATATATATATATATATAATATATATATATATATATATATATATATATATATCATGGAAAGCAATTTTAGTATGCAAAACTAATGCAAAACCGCTTTAAAAAAGAAAAGGAGAAAAAGTAACTGCTGATGTCTTATATAATTATATACAACAGCAAAATAAAACCCACCAATCATCATACGCAAGAGCAGCTTCTCCAATTTTGTAGACAGCTGTTTTTGTTTGTTTGTTGTTTGTTTACTTGATTTAAAAAGAAAAGTGTTAGACTACTTCAGCCCAGAATGGAACTAGTTTTGAAACTCGGTATCAAAGAACAGGTCGGTTCAGTGGTCAGAGCACTCGCTTTCCCCTAGCTAATGGTAAGCAACGTTGAGCTTGGTTACCTCTTGGATGGGTGACCGCTCGTGTACCTTGGCTTCAGTACAGTACCCCAGTTTACCCAGTTGTAAATAGGTACCTGCCCTCTTTAGGAGGGTCAGGGAAGGTAAAGCAGCCAGGGAGAGGAGATGGGCGCCACCCTCAAGATGCTGGCCCCTAGAGAAGCTGAGATCTCTGACACCTCATTCCCCAACTACTTTATTGGTTTTGGGAACATCATGCTTTACCGTTACCCCCCCCCCCCCCCCTTTTTTTTTTAAATGAAAGAACACAAGGCTTTCTGTAATGCTTATGTCTAACACTTTTACAAACTTTCGGAAGAACTGGTCAACATAGCACATAGTCATCTTCCTGATATCCTTTTACACTATTTATTACAAATAGCGGTTTGATTTAGACAGAGAAAGCTGTCCAGAGTAAAACGGTTTGTTTTTTAAATGGTAAAGGTGTTCCCATAACCTATGTGGTCGTTGGGGAGCAAGGTGTCAGAGACCTCAGCTTCTCTAGGGCCAGCATATTGAGGGCGGCGCCCATCTCCTCTCCCTCGCTGCTTTACCTTCCCTGACCCTAAAGAGAGGCAGGTAAGCCTACTCATTTACGGCTGGGTAAACTGCGGGACTGTATTGTAGCTAAAGCGCATGAACGGTTACCCAACCACTAGGTAACCACGCCCAACACTGCTTTTGAAAACTAAATCCATCAGATAGCTTCTCTACATCTCTTGGCGGGATCACAGAATCAACGAGTCAGTGTGGAAGGCAAGAGGTGATAGTCATGAAAGCTGGGCCACAGGAACAAACCCCTTCTTCTGGCTGTTGTTGTCAAGAGGAGGAAGCTGGCCTGGTTTGGTCACATCACACGTCACAACTCTCTTGCCAAGACTGTCCTACAGGGGACACTTCAGAGAGGAAGACGCAAGAGGCAGACAGATGAAGAACTGGATGATGCAGAACATCACAGACTGGACCGTCCTTGACGTGGCTGTGCTGTTGCTGCAGAAGGCTGAAGACAGACCAGCCTGGAGTGAAGTGTCGACCAACGCGTTCCCCCAGGAACTGGACTCTGACGACCGTCTTGGTCAAGGGACTGATGGTGATGAGTCGTTACAACAGGATCAGAGATTCATCAGTACAGATATATATTAAATCCATGAACAATTCTGATCTTGTCCCTTCTGTTACCAATCACCAGAAAGCAAGACACACTGTTGTTCTTGGCGAAGAATATTAATTTTGTAAAATAATATTATAGCCTGTGTACTCTGGACGGGATAGCCCAGTGGTCAGAGCACTCGCTCTCCCCAAGCATTTAACAGAAATAGAAGGTACTGCTTCCTCTGAAAGCTAACGTTGGAGTCTGGCCTTAATTTCGTCGTTCCAAGATCTCCCCTTGTGGATGCTGGGGGTCTGTCAGTATAAACAGCATCCCCCACCTTCTGGAAATTCTGTGCTAGGTCATCGTCATCTTCATTGTCATTATCATTATCATAATCATCAACAACATCATCCATTATGATTGTGTGTGTGTTTTACATTATTATTATTATTATTATCCTTCTTCTTTTTCCTCTTCTTTTCTTCTTCTTCTTCATCATCATCATTATCATCATCATCATCATCATCATCATCATCATCATTATTATTATCATTATTATTATCATTATTATTATTATCATTATTATTATCATTATTATCATTATACTCATCATAATCAGTTTTACCTTTGTTGATGCTATCCACCATTTTTAACCAGCTATTAGCCATAAACTGCCAGAATAACTCTCTCTCTCCTTCCTCCTCCTCCTCCTCTTCCTCTCTCTCCTCCCACTCCTCCTCCTTCCCCTCTTCCACCCCCTCCTTCACCTTCTTTTTTTTGTGTGTATTTTCTCCGCCTTCTTCTTCGTCTTCTTCTTCTTCTTCATCATCATCTTCTTCTCCCACAGTAGTTACGCCCGGGAGAGTGACATTCATATCGTTGTGTAAACTGCTTGCAAATGTTTCCCTGACACACCAGCCCACAGGAATTATTCCGCCTGTGCAAGTATGTGAATGTGCGTGGGTGGATAGATAGTCGCAATCCTCGGTTGGTAGGTCGGTCGATCGGTGTGTGTGTGTGTGTGTGTGTGTGTGTGTGTGTTGTGTGTGTGTGTGGTGTGTGTGTGTGTTGTGTGTGAGGAAAGATCGTGGGTTTGCTATGTGTGTGTGTGTTGTTGCGTGCGTATCGTGCATGCGTGGTTGTGTGTGTGTATGTGTGTGTGTGAGGAAAGAGGGTGGGATTGCGTGTGTGTGTGTTGTGTGTGTGTGTGTGTGTGTGTGTGTGTGTGTGTGTGTGTGTGTGTGTGTGTGTGTGCGTGCGTGCGTACGTGCATGCGTGTGTGTGTGTGTGTGTGTATGTGTGTGAGGAAGGAAGTATGTGTGTATTATGTGTGTGCATGTGCGTGCGTTTGTGTGTGCGTGCGTGTGCTTGTGAGTGTTGTTGTGTGTGTGCTTGCCTGTGTCACTGTGTGTCTGTATGTCTGTTTACCTGTGTGTTGGGGAGGAGGGGGGGCTTTTGGAGTACGTGTGCGTGTGTGCCTAAGTGTGTACGCGTTAATTCATGAGTATGTGTCTGTTTGGGTGTTTATGATTATGTGTTTGCGTTGATGTATGTTTGGAGGGGGTGGAAGATGTAAGGAGGGGGGGGGGGGGGAGATCTTAAAAGAGAGAGTATACAGTGTGTGTATGTGTGTGTGTGTGTGTGTGTGTGTGTGTGTGTGTGTGTGTGTGTGTGTGTGTGTGTGTGTGTGTGTGTGTGTGTGTGTGTGTGTGTGTGTGTGTGTGTGTGTGTGCGTGCGTATTTTGCCTATTGGCATTCCACAACACAGTTACGTAGATGGTAGCCGACTAATAGCAGAAGTAGAAGTAGCAGCAGAAGCAGCAACAGCAGTAGAAGTAGCAGTAGTTGCAGCAGCGGGGACAGGGGTAGGAGGAATATAGTAACAGCAGCAGCAGCAGCAGCAGCAGCAGCAGCAGTAGTAGTTGGAGTAGTAGCAGCAGCAGCATTAGAAGAAGAAGAAGAAGAAGAAGAAGAAGAAGAAGAAGAAGATGATGATGATGATGATGATGATGATGATGATGATGATGATGATACTGTTGCTGCTGCTGCTGATGATGATGACGATAATGATGATGCTACTGTTGCTGATGCTGCTGTTGATGATGATGATAATGACGCTGACGATGCTGTTGATGATGCTGTTGCTGCTGCTGCTGCTGCTGCTGCTGCTGCTGCTGCTGCTGCTGCTGCTGCTGCTGCTGCTGCTGCTGATGATGATGATGATGATGATACCGCTGCTGCTGTTGCTGCTGTTGTTGATGATGATGACGACGACGATGCTGCTGCTGACGATATTGCTGCTGCTGCTGCTGCTGCTGCTGATGCTGTGTGTGATGATGATGATGATGATGATGATGATGACGCTGATGATGCTGATGTTGATGGCCATGGTGTTGCAGGACGCCATGAAGGTAGCCTTGGTGCACGGGGACCGCCCAGTACAGGCCGAGTGTCTCTTCTGCTTCGCCGACATCCCAGAAAGCGCTGTGACATGGAGGTGTGTGTGTGGTGTGCCTCTGTGTGTGTGTGTGTGTGTGTGCTGTGTGTTGGTGTGGGGGGGGGGGGGGTAGGGGGGAGATTGTGTGTGTGTGATGTGGTCTGTGTGTGGTGTGTGTGTGTGGGGTGGGGGGGGGGGGGGGGGGGGCGTGTGTGTGGGCGTGGTGTGGTGTGTGTGGGGGGGGGGGGGGGATGTGTTCTGTGAGTGTGGTGTGTGTGTGGTGTGGTGGTGGTGGGATGGGGTGTGTGTGTGTGTGTGTGTGGTGTGTGTGTGGAAGGGGGGAGGTGCGTTGTGGTGTAGTGTTGCGGTGATGGTGTGTGTGTGTGTGTGTGTGTGTGTGTGTGTGTGTGTGTGTGTGTTGTGTGTGTGTGTGTGTGTGTGTGTGTGTGTGTGTGTGTGGTGTGTGTGTGTGTGTGTTTGTGTGTGTCAAGTCAAGTCAAGTCAAAATGTTATTTCCAGATGGTACATTGAATAAGCAATGCATTTGCTTTTATTCATCAAGCCATCTATCTTAGAACAAATTTCTTAATGATTATACTGAAATACTACATTATTGCATCCTTTACCATTAAATTAAACCAGTAAAAAGAGGAAAAGCGATAAGATAATACATTGAAAAATACAAATTACCACATATACATATACACGCACACACATACTCATACTCTAAATAAAGAATGTTTTAAGAATTAAAAAAAGAAAATCATAAAACGTCAGGACAAACAAATTACTTCACCTACTGTTTCATCCATTCTTTCACGTTTATACTTTAGATAATAAAAAGGTACAGGAACAAAACGTTAGAAAATACTAGGCATATTTCCTTCAATGACCTCCCTCCTCTCCTCCGCCACCCAGCAAGCGTGTGCTTTTATGCGCTCATACTCTTCAAATAGCGCTTTTTAAAAATAATATATTCACACAATAACTACGAAACGAGCAAGATAAGTCAAATAAGACAATGATAATGGTTATTATAATAGAGATACAATAATAACAACAATCACCCATCACCATGAGACAACAACATAACGATAATAGCAGAAAAGCATTGGAAAGGATGAAGGTGGAGTATCATGGGGGAAGGGGGAAAACATTCAATCAAATAGAAAAATAATAATAATAAAAAACAATTATTCAAACAAGTAAAACACCAATACGATACAAAATTGAAAATCCCGTGTGTGTGTGTGTGTGTGTGTGTGTGTGTGTGTGTGTGTGTGTGCTGTTCTACAATTTAACGTCTTTTCAAATTAAGTGATATGCGACACGTGTGTGTGTGTGTGTGTGTGGGGGGGGGGGGGGGGGGGTGGCATGTGTGTGTGTGTGGGGGGGGGGGGGGTGGTGTGTGTGTGTGGGTGGGGGGGGGGATGTGTGGTGTGGTGTGGTGTGTTGTGTGGTATATATCTGTGTCTATTATGCATGGATATTTGCACACATAATTATGTAAACTGTTGTGTGTGGTTTTTTAAAACTGCAGCGACTAGTTACTGTTAAGAAACCAACAAGGATTCTAACAAACTTATCACAAATTAACAACACTTCTCTCTCCCTCTCTCCCTCTCTCTCTCCATCCCTCTCTCTCTCTCTCTCTCTCTCTCTCTCTCTCTCTCTCTCTCTCTCTCTCTCTCTCTCTCTAGCTTGAAATAGTGTTGATTGAATAATTTATGTTTTCAATCAAGAAGAATTGACAGTGAATGGCTGTATACTACTACCACTTGTGTAACACTTCACCCCTTCAGAAGGGGCTCTGACCTCTACTATCGGAATAAAGCATCTGAAGTCTGAAGTCTTTCTCTTACCTTCAATAATAAAGAACTATCTGAAAACTACACACAACAATACAACCAGCTTCCAGCCATATTATCTGTATCAACTTGTAATGATTCCCAATGCTGTCTGTTGTCATTGGTGTCTGTTGTCATTGCTGTCTGTTGTCATTGCTGTTTGTTGTCATTGCTGTTTGTTGTCATTGCTGTCTGTTGTCATTGCTGTCTATCATTGCTATCAGTTGTCATTGCTGTCTGTTGTCAATGGTGTCTGTTGTCATTGCTGTCTGTTGTCATTACTGTCTGTCATTGCTGTCTGTTCATTTCTGTCTGTCATTGCTGTCTGTCATTGCTGTCTGTTGTCATTGCTGTCTGTTGTCATTGCTGTCTGTTGTCATTGCTGTCTATCATTGCTATCAGTTGTCATTGCTGTCTGTTGTCAATGGTGTCTGTTGTCATTGCTGTCTGTTGTCATTACTGTCTGCCATTGCTGTCTGTCATTGCTGTCTGTCATTACTGTCTGGCATTGCTGTCTGTTGTCATTGCTGTCTGTTGTCATTGCTGTCTGTTGTCATTACTGTTGTCATTGCTCTCTGTTGTCAATGCAGTTGTCATTACTGTCTGTCATTGCTGTCTGTCTGTCATTGCTGTCTGTTGTCATTACTGTTGTCATTGCTCTCTGTTGTCAATGCTGTTGTCATTACTGTCTGTCAATGCTGTCTGTCATTGCTGTCTGTTGTCATTACTGTTGTCATTGCTCTCTGTTGTCAATGCTGTTGTCATTGCTGTCTGTCAATGCTGTATGTCTGTCAATGCTGTTGTCATTGCTGTCTGTCAATGCTGTATGTCTGTCAATGCTGTTGTCATTGCTGTCTGTCAATGCTGTATGTCTGTCAATGCTGCCTGTCATTGCTGTCTGTCAATGCTGTATGTCTGTCAATGCTGCCTGTCATTGCTGTCTGTCAATGCTGTCTGTCAGAGGGCCCAGCCCCGCTATGAGTCGGCTCACAGCATCATGACGGAGACTGCGGACAGACTGGGTCAGTCCCGTGTGCTGGGCGGTATGGCCAAAGTGGCCGCCACCACTGGACAACATCAGAAAGTAAGTGGACAGGCCTACCTCCTGGCCTTGACTTGCCTTGCCTCGCCTCGCCTTTGCCTTGCCTTGCCTTTGCCTTGCCTTGCCTTGCCTTGCCTTTGCCTTGCCTTGCCTTGCCTTGCCTTGCCTTGCCTTTGCCTTGCCTTGCCTTGCCTTACCTTGCCTTGCCTTGCCTTGCCTTTGCCTTTGCCTTTGCCTTGCCTTGCCTTGCCTTGCCTTGCCTTGCCTTGCCTTGCCTTGCCATCTTGCCTTGCTTTGCCTTGCTTGCCATGCCTTGCCTGCCTTTGCCTTGCTGCCTTGCCTTGCTTGCCTGCCTTGCTCTTGCCTTGCCTTTGCCTTGCCTTGCCTTGCCTTGCCTTGCCTTTGCCTTGCTTGCCTGCCTTGCCTTGCTGCTTGCCTTGCCTGCCTTTGCCTTGCCTTGCCTTTGCCTTGCTTGCCTTGCCTTGCCTTGCTTGCCTTGTGCCTTGCCTTGCCTTGCCTTGCCTTGCCTTGCCTTGCCTTGCCTTGCCTTGCCTTGCCTTGCCTTGCCTTGCCTTTGCCTTGCCTTGCCTTGCCTTGCCTTGCCTTGCCTGCTTGCCTTGCCTTGCCTTGCCTTGCCTTGCCTTGCCTTGCCTTGCCTTTGCCTTGTCTTGCCTTTGCCTTGTCTTGCCTTGTCTTGCCTTTGCCTTGCCTTGCCTTGCCTTTGCCTTGCCTTGCCTTGCCTTGCCTTGCCTTGCCTTGCCTTGCCTTTGCCTTGCCATGCCTTGCCTTGCCTTTGCCTTGCCTCATGCCTTGCCTTGCATTGCCTTGCCTTGCTTTGCCTTGTCTTGTATTGTCTCGTGTGTGGGGCGGCCCTTAGGTAGAGTGTGTGGATGGTTGGGTTGCATGACTGTGTGTGTGTGTGTGTGTGTGTGTGTGTGTGTGTGTGTGTTGTGTGTGTGTGTGTGTGTGTGTGTGTGTGTGTGTGTGTGTGTGTGTGTGCGTGTGTGTGTCTGTCAATGATTTTGAATGTAAGCGCTTTTGTTTTGTTGATTTACAGAGATTCAGCGTTATGATTATATGCATTTCATACAGTAGTTGTAGTAGAAGTAGTAGTAGTAGTAGTAGTAGTAGTAGTAGTAGTAGTAGTAGTAGTAGTAGTAGTAGTAGTAGTTATTATCATTATTATTATTATTATTATTATTATTATCAGTATTATTTATATTGTTTTGTTGTTATAATAGTATCTCTGGAGGCCTTGGGGAAACTTGTACTTCTGGATACCCTGGTTTGCAGGGAATGTAGCCACTCCACTCCAATCCACTCCAATTCACTCCAATCCAATCCAGTCTTGTTTTGTAGCTCCACCGCCCCTCAGAGGCCCAAATCAGGGCTGTCATTCTGTCAGCTTTCTTAAATATCAAGATTAAAACTGTGCAGGTATATACAGATTAAAACAGGGTTTAAAACCAACTCTACTGTCGTTCCTTGTAGTAGCAACGACCTGGCCAGCCATAAGGGTCAACCCAGGACGGGTACCACGTTGTGGAAGAAACCATATCAACGACATATTTATAAACTGAGATAAAAACCAAAGCCAGATTCCTCAAAATCCTCAAAACCAACCCTGTTCGTAATAACCAACTTAGAACCAAAGCCAGATTCCTCAAAACCCTCAAAACCAACCTTGTTCGTGGTAACCAACTTAAAACCAAAGCCAGATTCCTCAAAACCCACCTTGTTTGTAATAACCAACTTAAAACCAAAGCCAGATTCCTCAAAACCCTCAAAACCATCCTTGTTCGTAATAACCAACTTAAAACCAAAGCCAGATTCCTCAAAACCCTCAAAACCCACCTTGTTTGTAATATTAACCAACTATTGCGCCTGTCTTCACTTATATCAACTTTCTAACTAAAGGCCTGTTGTAGACTATGCAAGTCACTGACAGCTGGACATGACAACAAACTTGTATAAAATTAATATCAACAAAACACGCGTGTTTATTTGTTTTGTATGATGGGTGTTTTTAATTTTATTATTAATTATTATTTTATGTGTGTGTTGCTTGGTTGTTGAGGTAGGAGAGATAGGACAGGGTCGAGCTTTTGTTATTAGTTTTGTTATTATTGTTATTGTCAAATTATTATTTCACTAGATGCATAGTATGCCATAAAAGTTCAATGTACGTTACTGCTTACTACATTCTTTAAAGATTGGTTCTGGTGAAAGCTGAATAAAAAATAATATATCCAAAGCATTGTTGTGGGCTCTCTCTCTCACACTCTCTCCCTCCCTCCATCTCCCTCCCCCCCCCCCCCCCCCCCCTCTCTCTCTCTCTCTATCTCTCTCTCTCTCTCTCCCTCTTCTCCCTCCCTCCACCCTATCTCTCTCCTTTGTGTCTGTCTTTTCTTCTCACTCGACCTTCGTTTTCTTATCGTGTTCCTGCTCCACTTTTTCTTTTTTTTTTAATCTTCATTCCATCCCCCTCCCCATCCTCCTTCCCCTCTGCTGCCTCCACCTCTGCAAGTAAAGTCAATGCCAAGAGAGAGAGAGAGAAAGGGGGGTGGGGGTGGTGGGGGGAGATGGGGGGAGAGTGTGTTGGATTCGGATTCAGAGAGAGAGACAGAGACAGAGAAAGAGAGAGAGATTGTTCGGATTGGGATTCAGAGAGAGAGAGAGAGAGAGAGAGAGAGAGAGAGAGAGAGAGAGAGGATTGTTCGGATTGGGATTCAGAGAGAGAGAGAGAGAGAGAGAGAGAGAGAGAGAGAGAGAGAGGAGAGAGAGAGAGAGAGAGAAGATTGTTCGGATTGGGATTCACAGAGCTAGAGAGAGAGAGGAATACATTGTAGTCTCCCTGATAGGGCCCCTGGCGCGTGCCCTGTAAGGGGACCCCGTGGGAAAGTGATGGGAAACTCGCCAGACATGCGCGCAATGTCTCGTGCAGTGCGCGTGCAGGTTATTTATAGACGACCCCTCGCGCCTTAATGACCCACGCTCCCTACTTCACTTCGTTCCTTAGCCTAGCCTAGCCTAGCTCTTCTGCTGCTGCTGCTGCTGCTGCTTTCTGGTCTAGGTCTAGTAGTAGTGTAGGGTCCGCTAGCGCGCCTGCTTCTGCATAATATAGGCCTATACTAGGTCTAGAACTTTTTACCAGGAGGCTTGGCTTTTACTTCTTTTTTTTCTTGTTTTAACAGTTTGGGCAAGCCAAAGAAGTTATTTTGGGTGGGGGGGTTGGGGGTGGAGCATATTCTAGGTTTGGTTGCAGAAAAAATAAGAGGGAGGATGAACATAATAATGGATGTGTATCTGTGATTTTAATTTTTTTTTTTTTTTTTTTTTTTTGGGGGGGGGGGAGAAAGATTTTGTTATTATTTGAAGCACACAGTCTTACCATTAATGTTTCTTACATCAAAACCCTTCCTGCTGCCCCATTAACTCGTGGACAAGAATGACAAATTTGGCCCAGAATTGGGTCCCAAATTGGGTCCCAAACCAAGTGACAATCAAAATCTCTAGGGATAGTGCCCATATATAGCAAATGGCTGCCAAACACACATAAGGGATAGTGCCCATATATAGCAAATGGCTGCCAAACACACATAAGGGATAGTGCGCATATATAGCAAATGGCTACCTATCATACATAAGGGATAGTGCCCATATATAGCAAATGGCCACCAAACACACATAAGGGATAGTGCCTATATATAGCAAATGGCTACCTATCATGCATAAGGGATAGTGCCCATATATAGCAAATGGCTACCTATCATACATTAGAGATAGTGCCCATATATAGCAAATGGCTACCTATCATACATAAGGGATAGTGCCCATATATAGCAAATGGCTACCTATCATACATAAGGGATAGTGCCCATATATAGCAAATGGCTACCAAACATAAGGGAAGTCCTTGTGCACTGACGTCACCTGCTGTCTTTTGATCTCAACCACCCAAAGTAAGAGTATGTGATGTCATCTAAGTTCATAATTTCTGTGACATCAGGGGTAAGCTTTTTGTGTCGCAGAAATTGTAAGACCAAAAGAGTTGCTAGAATCTACTTCATTTCATCTGTTTTAACTGGGACATATCACATGTCTAAACCTTACCCTGTAATACAACAGCTGTTTGATCATATTGCCATAGGAGAGGAGGCTGTGTGTGTGTGTGTGTGTGTGTGTGTGTGTGTGTGTGCACAATTCTGAAGCACATATAGGACGTGTTGGTGCAACTGATGTAAACCTAGCAATTTTCAAAATCTGGGCTTCAGCTTACAAGATTGTTGTTGAATTTTGCTCTATATCAACTTTTAAAAAATGATGTTTATACATTTTTAGCCATATCATTTTTGCCAATGATGACAGTTTGTTCAACCCAATTTCTTCAAGTTGGTGGTGGTTTTTGCTTTTTGCCCCCTTTTCTCTTTTCTTGTGTGCATTACTCTTTCTTGTTCATTTTGCAGGATAATAACCAATGTACTTAAATGGCCTGTAACTGAAACAAGTATGCTTGTCGTGTTGTATTACAGGGTAAGGTTTGGACTGTTTAGGTCTTACAACACCCACTTCGCAAAGCTGTGGTACCTGCATTCACGTTTCTGAATAATTTCAGGAAATGTTCTTTTTTTCGACTTTGAAATGTTGGGTTACGTTTTTTTCTTCCCGAAGATGTGAAGGGTAGAGAATCTTATAGTAACTGGGGGAGGTGGGTGTATGATTTTTGTTTATTTTTAACAGTATGGTTAAAGAATTCTGTTGAAGAAATGGATTACGTGATAATTATGTACATCCATCATGGGATGGGATAGCTCAGTGGTTGGAGCACTCGCTTTCCCCCAGCCAAGTTAAGCAGCGTCGAGTGTGGTTACCAGTTGGATGGGTGACCGTTTGAGCGCCTTGGCTTCAGTACAGTTCCCCCAGTTCACCCAGCTGTAAATGGGTACCTGCCCTCTTTAGGGTCAGGGAAGGTAAAGCAGCGAGGGAGAGGAGATGGGCGCCGCCCTCAATATGCTGGCCCTAGAGAAGTGAGGTCTCTGACGCCTCGCTCCCCCTACGACCTTATAGGTTATGAGACTCCTTTACCTTTTTTTTTTTAAATCATGGAAATGACATCACAGTTTCGTACCTCCCGAGTTACACCATCACATTGTGTCATCTTTGCATGGAAAATCCTGTTGGTGACGTATGCTCAACACGTGTCAGGGTGGACGTGAAAAACCACAGAAAGCAGTTATCCCTCTTTGTACCAGGGACTTGCTGGCTTTTCGGTTGTTTCTTTGTTGTTTTTTTCTTTGTTCATCTGCTAACTTTTTTTCCCTTTAAAGTCAGCTATAGCTTCTCTTCCCAAAAATGTGGTTCCAGCAAAATCAAGAAAGATGATAATAAGTGAATCTGCTACAGTTAGAACTGTATTGAAAAACGTATGGAGGTTTCCATATGAAGACATGCCTACTAGCTGCCAAATCTTCTTCTTTTTTGTTTTCGTTCCTCAGCTAGAGCTCCTTAGTTCACCAATGGTGAGATTGTGTGTATGGGATCTTGTTTTGTTGGGGGTTTTTGGCCCACCATGACGGCAGCTGCACTCCGAATCCGGAGAGAAATCATCATGTAATTGTTTCTGTGTTGGTGCACGTGTTAAGCTGCTTGCTGGTTTTGCTCTTAACATCAATTTGTATGTGATGTACGTGTCTTTCTGAATAAATTACTACCTATGTACACCAGCTATCTCGTCAGCCACACCGGCCTATATACCATGGCAAGCCTTCATTCTGTCAGTCACAGTACGGCAGACGACTTTTTCCCCAGCTGTCAATGGCGGGGATCTGACTTCCTGCCGCCATTGTTGCCATCGAAAGAGGAAAGCCATAGTTTGAGAGACCAAGGGACATCACTGATGCGAGACGCGACGCGACGCGACACGACACGACACGTTGAAAGAAATTGAATTATTGTTATTTCTGTAGACAGTGTGTGTTGGTGTATGTAAGCAGTGATAATTATGGTTTGTGTGTGTGTGCAGGCGATTGAACTGAACGAATCAGCACTGTCCATCTCTCAGAAGATAGGGAATAAGGTCAGAGAGAGAGAGAGAGAGAGAGTGTGTGTGTGTGTGTGTGTGTGTGTGTGCGTGCGTGCGTGCGTGCGTGCGTGCGTGTGTGTGTGTGTGTGTTATTGTGATTGAATTGCACTTAATATTTTTTTAATATGATGATCATTGTCATCGTCGTCGTTATAATTGATGATGATGATGATGATGATGATGATGATGATGATGATGACGACGACGACGACGACGATGACGATGATGATGGTGGTGGTGGTCTTGATGGTGATTGTGATGATAATGGTGGTGATTGTGGTGGTGGTGGTGGTAGTGGTGGTGTGATGATGATGATGATGATGATGATGATGATGATGATGATGATGATGGAGGAGGAGGAGGAGGAGGAGGAGGAGAAAAAAGAGTGGCCAAAGAAAGTTTGTTCTGCAAATGGGTTTCGTGTCAATACTGCCATGCAGACGTTTATCAGTCCACTGTCCTTTCTGTATATCCTTCCTTTTGTCTCCTCCCCCACCCCCCTCAACAGTTCCTATGACCCTGTGTTAAGATGCTGGCGGAGATCAGTATGGCATCCTTTGTCTTAGGGACACTGAGGCAGCAATTCTGTTGTTGATCCACTGGCCAATGTAATCGCATAATGGATCGGTGGTCTAGAGGTAACGCGCCTGCCTAGAAAGCGAAAATTCCCGGTCGGAAATGTGCGATGGTTCGATCCCCGTTTGGGCCTAAAACATTTCCCCCATCCATTAAACCATGAGTGATGGTCTGGGTCTAGTCTTTCGGATGAGACGATAAACCGAGGTCCCGTGTGTTACATGTAATTATTTAGCGCACGTAAAAGAACCCACGGCAACAAGAGAGTTGTCCCTGGCAAAATTCTGTAGAAAAAAGCCACTCTGATAGGGAAAGAAATGCAGTTGCAGGCAGAAAATGAAAAAAAAATAATGGGTGGCGCTGCTCTTGTGGCGACGCACCTCCCCGGGGAGAGCAGCCCGAATTCCACGCAGAGAAATCTGCCGTGACTTAAAGTGGTATAAATATAAATGATAAATAAAATAAAGGCTAAGGTCGAAGCTGTTTGTAGTTTACATAGACAAAGACCGGCCAGATTAAAAACAATCAAAATTAGAATGTATTTTGCTTCCTATAGTCATTTGCAATTAAAGATTTAATCAGTATACATGTGGATGGATGGATGGATGGATGTATACATGTGTGTATGTATGTGTGTATGTATTTACGTACGTATGTATGTATGTGTGTATATGTGTGTGTTTGTGTGTGCGTGCGTGTGTGTTTGTCTGTGTCTGTCTGTGTCTGCGTGTGTCTGTGCGCGTGTATGTGTGTACACGTATATGTACATGCTTGCATACATGCATCCATACCTGCCCTTACCCTTTACATACCCCTGTTGTCTGTCTGTGTGTGTGTCTGAGCAGATGGAGATGCTGCGCTGTCACGCCCGTTTGCAAGTCCTGTATGACGTCACCGGCGACGCGTCACTGAAGCACCGTCACGAGAGCGTGACCAACCAGCTGTGTGACGAAATGGACTTGTTTTGCGGCGTGTGCAATGACGTCATGGGCAGCACGCCGGAGAAGGTGGAGCCGCTGCAGTGTGGCCACTTCATCCACGGGAGGTAAGCCTGCTGCTGGCCACACTCCACTTCTTGTTGTTGTCCTTGTTGTTGGTGGTGGTGGTGTTGTTGTTGGTGGTGGTGGTGGTGGTGTTGTTGTCGTCGTTGTCCTTCGGATGAGACTATAAACCGAGGCCCCCCGTGTGCGAACGCATGCAGAACATCTTTGCACACACGTTAAATCCTGTTCCGCTTTTCGGAAGAGTAGGCCATTGTGTGCCGGTGGGAACAGGTGACGAAATTGACAAAACCCGCATACACAGGGGACTGGATGTGAAAAAAAGCACATGAGTGCTTTATTCCATTATCTGCGAAATAAAACAAAAGTCATCTGAGCGCTTTGATTTGTTTGCTTTACAAGATTCAGCGCTATATAAATTCCATACATTATTATTATTATTATTATTATTATTATTATTTGTTGTTCGTTCCCCAGCTCTGGGAAAGGGGGTCACCCAGAACGTGCACTCTGACTCACTCATCCCACCTGGGAATCACTGTAAGACTTGAAAGTGCACGCTACTGAATGAGAGGTTTACCTGTATGACTGGGGTTGTGTTGTGGGTTTTTTTTAAAATTAAAGTACCGCGCCATATAGGCAGCCATACTCCGACTTCAGAGGATTTTTTTTTATCTCCTTTAAAGGAGAGTGGAGGTTGTTTGTTACTTTAAGAGTTTGTCAAAGCTGAAGGCAATCTCAACACAACACATTTTACCAGATAAAAAAAACATGCGAGTGTAAGCCTATAGCTGACATCAATAACTGACACAGCCTTTGGCCTGGGCCCTCACAAGACTTGACGTCTCCCTTAACTCCTTGAGGAGTCCCTGCGGGCAGTGCAGCACTGACACTGACACTGACACATCCCAGCCAGTGTTGGTGGAGGGAGGGGGGGAGAAGGGGCAAGTTGAACTCTCTGAGACACCACAGGCGTGGTCCAGCTCAGTAGAAAGCTCCAGGACAAAACCTGTGGGGATCGGCAGGGTCACTACTGCCACAGACTGCAGACTTCGCCATCCAGACCACATGAAACATTTAGCACAGCTAAGGGACGCGGAAGGAGAAGAAGAAGAGGAAGAAGAAGAAGAAGAAGAAGAAGAAGATGATGATGATGATGATGATGATGATGATGATGATGATGATGATGATGACGACGACGACGACGACAACGAAGAAGAAGAAGAAGAAGAAGAAGAAGAACCTGCTTGTTGTCTGGCATATGAGCAAAAATGTGTTGCGCTGCCGTTAAGCGCCTGACAAGTCAGGCCCAGCGCATCTGACTTCGGCGTGTTTTTACATCAGAGTGGTCGTTCTCCTAGACTGGGTGCGTTCACTGAGCTGCTGCAGAGTGCAGTCTTCCCTCGAGGCCATCCTCCTCCTCCTCTGCCTTCACAGCCGTTGGGAGACAGGTTCTGCTCTTCCACTTGTTCCGCCATTGGGATGTCCTCCTGGTATGTAGCCCATACCTGGGGGCTGGTTCGTGGGCACCTGGGCGTATTTGCCCACCCGTGGGTCTGCATGCTGCACGTTAAGGGGGCCAGTCTCCTCTCTTGGAGAATGTTTTATTTCAAGGCTTTCTGAAAAAGGCAGAAGAATGGACCAAGAAGGTAAAAACTAGACAAGAAGGAGGTGACAGGAAGAAAAAGAAGAGAAAAAAAAACCCAAGCAGAAAGGTAACGTAGAGAGGGAGAGAAGAGAGAGGGGAATTCCTTGCACAGAATACCCAGAAGGTGGGGATGCTATTTATACTGACAGGCCTCTGGTGGCATCCCCACGAGGGGGTTGGGGGGGGGGGGGTTGGGGGGGGGGGAGAGAGAGAGAGAGAGAGGAGAGGAGAGAGAGAGAGAGAGAGGAGAGAGAGAGAGAGAGAGAGAGAGGAGGGGGTTGGGGGGGGGGGGAGAGAGAGAGAGAGAGAGAAGAGAGAGAGAGAGGATGAGAGAGAGAGGAGAGAGAGAAGAGAGAGAGAGAGAGGAGAGAGAGAGAGAGAGAGAGAGAGAGAGAGGGAGAGAGAGAGAGAGAGAGGGCAGTACAAGTCCAAAAACATTGCACTGATATCACAAGTCAGCCTAACTAAGACACACACAACAAAACATAAGTGTCCAAACCTACAGTACAGTGCACAGTCCACAGTTCACAGTCCACAGCCCCAGGACGCCTGCACTCTGCCTGTTGTTACAGGTGTGTCCAGCACCTGGCACGCTCCACCCTGGGGCGGTCCGGCAAGCCTCGCCCCTGCCCCGCCTGTCGACGTCACGCTTCCTTGAACCCTCTCCAAGCCCCTGACGTCATGGCTCTGACGTAGCGATCGTCAGGATGACGTCACATCGGTAGCGCGTCAGCAACAGCAAGTTCCCCTGTGACCCCGACCGCCCGCTTTTGAATTTTTTTTTTCTTTCGACACCCCCTCCCTCCACCCTTGCCAGAAAGTTGTGGTTTTCTCTCCTCAACATGAAGTGTGTATCTTTCGCCATATTCTCATCTGTCTTTTTTTCGAGGTCATCATGCCATTTTTTTTTTTTCAAATTCGTGTCGCAGTCTTCTCATGTTTCTCTCTCTCCCTTTTCCTCTGTCTCTGTCCTCTCTTCTCTCTCTCTCTCTCTCCCCTTTGTCTGTCTGTCCTCTCTCTATCTCTCTCTCTCTCTGTCTCTCTCTCTCTCTTTCTCTTTCTCTCTCCCCATTTTTTTTTTAACATATAACAAAAGAACTTTGACTTACAAAGTTGAGCATCTACATCTAAAGATCGTTTTGATGATAAACGAAGCATGATTTATTAGGATTTGATTTCTTATTACATCACACACATCTGGGTCTATCTATAAAAAAGAAAGTCAGGACACACACCAGTTAATGATATTACTAGTGGGTTTTTTAAAGGTATGCCTTTTCTTTTTTATATATTTTTTAAAATCAATAGTTGAAAGATGTCAAGGTCTTGAAATACAGGTAAGTGTTCAGCATAATGATGAAGGGTCACGACTTCAGGCCTTCACCCTTTAGTCAGAAAATGCTCAACAATAAATATAATTATCAGCAAAACCCTAAATATATGGAAGCAAAATAAAAATGACAGAATTACTTTTTCTTTCCCTTTTTCCAGAAATAAGATGAGAAAATATTATATTCCTGATTGGGTTGGGGTTTTTTGTTATTGGGTTTTTTTTTGGTTACATTTCATGCTACTTTCAAGAGCTGTCTACATTTTTTTTGTTTTGGTTTTGAAGATGAAACCAATATTTTTTTTTAATATATAACACAACACAAGTATACTCCACTCATCTTCTCCCTCAACTAATCACACACTCACACACACAAAACACTCATACATCCCTCATCCGCATCATCTTTATCATCATGTATCAAAGTCACTCTCCTTTTGGACAGGCCTAACCTTCACCCCCTCACTTCCTCACCCACTCACTCACTCACTCACTCACTCACTTACTCACTCACATCCAGTGCTCACCAGCATGCCTCCAGAGGTCCCAGCCTGCCCAAACTGGTGGTGCCATCTACCCAGGCCTGGAACTCTGGTCCGACTTGTCCTGGACACGACTGAAGTCTCAGAATGGATCACTCACTGCTACTACTACTGGTCATTAAGCGCGCGCGGCGTGGCTCGGCTGTCTGCCTGCCTGCCTCGCCTCGCTGCACAGGCGACCCGACCCGATCCGATTCCGCGCTGGCTCACGTCCCATCATCCAGAGAGGTCTTCCCCCAAGCTCTACAAAAGACGAGTCTCTAACATTGTCCACAAGGACTCTTGGCCCACGTAAACGGAAAGGAACCGAAGAGTCCCCGCTAGTAGACAGACATACATGTACTGCCATGTAACCTTCCCAAGACGAGACGCCTTCCACCTCTGATCGGGAAGTGGCGCCTCAGGCTTCCCGATCACGTGGTCCCATCACGTGAGGGTGACGTCATAGCTGGGTGACGTCACCAGGACGAAAAGTCCACCAAGGAGGGGGGGGGTGGCCTCAAAAACCCACCCCCATTCCCCTCCCTGGTGGCTGTCAAAGCTTAAAACACAAGTTTCGACCCCAAGAGAGAAGAGATGCCGGTTGTCTCTTCCGCTCCCTTAGGACGGAATCTTCCTCCCGTTTATTTTTATTTTTTATTATTATTATTCATTTTATATATATATTTATATATAACTTTGTCTCACTTGACCAGGACTTGTTCCTCTATGACTGAGAAATGGCACGCATGACGCTTCTTTAATTTTCTTTTCCTTTTTTTTTTTTTTTTGGATAAGGTTTCTCCATTTTTTTCTCCCCACCTACCTTTTTTCCCCTGCCTGGTCTCAGCTTTGGTACCTTCCTCCCCTCCTTCTCCTTCCCCCTTCCCTCCCCCACCCACCCTCTTCTTCTTCCTCCCCACTCCCCACTTCCCTTATGGTGTAAGTTCTTGGTGTGATCTTGGTATTTATGTCTATCAATGCAATTTTCAACCACAGGCCATTGATTGAGAACAGAAAAGTGAAACGTGGCTGGGAAAGTTAAGGTCAGGCCAGCGCCTGTGGTTGAAATACTTGTGAAAAAGAATGTGGGAGTGTGTGTGAATGATTGTTGATTTAATTGTTCCTGGGTGGTTTTTTCTTCTTTGTTTTTTTTTCTTCCCCTCTTCCTTTTTCCCCCCGAAATTCTTTCTCACCTGTCCACTCCAGCAGCCTTTAATTTTTCTGTTGTTGGATCTTGTCTTCCTCTGTTGTTCTGCTCTGAGTGTGTGTGGTTTGTTTGCCTGTATACCTGAGTTTGGGTAATATGTGTTGAGTGAGAGAGAGAGAGAGATGGAAAAACAGTGTGTATGAGTGAAAGAGTGTATGAAAGAAAGCGAAAAAAGGGGGGAGAGAAGTGTCACGCAATTTTGAAAGAAAATGTGTGGGTTTTTTTGTACATCCGTCCATGGTATAATTAACTTATTCTGAAAAGCATTGGCTGCTAGGATTATGAAATCTGTCCAATATTATTTTTCTTTTCATCTTCTGCAGGGATTGGTCAAGATCTGTACCCATACTGGGCAAGAAATTTAACTTTTTTGTCATGCCCAGTTAATATGATAGTGGTTCCATAAGAAAAAAGGCATGCAATGACTGGAAAGCCATGATATATATTATATGTGCCTTACGTACCATTGATGCCTCAATAGTTTGAAATTGTTTATATCTTTACAATTCTTTATTGTTGTTGGGGGTTTTTTTAATAATAAAAGTGATAAATGAAATGCAAGTATTTGGAAAATAATGTCGACGATTTTATGCAATTTTTAAAACTAAATGAATAGTAAGTTTTTGAGGCATTTTAGAATTTTGTATGTTTTTTGAAGGATGAAATGTTAATCAATCATAGATAATTATGTATTTTAAAATAGGTTTACTTGGACACTGCCTTCAGTTGTTTTGTTTTTATAAATGACGGTCAAAAGGAATTAAAGATCGCTGTTTTTGTTTATTTTGTTTGTTGTTATTGTGTTCTGCTCTTGGAGAGTGCGTTTCAAAATTCTGCAAATCTTATCTCAATGTTTGCTTGTCTCCCTTGGTCTTTTTCTGTTTGAATCTCTCTCTCTCTCTCTCTCTCTCTCTCTCTCTCCAGTGGGATTTTTTTCCCATGCCGCCTGTAAAACGTTTTGTTTATGTTTCTCAATCATGTTCTTCTTCCTGGCAATTATATAATTATTTTTCTGTCATATGAGCGAAAATGCGTCCTGCTGACGTGAAGGGACTGACAAGTCAGACCCAACGCAGCCAACTTCTGCATGGGAGATAATTAGAAAATTTTAGAGTGTAACGATATAAAATTGGAATTTCTGCACTAAGTGTAACAGCTCACACCTTTGGGTATTTGCAATACTCTCTCTCTCTCTCTCTCTCTCTCTCACCGAGCCTTGTATGAACTTAAAAAGAAGTCTTCAGGAGGGAACAGGCTAGGCCCTATGTAGGCGGAGCCTCCCAGCATCCCCCTATCAGCCGTATAAAAGGGTGTTCCCGGGACATTTGGCGCTTTTGTAATTCGAGCTAATGTATCTATGCACTGGCAAACTGAAACCATGCGAGGGTTAAGTGTGAGCTGTTGCACTTAGTGCAGACATTCCAATTTTATATCGTTACACTCTAACATTTTCTAATTTCTGCACATAGTAAGTGCAACAGCTCACACCTTTGGGTGACTGTTTAACAGTCGCATGGTTTCGTTTACTGGTACATCATTACACAGATGAAATGACAGGTGAAATGACAAACAGAGTAACTCCATCCTTATAAACAATGTACAGACATGAAAAAAAATAAGGCAGGAGAATGGACCAAGAAGGCAGAAAATAGATCAAAAAGAGGTGACAGGAAGAAAAGAAACAAGGCAGAAACAAAGAGAGGGACAGAAAAGAGGGAATTCCTTGCACAAAATTTCCAGAAGGTGGGGGATGCTATTAATACCCTGACAGGCCCCTGGCATCCCCACGGGATAGAAAGTGGACTAACAGCTGCCTGAGGTCCAGTCAGGGAAAAGACACAGAGTGGATGATTTGTCCCAATAAGGTAACAGCAAAGGTTATAACATCAGCCTGAATGGAGGGATCTTTTACATGCTTAGTGGACAGCCTGGTACACCAGTAAGATTGAACTGAGGCCCTGGAAGGTCTGAGGATCCATCTTTCGACATCTGTGGGATAATAATTATTATACTCCACCCTTCATGCCATAACTTGCTATAAGGATCACTACCACCACCACCACCATCTCTCACCTCACCTCATCCCACCCCATCCCATCCCACCTGTCCCCAAGTCTAGTAGACCGTTGGGGCACCACTGAAGATTTTGCAATCATCCTGCTCCACCCAAGAAAAAAAACAAACGGACAAACACAACGAAGCTGAACTGCCAAAAAAAACCCTGTATGGACGCACATGTGAGCGCCCTCCCAAACTGGAAAGGGAGGGAAGAAGCGAGAATCCTCCAGCCAATACCGTTATAAAATTAATGGTCAAGCAGTTGGTAACCCGGTGCTGCAAGAGAACTCTTGATACGTTCACCTCCTTCCTGGACCACAATATCAGCAATGAGAAAGGGCAACATCATCAGATAAGCCTCACACTGCTTTGAAGATCTCCTGACAATAATAGTCAGTCAAGAGAAAACTGAAGTGGTCTGGTCATGCCACAAACCTTTCAAAGAGATTTTCATCATCATCATCATCATCATCATCACTTTTCAAAGACCAGTCTGCTAGACAACACTCCCAAGAGGCAGAAGACTAGTCAGATAGAAAAGGGTGCACAACATCACTGAATGCACCAAAACAAAACAAGGCAAACCAGCTGAGATTCAGGCATTGGCACACGCTGGCTACAAACGGACAGAACTGGTATTTCCGTCAGTGCCGCCACTCTCAGTTAAGTTGTATATCACTTTCAGTCGCTACACATTTCTCTGCACGAAATTTGGGATGCTCTCCCCCACCGAGAAGAGTGTGTTGCCACAAGAGCAGCGCCATCGATATTTTTTAAATTGCTTTCTTTATGTCTATTTGTTCACCTATGACAGTGGCCTTTTTCCTGCAGAATTCTGCCAGGGACACCCTCTTCTTGTTGCCGTGGGTTCTTTTATGTGCTCTAGATATGCTTTGCGCACGGGACCTCGGATTATCGTCTCATCTGAAAGACTGGCACTCACACCACCACGGATTATGTCTCATATAAAAGACTAGCACCCAGACCACCACTGAATGTCTAACGGATAGGGGAAAAGCTTGGGCTCTAAGGAGGATCGAACCGGCACTTTTCGCTTTTCAGGAAGGCCCGTTACATCTAGATCACCATCCATAAGGGACTAGTGTAGTGTGTAGGTAATCTCATTGTCACAATACCAACTCTCTCTCTCTCTCTTTCACACACACACACACACACACACACACACACGAGACTTTAAACCGAGGCCCCGTGTGCGAACGCACGCAAAACATCTTGCGCACACGTTAAATCCTGTTCCGCTTTTCGTAAGAGTAGGCCATTGTGTGCCGGTTGGAACAGATGACAGAATTTACAAAACCGCATACACACGGGGACTGGATGTAAAAAAGCACAGAAGTGCTTATTCCATTATCCTCGATATAAAAGAATAAAATAAATAAATAAAAATAAACACACACACACACATGCGCGCGCGCACACACTCTGTCTGTCTCTCTTCTCTCTCTCTCTCCTCCTCTCTTTCTCCCTCTCTCTCTCTCTCTCTCCTCTCTCCTCCCTCTCTCTCTCACACACACCACACTGTCTGTTTCTCTTCTCTGTCTGTCTGTCCCTCTCTCTCTCTCTCTCTCTCTCTCTCTCCCTCTCTCTCTTTTTCTCTTTCTCTCCTCCTCTCTCTCACACACACCACACTCTGTCTGTCTCTCTTTCTCTGTCTGTCTCCCCTCTCTCCTTCCCTCTATCTCTCCCTCTCTCTCTCTCT
>CM054152.1:35272195-35277195 GCA_028751875.1 Rapana venosa | reverse complement strand
TTGAGGTCAGGTAAGAAAAGAGTACATAACAGGGGAGACAAACACTCCCTACTTGTTCCCTGTACAGCCAGTCAGTCAGTGTCTGTGGTAAGCGTGTTACCATATTTCCTGGTCTTTGCAGACGTTCCTTCCTTCGTTTGTTCCCTGCTGACTTATCACACACTCGCGCTATATTTTGATGGCCAGGTAGAGTGGGCAACAGGGTGGACTAGGGCAGATAAACTTCATCGAAAGGTGTGGTTTGGCCTCTTACTTCTTCCTGAACTCCTAGGAAATCGTATACACATTGCACCAATGACAGACGCTATAGCCGAGTGGTTAAGACCGTTCAACTTCAATCCCAACGGGTCCATGAAGTCGTGGGTTTGAATCTCGATGGCGTCTGGTGAATTAAGGGTGGGGATTTTTTTTTTTACGATCTCCCAGGTCAGCTTCAAGTGCAGACCTGCCAGTGCCTTAATTCCCTTTATGTCTATACACACATGCAGAAGATCAAATATGCACGTTAAAAGATCCCCTAATTCATGACAAGGTTCGGTGGGTTAACACGAACTTACCCAGCATATATCCCCCAAGTCGGAATGCGGCTACCTTCATAGTGGGCAAAACCAGAGGCATACCTAAAATCTCACCATTGGTGAACCTCTGAGCTCTAGCCGAGGCATGAAAAAACAACAACCCTCCACATTTGCCTTTCCAAAGTTTTTTTTAAAAAAAGAAAAGATCATGTTCCTGATGATTATATCTCGATCTGTTGACACAGCTAGTCTTCCATAGTTCTGCAGTTATTGTTTTTGGCCTCCATTATCATTGCCCTGTGTGGCTGAGAGGTGTGATTAGTGACCGTCGCCCACAGTCGGCCACTGTTCACAATGCTGTCATTTACCTCCCTGCCCTGCATAGGCCTTTGGTGGGGCTAGGGGGCCTCCTGCTTTTCTTTGTTTTGTTTTGTTTTTAGCTTTGGCCACCCACGCTCAATGATAGGCTTTGTTGTTGTCACATTTAATGATAGGCTTTGTTGTGTCACATTTAATGATAGGCTTTGTTGTGTCACACTCAATGATAGGCTTTGTTGTGTCACATTTAATGATAGGCTTTGTTGTGTCACATTTAATGATAGGCTTTGTTGTGTCACACTCAATGATAGGCTTTGTTGTCACGCAGTCTGCACCTGCATTGTCTTGATGGGGTATAATTCTGCCCCTGTGGACTTTCTCTTTGTTGTTGTTGTTGTTGTTGCTGATGTTATTGTTGTTGATGATGATGATGTTGTTAGATATTATCCTGCTTTGCACCCTGGGGAAGAGGGGGAGGGTGGGGGGTGAGGCTGTATCCCCAGTATTGCACTCTTTAATTCATCACATCTGGGAATCACTGAAACTTTTAAGTACACACTGGATGAGAAGTTGTTTGCGTGTATGGTGTGTGATTATATGTTGATCTTTTGCTATGTGATTATGATGCTTATATGTTGATCTTTTGATACAGCTGCACTTCCATAGTTCTCTAGTTATTGTTGTTGTTGTTTTCGATTATCTTGACATAGAGGCAGTCATACTCTTCTTTTCAGAGGCCTTTTTTTGTCCTTTGATAGAGACTACAGGTTGTTATTACAATTATGCTAGAGGTTTGTGATGAATGCAAATGGTCACCACTTCGCATTGCAAAGCATAGTAACAGTTATTTCAAAGGGGGCATAGAAGAGCTGGCAGGAAGGGTGTATGAAGCTGGGCCAGCACAAACCCTTCTGTTTGCACTGAAATTCTGTGTGGACTGGGTATGAAAACTTGATGATGGTTTCAGCTTTGTGCGCCTTCCTATTCACTTACTTATCACAAACTAAATGGCAATTATTTTGGCCACATCTTTTAGTCCTTGCTCTGTGTCAAGTGTGGCGGTTGTCCTGGAGAGAGAGTCTTGTGAACAGAGTAAAACAGCATGTGCTTTTGTTTTGTATTTTTTCAGTTTTGCTATTTGTTTGTATAGTTGATTGAATTTGTTGGACTGTGGGAAAATGTATCTACTATGAAGGTTTACTAAAAACAAATCATCCCCTGAGGGTGCATGTTCGCATGCACACCTGTGTGTGTGTGTGTGTGTGTGCATGTGTATGTGAGCTTATATATATATATATATATATATATATATATATATATATTATATATATATATATATATATATATATATATATATATATATATATAATATATATAATATGCGCACGTATGTTTATTTATTTATTTATTCTTTTATATCGAGGATAATGGAATAAGCACTCGTGTGCTTTTTTACATCCAGTCCCCGTGTGTATGCGGTTTTGTAAATTCTGTCATCTGTTTCCACCGCATACAATGGCCTACTCTTACGAAAAAGCGGAACAGGATTTAACTATTGCCCAAGATGTTCTGCGTACATTCGCACACGGGGCCTCGGTCTATAGTCTCAACTGAAAGTTTAAAAAAGTAGAAGCCAGTGGCTGAGAAAAAAGCCTATAAGTTTACTGTTGCACCCGGTACAAAAGCGATTGCTGTCACTTGATGATATAGATATATATATATATATATCTTCCCAGCCTTCTCAAGTACGTACACAGTGACTAGACAGGTTCAGCTCACCAAAGTAAAAAAAAAAAAACCAACAACAGCCATTTTTGGCTTGTAGTCTGCAGTATGATACAGACATTGTGAATATGTACACGATCATGTTGCTGTATGTTGTGTGACTTCAAGCAGAAGTTTATGTACTGACTTCTGTCTGAACTTCTTGAGGAGTAGGGGTACCAGGCGGATAGTTACGGGTGTACTGTGTCGTGTGCAAGCTGACTGAAGCTGTGGGAGCCTATCTCTTGGATGTACTGATGCAACAGCGTAATCAGTGGGTGAGTTTGAAAGTTCACATGTAAGTTACAGTCTTTAGTTATCAGTGTAGGCATAGTAGTCAGTTGTTTTTTTGTCTTTTCGGGGTTTTTTTGTTTTCATGGGGTTTTTTGTTTTGTTTGCTTGCTTGTTTTTCGTTTGTTTGTTGTTGTTGGTTTTTGTTTGGTTGGGTTTTTTGGGGTTTTTTGGTTTGTTTGTTTGGGGGTTGTGTTGTTGTTGTTGTTGTTGTTGTTTGTTTGGTGGGGTTGGGGTTTTTTTTGGGGGGGTGTTCCTCGGCTAGAACTTTAAGGTTCACCAAGGGTGAGATTTTTTTACCCACCATTAAGGTAGCCGCATTCCGACTTCGTGAATGATGTCTAAACACGAAACCTGTGCGCGCACGGTGTTTTTTTTTGTTTTGGTTGTGTGTGTGTGTGTGTGTGTGTGTGTGTGTGTGTTGTGTGTGGTGTGTGTGTGTGTGTGTGTGTGTCAAGTCAGTCAAGTCAAGTCAAGTCAAAATTTTATTTCCAGATGGTACATTGAATAAGCAATGTGTGTGTGTGTGTGGTGTGTGTGTGTGTGTGTGTGTGTGTGTGTGTGTGTGTGTGTGTGTGTGTGTGTGTGTGTGTGGTGTGTGTGTGTGGTGTGTGTGTGTGTGTGTGTGTGTGTGTGTGTGTGTGTGTGTGTGTGTGTGGTGTGTGTGTGTGTGTGTGTGTTGTTTTTTAATTTTGTTATCCGTTCCTACTGACACGTAAAGGCCTACTCTCCCGAAAGGCAGAATGGGTTTTTAATGTATGCGCAAGAATGATGTTCTACGTGTGATCGCACTCGGCGCCTTCAGGGTTTACAGTCTCATCCGAAAGACTCTTAAGAGAGTGGGGTTGGGTGCTGGTGTTAGCTAACTCCAGGGTAAAATTCCCAATTTAATATGGGCATCTCCATGGCGGGTTCGATCCTGGACTGTCAAATCACAAGGGCAACGCTCTAACCACTGGATTATCCGGGAACGGATGACAAAATTTACAAAACTGCATACACACAGGGACTGGATTTTTTTAAAAAGCGCACATGAGTGTTTTTCCTCGAACTTAAAGATAATAAATAAATAGATAAATGCCCCATAACGGGGTATTTATTTATTTATCTATTCTTTTATATCGAGGATAATGGAATAAGCCCTCATGTGCTTTTTTACATCCAGTCCCTGTGTGTATGCAGTTTTGTCAATTTTGTCATCTGTTTCCACCGGCACACAATGGCCTACTCTTCCGAAAAGCGGAACAGGATTTAACGTGTGCGCAAAATGTTCTGCATGCGTTCGAACACGGGGCCTCGGCTTATAGTCTCATCCGAAGGATTTTGTATAAATCAGGTATGGTGTATTGTTCAACAGACAATCAATTATTGTACTACAATAGTAGTAGTATACCGCGGAGAGGGAAGCATAGGATTAGCGCTAGAGAGAGACAAGACACTGGGGTGGGGTGGAGTGGAAGGGAGGCAGGGAAGGGGGGGGGGGGGGGGGGGGGGAGGGGGTAGCCTACCACAACAGTGCACAGCAATCATTATTATACACTATTCAGTCTAAGGGGGCGTATGGGCCTGCCCAGTCATTCATTCATCCAAAACCGCTGCTGCTGAGTTGTGTTATTTTTAAAGGACTCCTGCTGCGTGTTCTTTTCTTCTTAGGATTAGTGTCTGTCTCTCTGTCTGTCTGCCTGTCTGTCTATCTTCCACGCCCACCCCACCGTGAGTGAGTGGATACCGTAGACGTCTATCTGTGGAGAAAGAATATTCCAGAGCAGAGGGGAAAGTGCCCAAGAGCTGGATTATCTTCCCTTGTCGTGTGTTTCGGATTGGATCATCAGCATTCGTAAAGTGAAGGTTGGGGTTGTTAGGTCTGGTCTGAGGAGGGTCTGGATGGTTTGGTTTGGTGGGTTTGCTTCTTTCTTTGTGTTCGATATTTAGTGAGTGTGAGTGTGGGCGTGAGTGTGCGTTGAGTGTGCGTGTGTGTGCGTGCGTGCGAGTGTGTGTGTGTGTGTGTGTGTGTGTGTGTGTGTGTGTGTGTGTGTGTGTGTGTGTGTGTGTGTGTATACATTTGAATTTGTAAAAATATACAAATCTTAATTGTAACTGGCTGCATGT
>CM054152.1:35197195-35267195 GCA_028751875.1 Rapana venosa | reverse complement strand
TAAAGCGAGGCTACCGGCAAGAGAGAGAGGGAGAGAGAGAGAGAGAGAGAGAGAGAGTAGCTTGGTGTTTGGAGCGTAAACCTGTGATCTGAAAGTTGATGGCTCCGCTGAGGTGTCTCTTCGAGATTAGTGGCGCTGCTCCTGTGGCGATGCATTCTTCCCAGGGAAAAAAACAACCCAAATTTCACGCAGAGAAGTCTGTTGTGGCTGAAAGTAGTGTACAACCCAAATCACAGCACAACCCTACACAACACAAGACAACATAATACCACCTTGTAGAAAAAGATTGTTAACATTTCAGAGACATTTCCTCTAGAAACGGCTCCTCTGGACAAGTTGTGTGCATGCTTGCATCTGTTTAGTGTCATGCAAGTCTTGGTCTGTATTGGCCGCATGTTGTGTGTCCCTCATGAGACTAATGTATATGGCTTTAGAAAAATGCATTCTTTGACTTTAGAATTACAAATTCTTGACTTAAGGTGTCTACTTTTAGCTGTCTTGAACAACAAAGTTCTTCAGCTACATGCAAAAATGTTCTGGAATTTGAAAGAAAAAAATTATACTGAAAACAAAATTTCCGAGACCACTAGAGCTAACATGATACTAGACCACCAGAAGACACCATAGTCACAACATCACAAGCATACGAGACGACAGAAGTAAAAACAAAGATTGTGTTCCCTCTTTTCTATCCCTCTCTCCGTTTCTGTCTCGTTCCTTTTCTTCCTGTCACCTCATTCTTGTCTATTTTCTGCCTTCTTGGTCCATTCTCTTGCTTAACCCCCCCCCCCCCAGGAAGACTTAAAAGATAACAATTTTCTCTCTCTAACGCTCAAGTCGATTGTGCTGGGCCTGACTTGTCAGGCGCTTAACGGCAGCGCAACGCAGCTTCGCTCATTTATTATGACAGACAAAACGAGTTGTTGTCTTGAGCGTTCGACAAAGAAGAAGAAAAAGTCTATCATAGAGAATGTGTCTGTACCCCTGTTCCAGGCTGCAAAGTAAGTCTTGTTGCTCAAGGCAGTGTGTGTATGTATGTACACCACCACGTCTTGTATTTCATGTCAACACGGTGAGGTCTGATGACTGTTCTGCCGTGCTTGCCAGAGGCTGTCTCAGGCTGAGATATTTACACAGTCTGCTTCAGTACAGAACGCTAGGAGCCTCATTGTGCTGGACCCGTTCTGTCAACTGTGCTGATCTTGAGGTGGGGGGTCACCGGGTGCCGCTATGGGTTTTTCTCTCTTCCTGTCTCAAATAGGTCCGCCGCCAAGAGAAATATCCTTGAATGTGGGTACATATTTGTTGTAGGCTATATGATTGAGCTGTGTAAGAGAGAGAGAGAGAGAGGGGAGGGGGGGATGGAGGGAGAGAGAGGGAGGAGAGAGAAAGGGTGGGGGGTGGGGAGGGATGGAGGGAGAGAGAGGGAGGGAGAGGAGAGAGATAGATAAAGAGAGAGATAAAGAGAGAGACAGAGAGTGAGAGAGAGAGACAGAGAGAGAGACAGAGAGAGAGGGTTCCATTGTTGAAGCTTTACAGATTGCTCAGTACTTTTCATTTGCAATCTCAACTTCTCTTAGATCTTTAATGTGTGCACCCACACTTCTCTTTCGCTGCCTCTCTCTCTCTCTCTCTCTCTCTCTCTCTCTCTCTCTCTCTGCACACACACACACACACACACACACACACACACACACACACACACACACACACACACACACACACACACACACACACAACACAACACAACACAACACAACACACCACATGAAGGAACCTTCAGTGTCAACAGATCCAGACTGTCAACATCCTGAAGCGGCTCTTCACTGGGAACAGCTGTGTGCTGTGGCTTTGTGGTTGGCTGCCTCTCTGGCCCTGGCCACCCATGGAGGCTGCGAGTGTTGGCAACTGACTGATAATAATAATGATAATAATAATAATAATAATAATAATAAATGGAATTTATATAGCGCTATATCTTGCAGAGACAAATCAAAGCGCTTGCACTCAACTCATTCTTACACAGTCATACAACCAGTAACAAGTAATAGTTCCATCAAGTCCAAATGTGCACGCACGCACGCACACACACACACACACACACACACACACACACACACACACACACACAGGTCACACACCCTGGAAGGGCAATAGAATATTGGCTGTTGAAGGCAGGGAAAAACTATGAGATGAAGCAGGAGAGGAAAATCTTAGGTTTGAAATAAATATGTCTTAAAACTGGATTTAAAAGTGTCATAAGAAGGCTTCGACAAATAGAGAGAGGGAGGTCTCTCCAGATGGATGGGCCAGAAATAGAAAAAGAGCGACGGCCGATGGTGGATTGGTTGAATCTAGGTATTCGTAAGGACAAGGTATCTGCAGCAGAGCGGAGAGAAAGACATTCACAGAGGAAGCCGGTGCTGTTTTGTGGAGACATTTGTAACAGGGTACTGATCTTATAGTTTACTCTCTGTGGCACAGGCAGCCAGTGGAGAAATTGCAAGAGAGGGGTAATATGCTCAGATTTTTTCTTTCTGAGGATTAGTCGAGCTGCAGAGTTTTGTATACGTTGAAGGGATTGGATTGATTATGCTGGCAGACCAGCCAACAAAGAATTGCAATAGTCCAGAGGTGAAAGAATGAGAGACGTAACAAGTTTGGATGTTGCATCTGTGGACAGGTACTTTCGAATTGGACTAATACGCCGTAATTGATAGTAGCAGGACTGGCAGGTCTGGGTGATGAATTTTTGCATAGAGAGTGTGTTGTCAATAATGACCCCTAGATACTTCACAGCAGTTGATAAAGGGACTGATGCATTGCCAAGTTGTATTGAAGCTGATCATTCGCAATGAAGTGACTGGTCAAAAGGGAATGATAGATTGACTTACGGATTGATGTTTTGCTGGATTGACAGATTGATGTATAGATTGACAGATAGGTCGACGAGACGGATGGGTTCACTTACTAATGGACAGACTGATGAACTGAGTGATCCGAGGACTGCATGATGGATTATGTATTAACTAATAACTGATGGATTAGCTGACTGAAGGAGTGGCAGACTGATGTATTGATTAAGGGAATGCACTATGAATTGATTAATAACTGAAGGATTGACTGAGGGGATTAGCTGCCTGAAGGATTGACTGAGGGATTAGCTGCCTGAAGGATTGACTGAGGGGATTAGCTGCCTGAAGGACTGACTGAGGGATTAGCTGCCTGAAGTATTGACTGATGGATTAGCTGACTGAAAGACTGACTGATAGAGTAACTGACTGAAGGATTCAATGACGGGTTTACTTATTGACAGAGATGAAACTTGAACTGACTGATGGATGGGTTGGCAGACTGATGGACTGAACGATGAATTATTTGATGAGCTGGCCGATGGACAGACCGACTGATGGGTTAACAGGCTGATAAATTCAATACCATAAATTATTATTATTATTATTAATTATTATTATCATTATCATTATTATTATTATTATCATTATCATCATTATTATCGTCCACAGACCAGCAGCGGCCACAGCCCGGAAGGCAGGAACCCAGCAACAGTGGACAGCCAGGAGTGGAATCGAGCGCAGCCTCAGTTCTTCCTGTACGGGGAGCGCGTCCTCAGCAGGAAGGTGCGCCGCGTTCTCCGCCCCGACCCTGCCCTCAGGGAACACAGCGGGCCCCGGTCCTCCCCTGACCTTCCAGAGACCAGGCCCGCCATGACGCCAGACGATCGTGTCCAGAGCTGGAAGCCAACACACAGCCCTCGTCCACACAGCAGCCCGGCAAGAGGACGTTCGTGGAGGATCAGACCCAACCCTGAAGACACATCACAGACCAACTCTGACCCAGGCGAGAAACTGCAAGCTGACTGTGGAAACTCTGTACCAGGTTCCTCTGCCACATTTTCATCATCATCTTCATCATCATCTTCTTCTTCCTCTTTCAACAGAGGCATGGTGTTCCTGGCCACCTGTCCTCGCTTGGTGCCTCACCAGGCCTGGGAGGACGATGTTCACGAGGTCACCAAGAAGCTTCTGAAAGCGCAGCAGCAGCAGCAGCAGCAACAGCAAGAGCTACAGCAAGGGAACTCGTTGTCCAAAGTGTTGGCTACTCGGCGGAGTCGTGTGAGGAGAGGCTGGGTGACAGGACCGTGCAGTGCCTTGTCTTCCACCTACCTCTCTTTCCCGGGACCTTCAGTGGTCGGTGCTGGTTTGCCCGCGGTGCTTCCTGTGAAAGAGAATGCTAGCAACTCTGCTGCCAGGCATGGCTCGGTTCTGAAGAAACGGCCGAAGTCGTCTGGTTCAGAGAAAGCTGCCGTACGGAGGATGAGCGTTCAGACATGAGTCGAGTTTGAAGTGTGTGTGTTGTGTGTGTGTGTGTGTGTGTGTGTGTGTGTGTGTGTGTGTAGTGTGTGTGTTTTATTTTATTTATTTATTCTTTTATATCGAGGATAATGGAATAAGCACTCATGTGCTTTTTTTTTTACATCCAGTCCCCATATGTATGCGGTTTTGTAAATTCTGTCATCTGTTCCCACCGGCACACAATGGCCTACTCTTACGAAAAGCGGAACAGGGTTTAACGTGTGCACAAGATGTTCTGCGTGCGTTCTCACACGGGACCTCGGTTTATAGTCTCATCCGAAGGGCTTATATATATATATATTGAGAGAGAGAGAGAGAGAGAGAGAGAGAGAGAGAGAGAGAGAGAGAGAGAGAGAGAGAGAGAGGAGAGAGATTCTCCATGGAGTTAGGGAGGCACAGTGCCTCCATGCAAGTGAAAGAATGTCACTTGGCAGGAACTATGTTCTCGATGTGAATGACTGCACCTGCTCAGAGGTGGCGATTTATTCATCTATAGATCTATTCATTTCGAGAAAATGGAATAAAGTATCATGTGATTTTTTACATCCAGTTCCCGGATGCATGCATGTTTTTCCAAAATTTTTTATCGGGATAGCTCAGTGGTCGGAGCACTCGCTTTCCCCCAGCCAAGTTAAGCAGCGTCGAGCGTGGTTACCAATTGGATGGGTGACCGTTTGTGCGCCTTGGCTTCAGTACAGTTCCCCCAGCTGTAAATGGGTACCTGCCCTCTTTAGGGTCAGGGAAGGTAAAGCAGCGAGGGAGAGGAGATGGGCGCCGCCCTCAATATGCTGGCCCTAGAGAAGTGAGGTCTCTGACGCCTCGCTCCCCTACGACCTTATAGGTTATGGGACTCCTTTACCTCTTTACCTTTTTTTACCTGCACAAATAGCCTACTCTTCCAAAAAGGCAGAACAGGTTTTCATATGTGCGCAAGGTGTTTATAGTCTCATCCGAAGGACTTTCAGGGGAGGGGAGTCAGCCCTGATGTTAACTCCAGACGGAGAAAAAAAAATCCCCTTGCACGGGTGGTGGTGGCCCATACCTAGACTCAAACCCGAGCCATACAAAATCACGAGCGTAATGGCTTTTACCACCAGGCTATCCTGCGGGCTGCCCCTCTTGATATCAAAGGAGCATGTGGTAATAAGAATAATAAGAATAATAATGTATGGAATTTATATAGCGCTGAATCTTGTAAAGCAACAAATCAAGGCGCTCAGATGACCTTTTTTTTTTTTTTTAAATATTGAGGATAATGGAATAAGCACTCATGTGCTTTTTTTATTTACATCCAGTCCCCCGTTTGTATGCGGTTTTGTCAATGTTGTCACCCGTTCCCACCGGCACACAATGGCATACTCTTCCGAAAAGCGGGGCAGGTTTTAACGTGTGCGCAATGTGTTCTTCATGTGTTGGCACACGGGACCTCAGTTTATAGTCTCCTCTGAAGGACTTTTTTTTTGGGGGGGGGGGGTTGTGGTTTGAGTCAGCACTGATGTTGACTCCAGGGGGGGAAAAATCCCCTTGAACAAGATTTGAACCCGAGTTTGAGGATCCCGCGTGCAATGCATAACGTTCTAACCACCAGGCTATCCCATCCCCCATTCGTGAATCATGTTGAACAGTACCATCATACTTGTGTGTGTGTGTGTGTGTGTGTGTGTGTGTGTGTGTGTGTGTGTGTGTGTGTGTATGTGTGTGTGTGTATGTGTGTGTATGTGTGTGTGTGTGCGTGTGTGTTATGTGTGTGTATGTGCGTGTGTGTGTGAGTGTATGTATGTGTGTATGTATGTGCATGTGTGTTTGTGCTTTTTTTTTTTTAAAGTTCTACCTAACCACAACCTTACCACCAGTCGAGAATCAAGCTGATCAGTACTACACAAAAAGCCAACACACTGACTGAAGCAGTATGAAGAATTGTTTTTTTCTTTTATTGAACATGAAGCTGATGCCGAGAGAGAGAGAGAGGGATGAAGGAAAAAAAAAAGAAAAAAAGAAAAAGAAAAACAAAAAATCCTGATTTGAACAGCCTGTGGTGAAACACACTAGACCAAGAACACTCATATCTCCCCCCACCCACCCCACCCCGACACCCTGGGGAAAAAAAAAACATACTAAAAAACAAAAACAAAAACTTACAAATAAAGAACCCTCTACTCAGGTTCTCCCCTCACAGCTGATCCCAAATCTGCCTAAGCCACAACCTCACTACAACCATGTGTACGTAGGTACTGCAGAGTTAGCTATTACCACAAAGAAATAATTATATATATATATATGTATGTAACACAACTCATATTGCACGTCACCAAAAACGTCAGAAGAAGGACGAAGCTCTGCTACCCATATCAGACGAATGAGGGGGGAAAAAAACAAAAAAACCCTGGAGCAAATGTCAAAATTATTCAGAAATATTAACAATAATATAATGACACTAATGACAAAAACGGATGGTGTTTTACAGTATATTGTAAAAGTTTTCTTCCAAACTGATTTATGCTAAAACTAAAACAAACCCCCCCCCCCAAAAAAAAGTTAACATACCCTCATACCCCAAGATGAAGGCAATTAAATATGTCCAGTCTCTCACACTGTATACATCACCCCCCAAAAAAAAAAAAACAAAAAAAAAACACAACAACAAAAGAAAACAACATGGCTAATTTCCTTAGAAACACAGCATAAAAAAACCTCAAACTGTGACTCGACAAAAAATCATGAATACACAACATACAGAACCAACACACCAGAGCAAATGACTCGACGACCAGATATTAAAATTGGTACCTGACCAAAAGATTCAATGTAAAAACACTTCGGTCCACACAGCAAAACTCCTTTTTGCCATGCTCTTTTCATATACATCCAAAACAATTTTCTCTAAAAAAAAAAAACCAAAACCAAACATGATTGCGTTTTTCACAATGACCAGTCACAATATGTACGTCACACTCAAAAGCCATCCACAAAACTTTCCATTTATAATATGAAAAAAAAAAAAAAATTGTCTCAGAACACGTTTGCAGTTTTGCGTTGTACCATGTTGAGTTGCACTCAGAAAGCATTTATAATCATTCTCAAGTAGATGACGAGAAAGGACAGAAAGAAACGGTTTTCTCTTTTTATCAACCCCACTTTTTACCAACCCCACTGCCGTACAAACAAAAAAGAAGACATACTCACTAGTTTTTCAGTACTCACAACATTTACACCATGTAAAAAAAAAAATTTTTTTAAGCAAAAGTAATAAACGTGGTGATCAGAAATCTCTTAAGACAGGTATACATCTACATTCCTGTTTTTTAAACAACAAACACAAATTTTATTTACGAAAGCCGATAACTGGGTACCTTTACTATTTTCTTCTACGACAAAAAATATGCAGTGTATAATGGTAGAGTGATTGGTGGTGATCTTCATCTGTTGAATCTTCTATGCCACAATGCAGAATAATCATGACACCTTGGTCTGAGACTCGAGTCTTACTTTTAAACCTAGATCTGTATAGTTTTTTATGACCACATGTGCAATGAATAATAATAAGGATGATAATAATAATGATATTGCATGGAGAATGTACAGGGTAGAGTGCAAGGAGAGTAATGTTTTTTGGGGCATCGGATTTTTTTTTTTTTTTTACAATCTTCTTCTGCAAGAATTCATTATTCCTGGACAGGTTAATGTGTGATAGAATTCGTTTAAAATCTCTTCACAAGTTGTGATATCGGAATGATGTAGTGTGTGTGTGTGTGTGTGTGTGGTGTGTGTGTGTGTGTGTGTGTGTGTGTGTCTGTGAGAGAGAGAGAGAGAGAGAGAGAGAGAGAGAGAGAGAGAGAGAGAGAGAGAGAGAGAAGAGAGAGAGAGAGAGAGAGAGGTGAACTGTGTTGTAAAATGAAAAGAACAATGTGTGTTTAGATGAAGTACAATCTAATCCCAAATATTGGCATTTTTGTGATCACAGGAAATAAGAAAATACACATTTATTTTTTCACATAATTATACCACCTTTACTCACCTCTGGAAGACACACTCTGCACTGATAGTGCCTTCCACTGTTTGGACAGAACTTGAACCTGGGGCACTGATCCTCAGGAAAATCATCCTAGCATACTCTTAAGACAGATTATCACTATCCGGGATTATATAAAAATTTAAAAAATCAAACAAACCAAACAGCATTCAAGTTTTGGGGTGTAGGGGGGTCGGGGTTGGAACTAGAGCTCTGAGATTTACCAATGGTGAGATTTTTGCATATGCGACTGTTGTTACCCACCATTAAGGTAGCCGCATTCCGACTTCGGGGATTGTTCGAGTTTCATCAGGGCCAGGCTGTAGTGGCAGTAAAGTTGCAATTCCACACAGCCAGGTTGACCGTAGCTCGCTCATCTCATTAGTATCTTCAACACGACACTTTGTGCTGAATACCTACAGCGCCACAGAAATGTCTGGAAGAAAATGAAACTTGCTGATGTTCCCTGGACACATAGTATAGTAGCTGAGGACACAATGCTGCATGATCGGTCCATCAGTGACGGCAGGTTGAAATGTCTCTCAGCACTGCCGACGCTGCTGCTGATAACAGTTTTTTCTTTCCCTTATCAAGGCGGCTGAAATGATGACTTGCTGATGCTGTCAAAAGAGTTTAGATTTATGACCTTTATGCCTTTGCATATTGTTATAAAACAAATCAAACAATCCTTCACTACATTTCCCTAAAAACAAACGGTGAACTGAAAAAACATTAAACTATGAACTAGTTTTTGTCTGCAAATTTAGAATATTGTAAACAGATTATTCATGTCATACTGGTAAGGTAGTGGCACAACGCAATTGGTCTTCAAAAACGTAAAAAGCATTTATTATAGTATATTAATTACTGAAAAAACAATCACAAAAATCCTCCTTCATCCTCAAAACAACAAAAAAAAGGAGAGAAAAAAACATGACTATTTTCTTCTGCAAAATAGAAAATGTTAACAACCACCGTTCAATCCTAGGAAGAAGACCAAAACAAGCAAAATTGTCTGTAAACAACAGAAAAAAAGACATTGAGGTACTATGTGAAAGCTGGGTGGAGCATGGATCCTTAGCCTATCAATTCAGATAGACTATAAACAAGTCTATGTGCAAACACACAGAACATCTTGCCACAGGTTAAAACTGTTCTGCCCTTCCAAAGAAAGCATTTGTTTGAACGAAAGACAAAAATTACAAAACTCTACCCACATGGGGACTGGATCTAAAAAACAAAACAAAAAAGCAAGTGAATGCTAATTCCCTTATCACCAAAATGAAAGAGTAAAATAAAATAAAAAAATATAAAAAATCTGCTGTACCCCTCAGGTTCATGAGGCAGACTATGTTACAGCTTCACTCACAGATACATATGTACACGGTTCACAAAAAAGTTAAGGACCACATGCAAAACTTATGTGGCATTATGTCAGGACTCTTTTCCAGGCTTCTAAGTTCTAAGTGCTGCCATAACACTATGTAAAGCATGGGGGTACACTTCACAACCTAACTCTACATTGCAGACTCAACTTTTTAATGTCTGGTCAGTTTCCATTTTCAGTCCGTTCACCCCTCCCCCGCAAAGAAAAGCTTTTGCTGCATGACGTGAACATTTCATCTCTTCTACAGCACAACTGCGTTCAAGTAGTAATCTACTGTCAATCCGGAATCAGAGGTCCTTCATGCTGCTCAGTGTGTTCCTTGGGAGACACTTTACTGCTACCTACTTCACCCAGGACTAATCCCTTCTGGGAAATCTTGTCAGACTTGGTTCAAGACAGTGACAAATACTTCAGATCACTTCATAGCAAAAAGGGAAAAGTGGCTCTCAGTTCTTGAAAGCAACAGACTTTCTTTATTCAGCACGATCTCTATATTAAATGACTACTGATCCCGACAGTCAGAATCCAGCTACTTAATGGTGGGTTGACAAAACAAGCCATATCACACCACGACTAATCCCACTTTGAACCTTCAGCACTTTCTAGTAAGGAACGGGAAAATATTTCGACACTCATTAGAAGGTGCTCTCAGTATGAGGTTAAACTTTTGTACTTCACTTAAAGGATCATGATCCTGAATAGAATGAGCATCTAATGGTGGTAAAACAGCGCAACACACACACAAACCACTCATTGATAATTATCAAATACAAAACATGACTACTAATAGGCATGCTTCATCTTCTCACATACAGGAACACAGAACCCTCACATCATCCTCATTGTTCCACACATAATAAAACATATTTTAAAAGGATTATAGCTATACATTTCTGTTCTCTTTCCTCAATACAACAGAGAAAAAAAAACAACAACTCCTTTCTCATCAAAACCCCCCTACTTATATACAAGGACGGCACACTGAGCAGTAGCTGAGCCAACGCCCCCTCCCCCCCCCCCCCCCCACCCCCACTCCCCATCCCCACCTTTATCCCCCCCCTCCATGAAAACAAAATTAGATTTTAAACAAAAATCCCTCGACTCAAAAAAAAAAAAAAAAAAGCAAGAAAACAGCAGAAGAAATTCCAATAACATTCAGATGGTTGTTTAATTTATAAAAAAAAAAAAAAAAAAAAAAGCGAGAGCAAAACAATATTCATCAGCCGCTATATGTCGTAGACTAGAAAAATGACGGGAGGAAAAAAAAAACACAATCCAAAAAACAAACCATGTTGAAGCTTTGTGCAGCTCGAGACACGTTGCACACTAACACAGTCTTTCACAACAGCCACGGCATGCATGCATGCACTCACAATACTTAAAACAACGCCACGGGACGGACGTTCCTAGCCACCCCCAAGTGCCCAAAGTCTGCACCCGTCCGTCCATCCGTCCTGTGGTAGAGTATAGTAAGTATGTACAGCAAGTGTTCTCTCTCCTTGGTCGTTGCACCCTCCCAAGCTTCTCTGCATTCTCGTTCATGCACCACAGTGAAGAAAAATGGACAACACATCATGAAACAGCTCCTTCTGTAACCAAGCCAGGTGTAGTAGTTCGTTCACTTATGCTATGTATATAACGACCATACACACACAAAAAAGCCTGTGCTTTAATATACACAAGAAGAAAAAAAAACACCACTAAGAGGCTCTTTCCAATACAATAGAGGCTCTTTGGAACAGAAAGAAGCTCTTTCCAACAAGGTCACATTCATACGACACAGTTTGCTTTAGGACCAGCGTGAACAATATGCAAAGTGCGATATTAACAAACGTCATCTTTTTAATCTCTTGCGTCATCGGAACTTGGAAAATACCGATCTACAGTGCGTATACCACAGTTCTAATACAACCAGTGCTCATCTACACGACTGACTACCCACTAACATGCAAAAAAATACCCAGGATATGTACATCTTTCAGAGCAACTTCCTCATGATAAATCCACCATACATCTTCAGCTACTACCAACACAGCCACAGAGTCTAACGTAGGCAACAGTTTTGTAAGTTCAGCCAAAACTACACATGGAAAGAAAAATTCATAGATAGATCCCAACTGCCTCTACTCACAACGGAAGTCAAAATCTATATCACTTTTTGTTTGTTCCTATAAGCAGTACAGGTAAAGAGAGAGAGAGGGAGGGAGGAGAGAGAGAGAGAGAGAGAGAGAGAGAGAGAGAGAGAGAGAGAGAGAGAGAGAGGAGAGAGAGAGAGAGAGAGAGTAGAGAGAGAGAGTGGGCACTTCGTAATGACATGTTCACATAAACTGCTCCTAAGATCAGTCAGGTTAATTAAAGCTCTTCCATTCAATAAAAAAAACCACCAAAGTACTCACAAAGGGGCATAACAAAACCACCAACAGAAGAGGTAGGAGCAGAGCAGTTGTCTCCCTGCAATGACCAATATGGTCAAACAAGACAGGAATGCGCCTTCAATGCCATTCTTTTTTTTCTCTCTTTTCTTTTCTTTCTTTTCTTATTAACAGTTTTCTTGTCACAAACAACACACTAACACAGATAAAAATTGGTGTAGACGATGCCACGATATAGTTTTGCTTGGACTTTTCAGAAAGGAAGGCAAAGAGGAAGTATCCAACATGACATTCAATTTCATCTTCTCTACACACATAGCAAAAGTTTGGTTGTTTTTTTTCAACCATACAATTTTTCGTTCTTCATACAATATTTTATATTTTTGTTAGCACATTGATATTCCATTTTTATCCTCTGCACCACATAGCAAAAGTTTGGTTGGTTTTGTTGTTTTTTTGTGGGTTTTTTTTTACTATATCATTTTTTACTCTTTGCAAAATATCTTATACTTTCTATTAGATTGCTGAACACATCAACAACAGCATCAACAGTAGTAAATGTGTCCAAGCCAAGGACGGTGCCACGAATCTAAAAACTGCCTTCATTCTAATAGCCGGTCAAAGAAGTACCCCCCTGTCCTGTTACAGCACAGTGGAACTGCAGCTCTACCTTTCTCCTGATTCACAGAGAAGGACAGGCAGAGAAAATATTCTGCGCTCTTTCTCGTGGCACACACACACACACACAACCCGAGGACTGGATGTTTATAAAAAAAAGTCTTGTATTTTTTCCATTACCCTCAAAAAAATAAAATTCGTCATCTGTCAACTCCTATCCTCACTTTCTACAAAAATGGAGAAGACATCATTTCTTCCTTACACAGAGATCTAACCTAGCCAGCCAGCCAGCCCACACACAGTATCTCTCCGAAAAACAGAGAAAATATGATTTCTTTTAAACACAAGTTTTTGTTTGTGCTGGTTAACATCCAAGGATACGAGTTAAGTTTTGTGGACTCTTCCTATGCCATACACATACAAACACTTTTTTCTTTTTTAAACGGGAAAAGCTTGTTATTGTTTTTAACAGACGTTACATAATCATATCAGCTGCCTCTTTCAATCTGGATCACTGCTAACATGACCTGCCTTGATGGGTGCTTCAAAAAGCAATCTGAACTAAAAGCAACAACAAGGAACAGACACAAAAAACCCACACACACACACAACTTTTTTTTTAAACATGTTTACAATCCCCCAAAATGAGGTGATCATCCTGAAGGCAGTGCAAATGGAGCCCCCCTACAAGTTCTCGACAATCAACACAGGCTGACACCAGCCGTCTTCCTGCCTCTTGTCTGTCTCCCTTTCTTTTCAGTTCCATGTTGTGCCACAGATCTTCACTCATCCACACAAGGAGTGGGAGTTTTCGTTGGTTTTTGTTTGTTTCTGTTTTGTTTGTGGGTTGTTTTTGGTTTGTTTGGTTTTCTTGGGGGGTGTTGTTTTGGGGGTTTGGTTGTTGGGGGTTTGGGTTGTTGTTTTGTGGGGTTTTTTGCTCTTTTTTTTTTGGGGGGGGGGGGGGGGGGGGGAGGTGAGGAGAAGAAGGCTTATTTGTTGGTAGGATTTTTGTAAATTTTTTGTTGTTTGGGGTTGTTGTTTTGGTGGGGTTTTTTGGGGGGAGGGGCAAATGTGATGCAAATTGCATGTAATGTGCAGACAACCCGTCCTTTACTTTGTGTTTTTGTATAGCGCTTCTTTCGATTCGTCAACACCACAGTTCTTCAGTCTGGCTGTGTTTGCTTTTAGTATCTATTACAGTGATTACAGGATGCCCCACCTGTTCGGCACTCTCTCTCTCTCTCTCTCTCTCTCTCTCTCGCAAACGACAGGCACAAAAGACTCTAAGTCCCATTTTTAGGCACTAATCTACTCAAAACAAAAACAAAATTAAAAAAAAAATAAAACAGGCCCGAATGTCTAAATCTATAACACTACGAACACAGTTTCAGCATCAAAAATCACTTCAAAAAGCCATGTGGAAGTCTACTCTGTACAACCTTAAAAAAAAACATATGGACACCCACCCAGTTCTAACAACAACAACAACAACAATAACCATACGAAGTGTGACTGTACGCCCATCTATATACACACCTGAGCAGTGAAGGAACTATTGTGCAATGACAATACGTCTCCATTCAAACACGATCTACCAACAACAAACATTCTACCAAACAAAAAAATCCAACAACAGTTTGTTTTTTTGCTGGTGGTACCAATGTTCAGACACCCAGAGCCATTTCCCACCTGACTACCGACGAACATGACGACATCATCATTAGTGATTATGCGTAAGAAAGATGCACCATGACAGCATACAATCCAACAACATCGTCCTATTTAACAGGAATGGACAAATTTCGCATTGACTGCAGCAATGCATATCAAGATGTCATTCAAGTCACACGGTTTCATGAGTGAAAAGTCGGTTGGTTTTTATAGTACTTAGTTTCATTTTTTTTTTTTTGTAGTTCAAACAGCAAGAGTCTTGATTTTATCGTCTCAACAAACGGTCAACATAAGGTCATTTTGAAATCTCTCGTTGATAATAAAAGATCTGTCTTCAGGTCAGGACATGTTTGGTTGGTTGAAAAATCAATAAGATAAATAAAGAAATTCAGGGGGAAAAAAAAAGATTTAATCTTCAATCTAAGTTTAACTTTTTTGTGGGTGCGTGTGTGTGGGGGGAGGGTTTTGGTTGTTGTTTTTTGCTGCCAGTGTCACAGATTGTTTAAAAAACTAAAACCAAAAAAAAAAGAAAGAAAAGCAAATACCACCTCTGAAATTCCATTCCAGTCCCCCTTTGATGACCACATTTTATTGCAGCACATGAATGCTTCCTTTCTGTTTCTCATCAACTGGGGATACCTTCTCTACACAGACCACCACCAACCCCCCCACCCCCCACCACCAAATTTTTTTCCCTTGTAACCTGACGGAACTAGTCTGTCACCTTCACAGAAGGTACAACGCAGACATATCAACACAAATACCAAAGCCGTCTTCACTATGCTGTCTTCTCCATTTCCTTTTCAAAGATCAATGCCCAAGCATTCAGAAAATCATCTCTAAAAAAAAAAAAAATTAATGTGTCAGTATTTCGTTAGTCTACCATTTTATTCAGTTCTGACTGCTCTAATTTTCATAAAAATCATCACTGAAATATCAGTGACTTTCCTGAACTTATTATTAGTATTATTATTTTGGGGGGAGATTTACTTATTCAAATGACTAAAAGCTAAGACTAGAAGAACATCACTGTTGAAATATCAACATCACTCTCATGTCATATGCCTGAAAGAGCAGGCAGGATATGAAACGTTTAACAACAGCAACAACAACAAAATCCTAGAAAAAAACAAGAAGGAGGGGAATGTTTGTCTTGTTTAGCAAGGACATATATTCATATTGTGTTATTTCTCGATAATTCAGGTTTTCTTTTCACATCTAACGTCTCAGCTTTTGTTATTGTTATTATTGTTGCTTTCTTTTATTTTTTTACTCACACTTTGTTCATGATACACAGTATTGTCCTATACGCAGCATGTATTGTGACAGGTGCTGTGCTGTAAGAGTTATTTCTGACTACACTGCTTTAAAAAAATTTTAATTTTTTTTTTTTAAGCCCTCATCAGGACACAAAGTCACTCCGACTTATTTTCTTATATCGAAAAAAAAAAAAAGCAAATATCAGGAGTACGCAAATTAAACTTTTAAATTGAAATATGTCTGGTTTAATCAATTTTTTTGTTAGCTCAATTTGTTTTCTTTTGATGGCCAAAATAGCGCATCACAGAATAGCCATTGTGAAAACTTGAACGCGACTCCAATAAGCTAAAGCAATAAAATAAATAAATAAATATAAATAACAAAGGCATAACTGGTTCTAAAGTCCCTCTCAAAAACTTTACGAGAAATCAAGCTTTTAAATAGTTCAATGGTTTGGGGGGGTTTTAAAACAGAAAAAAAAAAAGAAAAAGAAAGAAAAATTGCACGACTTCATATTGAGCCAAGTTTAGCCCTAAAATAATGACTGATGAAGAGTTATACAGACCTGTACAGGAGTAAGGCCTCTGAGTTTACACACAGAGACACATCTATATAGATATCATGACCACGCAGGTTCCAACCTTTAACCCATACACACGCCTTACACTTACACTACACACGCCTTACACTAGCACTACACGCGCCATACACTTACATTACACACACCTTACACTTCCACTACACGTGCCTTACACTTCCACTACACGCGCCATAAACTTCCATTACATGTGGCCTTACACTTCCACTACACCTACCTGACACTTCCACTACACGCGCCATACACTTGCATTACATGTGGCCTTACACTTACACTACACGCGCCCCTTAACACTTACACTACATGTGCCTTACACTTACACTACACGCGCCCCTTACACTTCCACTACACGCGCCCCTTAACACTTCCACTACACGCGCCCCTTAACACTTCCACACTACACGTACCTGACACTTACCACTAACATCCTCATAGTTACTCAACACAAAACCTCATTCTCCTGCAGTTCTCCTTCTGCTCCTAATCCTGTCCAACCTCCACTCATTGCTGCTTCACAAATCACTCAAGTCTTTGATGAATGAAAACTAACACACCCAAAAAAAACACAAAAAAACCCCAATCCACCCCTTCCAAACAACCAACAACAGCAACAATAATAATAATTATTATTAAAAACCCACCCCACACACAGAAATCTCTCTCTCTCTCTCTCTCCACGCTCCAACAGTCACCATCAGACTTTGTCCTTGATGCTGGTGCTGCTGCTGCTGGGCTTGGGCATGGGGCTGTTCCCGCTACCGCCCGCAACCCCGCCGCTTCTCTCCTCCTTCCCAGACGACGAGGACGGCGGCGTTGTAGACTCCGGGCTGGGCGAGTCGAGCTTGGCCTTGACCCACTGGATGGCGTGGGCGATGCGCTTGACGTGGTAGGAGTCGGCGCCGGTCAGGCGAGGGATGTCGGCATCGGTGATGACCAGCAGCTCCTGCACGCTGCTGACCCCGCCGGCCAGGATGCGGGGGATGTACATGGGCAGCCCGATGGAGATGAAGAACTCCGCCAGCGAGCTGATCTGCAGGTTGCAGGCCTTGCCGCACTCCTCCGCCAGGTGCTCGTTGGGGACCTGCCGGTTGGGGCAAAACCGTACCCACGTCAACGTCAAAGTCGAAGCCGAAGTCAAAATTTTTTATTTAAAAAAAAGAAAAACAACAACATGGGAACATGGTAATGCATATACGCAAAACCATCCAAACCATTCATTGTAAGCGATTGGGATTGCGATCATCTCTAAAATAGCCAGCTTCTTTAATTCAACGTCTGTTCACTCTTAGTGATATTAGTTCTGTGTGCAACAACAATCCTCAGTTTGCTGCTAACATACCGACTTGTGTGTGAGGTGAGGTGCGGTGTGGTGCGGTGAGGTGTGGTGCGGTGAGGTGCGGTGAGGTGAGGAGAGTGGACGTGAGGAGAGTGGAGGTGAGGTAAGGTGAGGAGAGTGGAGATGAGGATAATAATAATAATAATGTATGGAATTTATATAGCGCCGAATCTTGTAAAGCAACAAATCAAAGCGCTCAGCTGATTTTTTTTTTTTTTTGCAAGTGTATGCGGTTTTTAAATTTTGCCATCTGTTCCCTCCGGCACACAATGGCCTACTCTTTCGAACAGCGGAACAGGATTTAACGTGTGCGCAAGATGTTCTGCATGCGTTCGCACATGGGGCCTCGGTTTATAGTCTCATCCAAAGGACTTTGACATTCAGTTCGATTCTTTTGTCAAACTGGGAAGAAAGGGCGAGGCTGGGAATCTAACCCAGAACCTCATGGTTTACTAGTTGGCAGGCAAACATCTTAACCATCCTGCCACCTTCCATCACATGAGGAGAGTGGAGGTGAGGTAAGGTGAGGAGAGTGGAGGTGAGGAGAGTGGAGGTGAGGTAAGGTGAGGAGAGTGGAGGTGAGGAGAGTGGAGGTGAGGTAAGGTGAGGAGAGTGGAGGTGAGGAGAGTGGAGGTGAGGTAAGGTGAGGAGAGTGGAGGTGAGGAGAGTGGAGGTAAGGTGAGGAGAGTGGAGGTGAGGAGAGTGGAGGTGAGGTAAGGTGAGGAGAGTGGAGGTGAGGAGAGTGGAGGTAAGGTGAGGAGAGTGGAGGTGAGGAGAGTGGAGGTGAGGTAAGGTGAGGAGAGTGGAGGTGAGGAGAGTGGAGGTGAGGTAAGGTGAGGAGAGTGGAGGTGAGGAGAGTGGAGGTAAGGTGAGGAGAGTGGAGGTGAGGAGAGTGGAGGTGAGGTAAGGTGAGGAGAGTGGAGGTGAGGAGAGTGGAGGTAAGGTGAGGAGAGTGGAGGTGAGGAGAGTGGAGGTGAGGTAAGGTGAGGAGAGTGGAGGTGAGGAGAGTGGAGGTGAGGTAAGGTGAGGAGAGTGGAGGTGAGGAGAGTGGAGGTGAGGTAAGGTGAGGAGAGTGGAGGTGAGGAGAGTGGAGGTGAGGTAAGGTGAGGAGAGTGGAGGTGAGGTAAGGTGAGGAGAGATGAGGAGAGTGGGGATGAGGTGAGGTGAGGCAAGGTGAGGAGAGTGGAGATGAGGTAAGGTGAAGAGAGTGGAGGTGAGGAGAGTAGAGATGAGAAGAGTGGAGTGGAGGTGAGGTGAAGAGAGTGGAGGTGAGGAGAGTAGAGATGAGAAGAGTGGAGTGGAGGTGAGGTGAGGTGAGGTAAGGTGAGGAGAGTGGAGGTGAGGTGAGGTAAGGTAAGGTGAGGTGAGGTGAAGCAAGGTGAGGTGTGGTGCAGTGCGGTGAGGCGAGGTGCAGACAGAAGACACAGAACGCAGGGAGGCCACGTACCGAGGGTCGCTGCAGGGCATGTAGCTGCAGCGTGCGCACTTGCTCCAGCACCAGGGCCACGCTCATCACGTCCAGACGCAGCTCTTCAGAGTAGCGCTGCACCAGCAAGGGGGGGACCCCACAGTCCCCGCTCTGCACACAGCAACAAGTCGGGGGCCTTGAGAAGGTTTCGGGGGAGAACAGGATAGCTTGGTGGTTAGAGCATTGCGCTCTGCTCTCGTGACTTGCGCTCTGCTCTCGTGACCCAGGTTCAAATCCCATTCAAGGGGATATTTCTCCATGGAGTTCACATCAGAGCTGACTCCACTCCAGCCCCCAAGAGTCCTTCGGGCTGGGACTATAAACCGAGGTCCCGCGTGCGAATGCGCAAAGAACATCTTGCGCGCATGTTAAAACCCGTTCCGCATTTTGGAAGAGTAGAAGGTCACTGTGTGGCGGTGAGAACGGATGACAAAATTGACAAAATCACATACATACGAGGGACTGGGATGTATAAAAAGCACATGAGTGAGTGTTTATTCCATTATCATCAAAATAAAAGCATAAAAAATTTTAAAACTTCAGAAAGAGTTGTGATCACTCACACACACACAACACACACACACCCTTTGACATCTTTACAACACAAATACAACAGAAAACACTCATATCCTCATTCACACAAGACACACACACACAGAACTCACTGAACACCAACACTGACACACCGACACACTTACAGGGGTGGAGTAGGGCTCGTCCGTCAGGATGATTCCCTCGGCGCTCAGCTTGGTCTTCAGCAGGGGGATGAGGGAGCGGGTGGGGCTGCGGCTGGCCGCCTTCTGGGAGCCACCCGGGGCGTAGTCTGGACCCCGGGGGCTGGCACACGCTGGGTACATGGTCCCCGACTCGTGCGACACGGAGCGGTTCAGCTTGAGCGACATGCGCGGCTGGGCGCTGGAGGCGGAGGGGGTCAGCGAGAGAGTGACGGGGGAGTGAGGCTGGCTGCTGGACTGGCTTCCCCCTCCCCCTCCTCCTCCCCCTCCCCAGCCCCGTAGTGAGACGCTGACGTGGTGGACCTGTAATGCGCAGACGCCCCGCCGTACGAGGCCTGCGAGAGGTAGTGGTGACCCGGGTAGTAGTGGTGGGCGCTCTGCGAGGGGCCGTAGTACAGCCCGTGCCCGGGGTTCGTGCCGTAGTGCCCTGCGTAGTGCGAGCGGTAGGGCGAGGCCCCGTAGGGGGAGTGCTGGGCGGCCGAGCCGTAGTGCATGCCGGGCACGCCGTAGTGGGCGGAGCTGGGCGTCCGCTGCCCGCTCCTCAGCCCCACGCCGGCCCCGGTCTGGCAGTCCGGGTAGGGCGGGTAGCCCTCGTAGGCGCCGTAGCCCGCGTAGGGGTAGCCGCACACCGCCTGCGGGTGGGAGGCCAGGCGGTCCCGGGGCTCCTGCCCGGCCATCTGGGAGGTGAGCAGGGCCGCCTCCTGCGCACACTGCACGCACCCCGCCTCCCACTGTCCGGCCACCACGCTGTGGCCGTGCTGGTGGCCGTGGCCTTGCTGCGTGGCCGCCGGCTGCTGTTGTTGCTGTGGGTCCTGCGCCCCCCCCCCCGCGCTGCTCCCCGGCCCCCACCACCTCCTCCTCGGGGCTCAGGGAGGTCAGCTGCGTGCAGGCCGAGCTCAGCGACTGTTTGGACGACTTGCTCTCACAGCGCGAGTGGGAGTGGGGGTGGGAGAGGGTGCAGGAGGTGCACAGCCCCCCCCCCTGGGGGGTGGCCAGGCTGCTGATGGTGGTGGTGGCGGCCGTGGCCGTGGGCCGCTGGGACCCCACGGTGATGGCGAACACCTCTTGGTCCTCCGCGCTGAGCTCCGAGGCCGGGGGCTTGGGTTTGCCGCATTGTCGACACAGGCATCTGAAAGTGGTCGTCATTTTTTGGTGTGGGTTTTTAAAAAAAAATTCCCAACGCTCTTTTTTTTGTCCAATAAGTATGTTAATAACCCTTAGTCCACAAAGAAGTTTAGCTCATAGGTAAACCCCATTTGCCAGGGAATTCTCCCCCCCCCCCAAAAAAAAAAATGGATTACTGTTGAAAAAAGAAATTTTCTTAATTAAATTCTGAGCTAATGTAGGTAAAAGTATGTATTTTCTTACAGGAAAAAAAGAAAGAGCAATGTAGATTAAAAAAATATTTGATTATGATTATAAAAAGTTATGAAAGAAAGTATTTTCGAAAAGTCAGGACATGTGATAAGTCAGTCAGCCAATCAGCCAGCTAGTCAGTCAGTCGGTCAGTCACTCACTCACTCACTATGAGCAGCAGCAGCATTGGAAACACTTGTGAAACTGTCTCTTCTGGCAACTTGGCCTCCTTTAGGGTAAGGAAAGCCTCCAGCCTTCCAAAGATTGGGCATAACACACGACAGTTTACTGGTAAAGGTTGTAATAATGTAGTACTTCAATATGATCATTAAGCAATTGTTGTTCTTAGATAGATGGCTTGGTGAGTACAAAAAAACAAAAGCAAATGCATGGCTTATTCAATGTACCATCTGGAAATAAAAATTTGACTTGACTTGACAGTCACGTACGTGTCTTCCCTTCTGACAACAGGAAGAGAGAGAGAGAGAGAGAGAGAGAGAGAGAGAGAGAGAGAGAGAGAGAGAGAGAGAGAGAGAGAGAGAGAGAGAGAGGAGAGAGAGAGAGAGAGAGAGAGAGGGGAGAGAGAGAGAGGAGAGAGAGAGAGGAGAGAGAGAGGAGAGAGAGGAGAGAGAGAGGAGAGAGAGAGGGGGAGAGAGAGAGAGAGAGAGAGAGAGAGAGAGAGAGAGGAGAGAGAGAGAGAGAGAGGAGAGAGAGAGAGAGAGAGAGAGAGAGAGAGAGAGAGACACACACACACACACACACCCACACACACACATCCTTTGGATTAGACTATATACCGAGGCCCCGTGTTCGAACGCACGCAGAACATCTTGCGTACACGTTAAATCCTGTTCCGCTTTTCGGAAAAGTAGGCCATTGCGTGCCGGTGGAAACATGACAAAATTTACAAAACCGCATACACACGGGGACTGGATGTAAAAAAAGCACATGAGTGCTTATTCCATTATCCTCGATATAAAATAATAAAAAATAAATAAATAAAATAAATAAATAAACACACACACACAACACACCACACCACACACACACCACACATCCAGAGAAAGACAGAGAGACAGACAGGCAGGCAGGCAGACAGACAGACAGACAGAGAGACAGACAGAAGAGCACAGATCGCACACTACTGACTTGGGGGGGCCAGCAGGGCCAGCAGGGGAAGCCCTGTCCTGTGCCCGGGACAACGACGACTTCTTCAGATGCTCGCTGCTGGCGTAACACCCAGAGTCACGGCTAGAGTTCCCTCCCTTGCCCAGCGGACTGTCGGCGGAGGGGCGGGCAGGGGGGGTGGTGGGGGAGAGACCGGAGGTGGCGTCGGAGCCCATCCCTCGCTGTGCCGTCCTGTCCATCACAGCCGCCGACAACTGCCCTCCGTCTGACGTGTCTGCCGCTGACAGCACACGGCGCAGGAGTGAATTAAGAGTTTGTTGACGATAGCACAATCACGGTCAACAACAAAATGATCACAAAGAACAATGCCGTGATCGCAAGTGAACAATGGCATGATCACAAGTGAACAATGGCATGATCAAATGGCAGTGAACAAGAATACAGTCACAATGAACAATGGCAATGATCAAATGGCATAGTCCCAGTGAACAAGAATACAGTCACAGTGAACAATGACATGATCAAATGGCACAGTCACAGTGAACAAGAATACAGTCACAATGAACAATGGCATGATCAAAGAACAAAAGCATGATCACAGGACAAGAATGAACAACGTTATCAAACAATAGTATCTTGATATAGAAAACAGCGTTATCAAGGGCAATCTCCTAACATGACAATGGTGTATCCCAATACAGAAAACAGTATTATCATGGGCAATCTCCTAGCATGACAATGGTGTATCCCAATACAGAAAACAGTATTATCACGGGCAATCTCCTAGCATGACATTGGTGTATCCCAATACAGAAAACAAGTATTATCAAGGGCAATCTCCTAACATGACAATGGTGTATCCCAATACAGAAAACAGTATTATCAAGGGCAATCTCCTAACATGACAATGGTGTATCCCAATACAGAAAACAGTATTATCAAGGGCAATCTCCTAACATGACAATGGTGGTATCCCAATACAGAAGACAGTGTTATCAAGGGCAATCTCCTAACATTACAATGGTGGTATCCCAATACAGAAGACAGTGTTATCAAGGGCAATCTCCTAACATTACAATGGTGGTATCCCAATACAGAAGACAGTGTTATCAAGGGCAATCTCCTAACATTACAATGGTGGTATCCCAATACAGAAGACAGTGTTATCAAGGACAATCTCCTAACATGACAATGGTGTATCCCAATACAGAAAACAGTATTATCACATCCTTCGGATGAGACTATAAACCGAGGCCCCGTGTGCGAACGCATGCAGAACATCTTGGGCACACGTTAAATCCTGTTCCGCTTTTCGAAAGAGTAGGCCATTGTGTACCGGTGGGAACAGATGACAAAATTGACAAAACCGCATACACACGGGGACTGGATGTAAAAAAGCACACGAGTGCTTATTCCATTATCCTCGATATTTTTTAAAAAGTCATCTGAGCACTCTGATTTGTTGCTTTACAAGATTCAGCGCTATAAAAGTTCCATACATTATTATTATTATTATTATTATTAATTTGGATTTGAAAACTAAAAACGTGAACATGACCATTAGAAAACAAAAGAACAGCAACAACAACAAAGCAACAACAACACCACCACCCCAAAAAGCCAGCTCACAATCGGAGTCCAGCAGGAGCTCGGCGGCTGTCAGCACTTTGGCGCGGTGCTCAGGCTGCATGATGCCCAGCGTGTTCAGGTCCCCTTCATCAATCTCCGCAAAGATCTCCAGCGTGTCAAAGCCGTTGTCCATGAACACCTTCGTCAGTTGCTGCAACAGACCATGGGGACGGGATAGCCTAGTGGTTAGAACATTGCACTCGCAATCTGACGACCGGGGTTTGATTCCCGTTCAAGGGGATATTTTCCCCTGGAGTTAACATCAGTGCAGGCTCCACTCTCCCCAAAAGTCCTTCGGATGAGACTATAAACCGAGGCCCCATGTGTGAACGCACGCAGAACATCTTGCGCACGCGTTAAATCCTGTTCCGCTTTCCGTAAGAGAAGGCCATTGTGTGCCGGTGGGAACAGATGACAGAATTTCATCATCATCATCATCCCTTGGTCGGGACGACCGTTGGGGTACCCGCACAGACGCTGCAAGTGGACCGCCAAATGGTTCTGTCCTGGGCTGCTTTCAGGAGGTTTGGTACAGTGAGGCCGGTCCACTCCTTGATGTTGGATATCCAGCTTTTGCGTGGTCGTCCCTGCCTCCTTGCTCCTTCCACCATTCCCTGCAGGACTGTCTTTGACAGGCTGTTATGCCTTGTTGTGTGGCCAAACCACTTCAGTTTCCTCCGTTTGACTATCTAGCAATGGTTCTTGTTTGCCAGCCAGTGCCTCGATCTGCTGCCAGACGTAGTCGTTGGTTTTATGGTCTCTGTAGGTGATGTTCAGGATCCGCCTGAGGCACTTCATCTCAAAGGCTTGAATGCGACGTTCTAAATCGGCAGTGAGTCTCCATGCTTCACAGCTGTACAAGGCAATGGATGTGACGAGTGCCTTGTAGAGTATGACCTTAGTGTGGGTTCTGATGTTATGGTTTCTCCACACTTTCGCCAGCTTAGTCATGGAGGAGAGTGCCACAGCAAGTCTGATCTGACAGAATTTACAGAACTTCATACACACGGGGACTGGATGTATAAAAGCACATGAGTGCTTATTCCATTATCCTCGATATAAAAGAATAAAAATTAAATTAAATTAAATGTCCATATTACAGCAGCACTGTACACTGTTTCAGAGCCCCTTTAAATATGCTAGGAAAATAATGGATCATGACATACTAAGAAAGAGTAAACTACATAACTGATAACAACTCTTCTTTCTTCTTTCTTTCTTACTTTCTTTTTTCATTCCTCAGTGAGAGCTCTGAGGTTCACCAAGGGTGAGATTTTTGCATATGCGACTTGCTTTTATTCCATCATTTAGGTAGCCACATTCCAACTTCGGAGACAACGACAAGTCAGTAATTATCAGCGTAATTTGCCAACTTTGGGATGTCCCCTACTGTTAGTGACACACCTTGTATCAAACACATCCTGGTACACTTTGAACAATGCCAGTCAGTGGTTTAATTTTTGTTTTAAACCAAAAACAACAACCCCAGACGTCATTATGTGCAGAACAATTCAAACATTAAGCTGTTCATTCTTCTTCTCTTCTCTGTGTTCCCTTACATGGTGGGGTTCATTGTGCCTGGTCTTCTTGTGAACTTGTCATTTTGCAGGAGGTCTGCCCACTGGCCTCAGCTGACACCTTCCGACTTCAGAGCAGCTTGTTTCATTGTACAGGCTGCATGCTGGGTATGTTTTGTGTTTCCATAACCCACCTAACTCTAACCACTAGACCAGTCTTCTCCCAGTGCCACTCCCCCACCCATCCCTCCCTGTATCCCAATGGAAAAAAACTTTAAACTGATAAACTCATTCAACTCTGAACCCAAGCACTGCTCATGTGAGACCAAAAGTAGTCTTGCTGGCCTGAGCCTGAGCAACTCTCAGCTAGGTACACGTAGTGTAGCTGATGCTGTTGTCGCTTGCAAATGCAAAGTCAAATAAAATCACAACGACAACACAACAGGTACCTAGCTTGAGAGCTGCTAGGGATCATTGTTTATTCCATTATCCTTGATATAACCACAACCCCCCCCCCAAAAAAAAAAAAAGTCATCTGAGCGCTTTGATTTGTTGCTTTACAAGATTCAGCGCTATATAAATTCCATACATTATTATTATTATTATACCAGCGAGACTACTCAGTCTTGTCTGCACAGCGCTTGGGCTCAAAAGTTGAATGCGTAGGGATTTTTTCTCCTTTTTTTGGGGGGTGGGGGGGTGGGGGTGGAGGGACTTCTCCTTGGCTAGAGCTCCTAGGTTCACCAATGATGAGATTTTTTGTGTATACATGCACCCGTGTTATGCCCACCACGAAGGTAGCCACATTCCAACTTCAGGGATTTGAATGAATTAAAGATAAAAGATGGGCGGGCCCTCACCTCCAGGCCGATCCGGGTCATGAGGTCCTCCACGGAGCGGGGTTTGGGCTTGCAGGTGTTCTTCAGGGCTTTGTGGGCGGGCTTGTTGTACTGCGGCATGCTCAGGATCTCCACGTTGGACAGCGAGAACCCGCCCACCACGCCTCGCATCGCTCCTCGACCGTGGCCCCCCGGGGTGGTGGCCATGATGTGAATGATGTCCCCTTTCTGACAAGAAACAAAAGACAAAAGCAAAATAAAAAAAACCCGACACATCGATGCTAGAAGTGATACATACATTTACAAAACTGCATGCAAACGGGGACTGGACGCTAAAAAACAACAACACATGAGCGCTTATTCCATTATCCTCGATATGAAAGAATAAATAAATATATCAAAGAATAAACTAATAATTAAAAAATAAATAAATACAGTTTCCAGGTTACAACAGCACTGTACACTGTTTCAGAGCCCCTTTAAATATGCTAGGATAAGTAATGGATCATGACATACTATGAAAGAGTAAACTACATAACTGATGACAACTCTTCTTTCTTCTTTCTTTCTTTCTTTTCTCATTCCTCAGTGAGAGCTCTGAGGTTCCCCTAGCAGCTCACCTTGTAGGCCAGGGAGTCGGTGTCCCCGTCAGGGGGAGCGAAGTCCATCTTGGCCCTGGCCAGGCCGATGAAGGCCCCTGCGTGGGCAGCGGAGTTGTACAGCGCTGTGGTGGCCGGGTCCTGCCGCAACAAGGGGGGCCGGGGGGGCCCTGCACGGAACTGTCCCTCCGGCTGGAAAAAGGGTGTAAGTGAGAGCTTCTGTTGACAAGCTTTAGTACTTTTTACCGCATCAGATAAGTAGCATGGTCCTTTCTAGGACAGTGGACACAATATGACATCAACATAATGAGACGTGATTTTTTATACGTTTTTTTTTCTTTCTCAGTTCAAATTAGATGTAAAACAGGAAAAAAAACACTCAACAGTTTAATTTTTTTTAAATACTGAAGTTGATCAAATATTTGTTTGTCATACACTGACTAGACAGTTAATCCCATCAGTAAATACAGCATTTCAAATGTGTTTGTCATACACTGACTAGGCAGTTAATCCCGTCAGTAAATACAGCATTTCAAAGCCAGGTTTTGGAAGTTACATCGGCTGGTTTACAGTACATGATAACGTGCTACATGTTATCAAGTTCTGCTTTGTTTATGGCACTACATAATATGAAGTAGATCAAAGCCAGAAATTGATACATGAACATAGGAATACCTTTCACAAAGACAATTCATGTCACAATACAATACTACAGAGCAAATCTATACAATACGCTACAGCAGACACAATACAATGCAGAGTACGATACATCGCAACGCAAGACAAGGCAACTTGTAGCTCAAACTAATGTACCTTTAAATATACTGAGAGGTGCAAAAAACACCCCTCTATTTCTTGATGGTCATTGGAATAATGTGCAACCCGTTCAATCAAGATTTGAAACAGAACTTCATAAACCATGAGGTTCTAGGTTCGATTTCCATCCTTGCACTTTCTTCCCAGTTTGACGAGAAAATCAAACTGAATGTCAAGTCTTTTGGAAGAGACTCTAAACTAGTTGGACCTGTGTACTTACAGACTTGTGCATGTCAAAAGAACCCACGACAGTTGAAAATCAGGAAAGAGCTGAGCGCTACCTTCCAACTGTCCTGGCAAAATTGGTAGGTTCAATTTCCAACCATACCCCCAAAGTCATAATACAAGCCACATTAATGGTGGGGGAAAAACAGTCACATATTGCAAAAAATCTCACCACTGGTGATCCTCAGAGCTCAAGCTGAGGAGTTGGGGGGAAGAAAAAACAAAACCGAAAAGCTTCCAATGACTTGCTGTTGCTGACAAAAGAAATACACCTTATATTACAACAAATTCTGTATTGCAATGTTATTCATGAACAAATTGGAGAAGAAAAACTACCCCTTACCTTAGTCTTTCCACTTTTGTCACCCCCATCATTGGCCGCCGCAGAGTAGTCTGACCCTGTTGACATGTTAGAGTTACTTCCCCCTCCTTCAGCGCTGCCACCTCCACCTCCACCACCACCACTGCCGCTGATGCTGCCGTCTCTGACCTTGTTGGCCATGGAGTCGACCTTGATGGGGATCAGGAGGTTGCAGTCCATGGACTGTTCGGAGCTGGAGGACAACAGCGACGTCTGCGACGACGTCTTGGCCGGATGAGAGGACGACTTGCCTGAAAAGAAACCTTGCCTGTTCAGGTCAGTCCATGTTGACGTTCTGAAGCCGTGGACAACAGGGAAAAAGTCGTGTGTGTGTGTGTGTGTTGTGTGTGTGTGTGTGTGTGTGTGTTGTGTGTTGTGTGTGTGTATGTATATGTGTGTGTTATGTGTTGTGTGTGTGTGTTGTGTGTGTGTGTGTGTGTTGTGTGTGTGTGTGTGTGTGTGTGTGTGTGTGTGTGTGTGTGTGTGTGTGTGTGTGTGTGTGTGTGTGTGTAATTTTGTGGCCGTGGTTTTGATGATCATTTCTACAAGGCTTTGCAGTTTTTCTTTTCAAAATGGACACAGACAGGTAATATCTAATTCTCATTTTTTGTGTGTGTAATTCAGTGAGTTGGTAGTTTCTTTCATGGTGGTTCTTTACATCATTTTTTTATTCTGTTCAAAATTTGTCTATCAAAATACTTAAGTAAACACACACAAACCTATGTACCCTTAGGCTTATGCTGATTCATGCAAGTACATTTCTGCATGCGCACACACACGCACACACACACACAAAAATGAACACATACTCAGAGGCACTCAAATATTTACACAAATGCTTATGTGCACTGGATTTTAACCTATGCACAAGATGTTCTGCGTGTTTCAACACAGGGCTCCACCTTACAGTCTCATCTGACGGACTTTCAGGGAAGAGGAGTCAGTACCAATCCTGGGTTGAAATCCCCTAACACGGACACCTCAGTGGAGATTCAAACACACACACCCATTTGCCATCAAATGTACAAGTCCAACACTATAACCACTAGGCTTTCCTGCCATGTCCCCTTTCACATTCTCGTAGTCTAAACCCTCATATTTGGTTGTGTTGATTTTGTTGTTGTTGCTGTTTGTTCTTTTGCTTGTTTTTCTCTTTGTTTTCTATGCCATGGCGGATATGGTGCAGTGTCTATTGAGTGAATACCTACACTTCCTTAACAAATGGACACTGGGTTGGTGTTGTTTTGTTGTTTGTTTATTTGTTTGTTTCTAAGTTGGCACTGTTAACAGATTGACAGTGTCATGTCTTGGTGCCTTGAAGACATCTTCTTCTTCTTCTTTCTTTTTTGTCATGTTTCTCCCAGGGGAGGTTTCACACTGATGAGCCTTCTCCATCTCTCTGTTTTGAGCTTCCTCTTTATTTATGCCCCTTTCTCTAAGATCATCTGCAATACAGGCAGCCCAGGTTTTGCTAGGTCTTCTCTTTGGTCTCTTTCCATCCACTATGAAGTTCATTGCTCTTTTTATGAAGACATGAAAATAACAAAAACACTAAAACAAAATTCATGAGCACCCAAAATTCTGATACAAAATTGTGTGTGTGTGTTTTGGGGGGGTGGGGTGGGGGTTGGGACCATACATATGTGCACATATTTATTTGGCTGTCAACTTGCACACCCCCCCCCTCCCAAAAAAAACACCCCCAAAACCAAACTCACACCCCACACACGCCCTACCTGTCAGCCTTTCCTTCAAGGTCTCCACATGGCCGAACGTGGTCATCTTGGGGGCCGGCTGCTGGGGCGGCTGTGGGGGAGGGGGGCTGGTCTGGAACTGGTAGGTCCCCAGCAGGAAGGGGGAGGGCAGGGAGGAGGCCCCGGGCCGCGTGGGCGAGCAGGACAGGGCGCGGGCAGAGAAGCTGGGCGAGGTGCCACTGCCACTGCTGCTGGGCAGGGCAAAGTCCAGGTTGCTGACGCTGTGCACGCGCCGCTGCTGCTGCTGCTGCTGCTGCTGCCAGCACAGCGCCGCCATCTGGTGGTCGCAGGGTGACTGGGTCAGCGGCTGCTCGTAGTCCGCAGGGGACATCATCGTGTGGCACACGTTGCAGCGGGGCGTGGCTGTGGACAGGGAAAATGTCGTGGGTTGTGTGATGAGGCCGTTGTGTGGGAACGGATGATAACATTTATAAAACTGCATATACACATGGGAGGACTGGATGATGTTTAAAAAAAAGCCCGTATTAAGTGCTTATTCTATTATCCTCGATATAAAAGAATAAATAAAATAAATAAATAAAGATATCCCAGCTTAAATCAGAAAGAAAGAAAACTGATAAAACAGAAAAGCAAGACAAAACCTGTAACGAAACTGTTGATAAAAAGCAGACAACCACCTTTAACAACAACAAAAAAACGAAAAAAACACTAAAACAAACTAAAGATGCTAGCTGTTAAAACTTGCACTCAGTCAAGGCTCTGGCACTTTTCAAAGTAAAAACAAGACATAATACACCTGAAGGAAGAGAAAAACAAGGGAGATTTCTCCCCCCCCCCCCCCCCCACCACTTACTGGGTTTGGATCCACCTTTCTTTTTCTTCAGCGTTCCTTTCTTCCCTGCCTGCAGGCCAACCAGCCCCTGTCAGCACAACACAGCCAATCAGTCCATGAATGAGTGAATGAATGAATGAAAGAATGAATAAACGAATGAACGAATGAATGAATGAATGAAAGAATGAATGAAAGAATGAATGAACGAACGAACGAATGAATGAATAAGTGAATGAACGAATGAATGAATGAATGAATGAATGAAAGAAAGAATAATGAACGAAAAACAACGAACGAACGAACGAATTTCGTCCATTTCAATAAGGAGGTGATACCCAGCTGATGTGTTTACCAATAGTTATGTGCAATAGTACTTCAAGGATGTGTCACACAATGTCCCCATAGCACCTGTTGTTTTATGGTATGTCTCGAGGAGACAGAAGTTTTGTTTAACTATTTTTTCTTTTGAAAACAAGTCATATTCAATTAACATGTGACCTGTATACTGCAGTTCATATCTGCGAGTGCTACCACATGTTTGTTAAGTGTACAGAAGTGTATTATTGTACATGACTGTCACACTGTCACCAGTGTCACAGCACAGGTGTGACAAATTCGAAACAACACAGAACTTCTGTAAACCTACAAAATGTTAATGTTGGTAGTCTCTAAAGTAGTCGTAGTGGTGGCACAGGGTCACATCACATCACAAAAAGCACAAATTATGGATGTGTGTATGTGGAGGGGGGGTGTACCCATTGCTCTCACCTGTCGAACTTGGCAGGCGGAGACCTATTTTATTTTCCTTCTTGCTGTTTTCATTATCAGCATATCTGTTCGTTTCTGCCATTGCAGTTTCAAAGCAAAAGTGCGGTAATAATGAGAAAACAGTCAAAAGGCATCGTTTTCAGGTGTCTATGCCGCGGACCGGCCCGAAGGTCAAATTTCTCCACAGTAGGTGTGTGTAGCACAGGAAAGGAATATGCCCTGTAGCACGTTATTTTCAGGCTCACTCTTCTCCCTAACTGCAGCATTTCCTTCCTCTTCCTCGTAAGCATTTAATATCAGACTCACTTAACAATTCTCGTTCAAATGTTTCTACTTCCAAGACAATAACATTCAATTTATCGTCTCGCTAATCAGATGAATCGTCTGCAACTAAAGAAAACGCCATTTTTTTCCGCCACGCTGCACCATTGAAAAGCGTTCGGGTCGCTGGCTGTTATTTCTTCCTTCCCTCCCCACTACACGCATGATAGTAGTCTAAATTTATCGCTGGCACCCTCTGACATCGCCCCACCAATTTTCAGACACACAGTGTGAAAACCACGAGGTCTGTGTGTGATGGAAAAGTACTGCCCACGTGGGCAGCACCAACTGTCGGCTGCGGTCGGATTGGAATCTAGCGGCAGCCTCCGTTACTGTCGGCTGCGGCCGGATCGGGGACAAGAGGGTTAATAAACGGACACTGGGTCGGTGTTGTTGTTTTGTTGTTTGTTTGTTTGTTTGTTTGTAAGTTGGCACTGTTAAAAGATTGACAGTGTCACGTCTTGGTGCCTTGAAGACATCAAAACACAACAGCACTAAAACAAAATTCATGAGCACCCAAAAATCTAATACAGACTGGCCCTCTGTGTGTGTGTGTGTTGGGGGCAGGAGGGGACATACACATGTGCACATCCTTGGCTGTCAACTTGCACACACACACACACACAAACATCCCCCCCACCCCATCCCACACAAACACTTCCCCATTCATCCCCCCCCCCCCCCCCCCCCAGCCCACCCACCCCCCAAATAAACCCCCCAACCAAGTCACACCTACCTGTCAGCCTTTCCTTCAAGGTCTCCACATGGCCGAACGTGGTCATCTTGGGGGCCGGCTGCGGGGGCTGCGGGGGTGGGGGGCTGGTCTGGAACTGGTAGGTCCCCAGCAGGAAGGGGGAGGGCAGGGAGGAGGCCCCGGGCCGCGTGGGCGAGCAGGACAGGGCGCGGGCGGAGAAGCTGGGTGAGGTGCCACTGCTGCTGGGCAGGGCAAAGTCCAGGTTGCTGACGCTGTGCACGCGCCGCTGCTGCTGCTGCTGCTGCTGCCAGCACAGCGCCGCCATCTGGTGGTCGCAGGGCGACTGGGTCAGTGGCTGCTCGTAGTCCGCAGGGGACATCATGGTGTGGCACACGTTGCAGCGGGGCGTGGCTGTGGACAGGGAGAAAACGTCGTGGGTTGTGTGATGAGGCTGTTGTGTGGGAACGGATGATCAAATTTACTAAACCGCACACACACGAGGACTGGATGATGTAAAAAAAAAAAGCACGTATTAAGTGCTTCTTCCATTATCCTCGATATAAAAGAATAAATAAAATAAATAAATAAATAAATATATCCCAGCTTAAATCAGAAAGAAAGAAAACCGATAAAACAGAAAAGCAAGACAAAACCTGTAACGAAACTGTTGGTAAAAAGCAGACAACCCCCTTTAACAACAACAAAAAACAGGAAAAAAAACCCAAAACAAACTAAAGATGCTGGCTGTTAAAACTTGCGCTCAGTCAAAGGCTCTGGCACTTTTCAAAGTAAAAACAAGACATAATACACCTGAACAAAGAGAAAAACAAGGGAGATTCCCACCCCACCCCTCCCTCCATCACTTACTGGGCTTGGATCCACCTTTCTTTTTCTTCAGCGTTCCTTTCTTCCCTGCCTGCAGGCCAACCAGCCCCTGTACGCACAACACAGCCAATCAGTGAGTGAATGAGTGAATGAAAGAATGAATGAATGAAAGAAAGAATGAACGAATGAATGAATGAACGAATGAATGAAAGTATGAATGAATGAATGAATGAATGAATGAACAAATGAATGAATGAAAGTATGAATGAATGAATGAATGAATGAACGAACGAATGAATGAACGAACGGATGAATGAACGAGTGAATGAATGAATGAATGAATGAACGAACGAACCAATGAACGAACCAATGAAGGAATGAATGAATGAATGAAAGAATGAATAAGTGAATGATTGAAAGAAAGAGTGAATAAAGGAATGAATGAACGAACGAATGGATGAATGAATGAATGAACGAATGAATGAATGAATGAACGAACGAACGAATGAGTGAATGAATGAACCTACGAATGAATGAACGAATGAACGAACGTACGAATGAACGTATGAAAGAATGAATGAAAGAATGAACTAATGAATGAACCTACGAATGAATGAACGAATGAATAAAAGAATGAATGGATGAATGAAAGAATGAATGAACAAATGAATGAACGAATGAATGAATGAATGAATGAATGAATGAAAGAATGAAAGAAAGAAAGAGTGAATGAATGAATGAATGAATGAACGAACGAATGAACAAATGAATGAATGAAGGAACCAATGAATTAATTGATTAATTAATTAATTTTTTCCATACCTCGGCTAGCTATGAGGTTTACAAATGGTGATATTTTTGCGTATGGAACCCTTTAAAAAAAAATTGTTTTTTTAATTCCCCCCACCATTAAGGTAGCCCCTCATTCCAACTTTGAGGATAGGGGGACGGGATATCCTGGTGGTTAGCGTGATGCGTTCGTGATCTGCTGACCCGAGTTTGATTCACGTTCAAGAGGATTTTTCCTCTGGAGTTAACATCAGTGCCGACTCCATTCCCCCAAAAGTCCTTCGGATGAGACTAAAAACCAAGGCCCCGTGTGCGAATGCACACAGAACATCTTGTGCACATGTTAAAACTCATTCCGCTTTTCGGAAGAGTAGGCCATTGTGTGCCGGTGGGAACGGATGACAAAATTCACAAAACTGCATACACATGGGGACTGGATGGAAAAAGAGTACATGAGTGCTTATTCCATTATCCTCGAAATAAAAGAATGAATGAATAAATAGGACACAGCTGGGAAAGTATGTTCTTTCGAGCCAGAAGGCCCATAGAGCCGGAGCTTATCCCGGTTTCTGTAGCGTTAAGCAAACTGATGGTTTTTCACCACCCCTGTGACAGGACGCTAGTCTGTCGCCAGATACTTCCCCAGCAGAGCTGGTACCCACTTGTACACCTGGGTGGAGTGAGGAAAATAGGAGTAAAGTGTCTTTCCCAAGGACACAACACCGAGCCGAGCGGGGATCGAACCCGCGACTTCTGGATCACGAGTTGACCGCCTAAACCACTCAACCACGGTGCCTCCCTAAGCTGGGAAATGAACCCACCAATTTTACCAGAACAGACAGGAGATACCACTCTACTCTTTCCTATTTTCAACTGTCATAGGTTCTTTTCACGTGCACAAATCCATAAGCACATGGGTCTGACTGGTTCAGAGTCTCCTCTGCAAGACTTGACATTCAGTTCCCCAGTTGTCAGAACTGGGGAAGAAAGGTTAAGGCTGGGAATCGAACCCTGAACTTCATGGTTTACTCATTAGGCAGGTGAACGTCTTAACCATCCTGCCACCTTCGTTCCTAAGTGAATGAATGAATGAATGAATGAATGAATGAACGAAGAACGAATGAATCAATCAATCAATCAATGATAGAGCACTTGAAAATTCCTCACATTCATAGGAGTAATTGTAGTGCTAAGAGAGAGAATGAAACTGAGCACAGGAAGGTGGGAATGGGGAGAGGGATAGGATAAATGATGCTAGCAAAAGGTCTTTTTTCCTCCTCCTCCCTCCCTCCCTCCCCTCCCTCCCTCCCTCCTCCCTCCCCCTCCCTCCTCCTCTCTCTCTCTCCCCCCCCCCCCTCCCTAGCTACAGCACCAAGGTTCACCAATGGCGAGATTTTCATGTATGCCACCCCCCCCTCCCCCCAACCTACCCTCCCACACCATTTAGGTAACCAAATTCCGACTTCAGGTATGCCTACAGGAGGACTGACTTTGCCCGACTTCTTTTGGGTAGTCATCAGGGGGGCTGCACTGAATTTTTCAGGCAATGCATTATGGACAAGTTGAACATGGTGGAGCCCATCCATCTTTAAGGTAATAGGGTGCATGCTGGGTTAGGTATGCTTGTGTCATCCGTACCACCATCCATTGCAGGTTTACCTTGACTTTATCATACAGATACTTACGGCAATGTTTTCTTTGGACTCCTCTTCTTGTATTCGTCGGCGTTGCTCTTCCTCAAACTGCTTGACCTGTGTGACAGCCATCAGTCACAGAGTGAACATCAGTTAGTATGGTGGAGGTGTGGTGGTGCTCTCTCTCCCTCTCTCCCTCTCTCTCTCCCCTACTTAACATTGTGGGTGGGAGTTGTTTTTTTTCTTCCATTTCCCATGTTCTTCTGACAGTTTGGACACATATATGTCTACAAGAACAGACTGTAACTCAAGGCTTGGCCTAAAATCTTTATCCTCGCGTATCGGGGATCATTCATTCATTGCATTATTAGCCCTCGCATTTGGCAAAATGTGTCCCCACTTTTTCCCCATTCTTTTTTGCCAGTTCAGCCTCAACATGGGTCAGTGTGGATGGAAGTGGCCCCGGCATCTCTCAACAGAACAGAAAAGATGACTGAACCATGGTAGGAAAATCCCTACCCACTTTTACAGCTTTTCCATGCAAGACCATGGCATCAAAGCGTGGTGGAAAAGTACAGTCACAATCATGCACCCCCTCTGCTCATGCTGTGAACACTAGCAGAGGGTCAAAGTGCTCCCATCCGTTCCTGTTATGAATGCAAGAGGGTTGAAGAACACACACACACACACACACACACACACACACACACACACACTCACTCAATCACTCACTCACTCACTCAACACCCACCCACCCACCCCACCCCACCCCACCCCTCCCCAACACACACACACACTCACTCACTCACCCACTCACCCACCCTCCCCTCCCCTCCCCAACACACACACACACACACTCACTCACTCATTGTTAATGTCAGCAACAAATGAAACTACTGTTAAGAGATTAAGCATATATTTGTACAAAGCCTTTAAAAGGAGAAGTGAGTGTGTAGCAAATTGTTAATGTGGATGTGTCTTGTCAACAATGTTTTGTACAACCCCCTTCTAAGGGGCCATGGCCTTTTTGAATAAATATCATATCATATCATATCATATCACCCACCCTCCCCTCCCCTCCCTGACCAGTATTTCTTTCAAAAGGGGCCATACCACAGACACGGCGGTCTCGGTGCTGATCTTGCCTTCCTTCACCATCTGCATCAGGGCCATGCGGTCATCGTCACTCATTGTGATCTCGTACGCCATCAGGTCGCCTGCACACACAGTCATTTAGTAACGTCAGTCAGTCAGTCCACTATCAGCCCACTCAATCCTAACACACACAACACACACACACACACACACACACACACACACACACACACACACACACACACAAATACATACAACAGAACCAGTTAGGGTTCTTTTCGTTTTTGGGTGTTTTTTTTCTGAAACAAGAGGTTCCAACATTTTGAGGTATGGGATGTTAGTCTTGTCAAACTTAAGCATACAGTTTCAAAATCGTCGATCCAATCCCTGAAGTCAGAATACAGGCGACTACCTTCATAGTAGGTAAAAACGGTCGCGTCGTATGCAAAAAAATCTCACCACTGGTGAACTTCAAGAGCTCTAGCTGAGGAACCAGGTGGAGGGAGGTCAAGGGGGGGGGGGGGGGGGGGGGGGGGATTGTCTGTTGGTAAAGGTCAAGGTGTCCCATAACCTACAAGGTCGTAGGGGAGCGAGGCGTCAGAGACCTCACTTCTCTAGTGCCAGCATATTGAGGGCGGCGCCCATCTCCTCTCTCTCGCTGCTTTACCTTCCCTGACGCTAAAGAGGGCAGGTACCCATTTACAGCTGGGTGAACTGGGGGAACTGTACTGAAGCCAAGGCGCGCAAACGGTCACCCATCCAACTGGTAACCACGCTCGACGCTGCTTAACTTGGCTGGGGGAAAGCGAGTGCTCCGACCACTGTCTGTTGGTAGGTTATCATAAACCAAACTGATTTGAGCGAGTGAGTGTGTGTGTGTTGTAAATGATTTTGTTAATGCAAATTACATGTTACAGTTGATTTTGTTTACTGAAAATCCTCCATGCCCCAAAATATCATAAACCAAACTGATTTGAGTGAGTGAGTGAGTGAGTGAGTGAGTGAGTGTGTGTGTGTGTGTGTGTGTTGGTGTGTTGTGTGTGTTGTGTGTGTGTGTGTGTGTGTGTGTGTGTAGTGTGTGTGTTGTGTTGTGTGTGTGTGTTGTAAATAAATGAAATGTTTTTGTTAATACAAATTATATGTTACATTTGATTTTGTTTACTGAAAACCCTCCATGCCCCAAAACGGGTCAAAGGCAAATTAAATCTTAAATCTTAAATCTTGAATCTGGACAGTGGGGAGAGAGGGAGTAGGAGGTAGGAGTCTGTGTCTAAAATCACTGTTTAAAAAAAAAAAAAAGAAGTCGTTGAACAAACAACTTCCTTTTGTTTAAAAGGCGTGTGTTGCAATTTTTTCTTCCCTCTGTTCCAGTTTTCTGAATCAGCCAGACTTCACGCCCTTTTTATCAATAATGAGAAGATATTGACCAGGCTCTTGACATCTACAGCCAGTGCACCGCTTCTTGCATCATTGCTATAAACTCCCTTCTCTCTCTCTCTCTCTCTCTCTCTCTCTCTCTCTCTCTCTCTCTCTCTCTCTCTCTCTCTCTCTCTCTCTCTCTCTCTCTCTCTCTCTCTCTCCGCTTGCTCTATCTGTCTATCCCTTCCAGTCATTCTGAAATGCCCTAAACCACACGCCCTTTTATCAATAAGAAAGCACTGAACAATGCTAAGGCAACACAAAAAAGTGCATTGTTTCTTGCATCATATACATAACGTATGTATAATATATCATTGTATGCTCAATGCGCCCTCCCTCCCTCTGTCTCGCACTCTATCCAACTGTGTCTGTCTCTCTTTCTGGCTATTCTAAATGGCCCAGATTTATACATTCTCTCTTTCTCTGAGTGTCTCTGCCTGTCTCCATATTATTTGTAAATGTCCCTGTCTCTCTGTCTCCCCCTGTCTGTCTGTGTCTCTCTTCCAGTCAATCAATCAGAAGGCACTGATGATACTAAGGCAACACAAATTGCATTGTTTCTTCCATCTGCTCTATGTACCCTGTCTTTCTGTTGTGTGTGTGTGTGTGTGTGTGTGTGTGTGTGTGTGTGTGTGTGTGTGGTGCGTGCGTGCGTGCGTGCGTGCGTGCGTGCGTGCGTGCGTGCGTGCGTGTGTGCGTGTGTGTGTCTGTCTCTGTCTCTCTTTCTCTCTCTCTTTCTCTCCCAGTCATTCTGTACTGCCAAAACTACACCCTAGAAATCAATAAAGAAGACTGACAATTCTAAAATATCAAGCTTCTTGCGTCATTTTTAAAAATACCCTATACAACCTCCCTCCCTGAGTCCCCCCTCCCCCCCCCCCTCTCTCTCTCTCTCTCCCTCTCTCTCTGTCTGTAAATTTATGTCTTTGTCTCTTTCCTCTCTGCCACTGTGTCTGTCTGTCTGTCTCAGTCACTCTGTGTCACTGGAACTGCAGGCCTAGTCATCAATAAGAAACACTGACAACACAAAGACATCAACAGCAAGTATACCCATCATTGCATCATGGGGATGCTCTCTCTCTCTCTCTCTCTCTCTCTCTCTCTCTCTCTTCTCTCTCTCTCTCTCTCTCTCTCTCTCTCTCTCTCTCTCTCTCTCTCTCTCTCTCTCTCCGGATGCGACTATAACCGAGGCCCCGAGTTCGAACGCATGCAGAACATCTTGCGCACACGTTAAATCCTGTTCCGCTTTTCGGAAGAGTAGGCCATTGTGTGCCGGTGGAAACGGATGACAAAATTTACAAAACCGCATACACACGGGGACTAGATGTAAAAAAGCACATGAGTGCTTATTCCATTATCCTCGATATAAAAAAAATAAAATAAAAAATAAAATAAATAAATAAATAAATAAATCTCTCCAGTTCCCGACTCTACTGAGATGTCTGTATGTCACTGTCACTGTCTCTCTCTTACTGCCTCACCTCTGTCTCTACACCCGGGTACCCTCCCCCCTCTCCCTCTCTCTCTGTCTCTCTCTCTCTCTCTCAGTAGTGTGTGAGGTCAGGTCAGGTCAGGTCAGGTCATGGCACAGCACTCCACCCCATTGATCAGTCAGTGTAGCATCAGCAGAACACACTGCAACTAGTACGAGGGAGCCCTTCAGAGACTGCAGCTTTTCCTCTTCCTTCATTGCATTGTGTGCATGCCACGTACCATCCTACGTAAGATGTCTTGGGGTAGGGTGGAGGGTAGCCTATAGCGGTTATTTATTTTTATTTATTTTTATTTATTTTATTTTATTTTATTTCGAGGATAATGGAATAAGCACTCATGTACTTTTTTTCATCCAGTCCCCGTGTGTATGTAGTTTTGTACATTTTGTCATCCGTTCCCACTAGCACACAATGGCCTACTCTTACGAAAAGCGGAACAGATTTTAACATGTGCGCAAGATGTTCTGCGTGCGTTCGCACATGGGGCCTCGGTTTATAGCCTCATCCGAAGGACTTTTGGGGAGAGTGGAGTTGGCACTGATGTTAACTCCAGAGGAAAAATCCTCTTGAAGGGGAATCGAACCCAGGCCAGCAGATCACGAGCGCATCACGCTAACCACCAAGCTATCCCGTCCCCAAAGCATTTTAAGCATGGGACTATGGGTCTGACCCTCACTGAGGGCACACAGGATCCAGTCTCTACGGAGATGCCTTTTTGAGGGGATTATTTTTTCTCCTGAAGTGAAATGAACATAGGTGCTTTTTCTTCATAGCTCCTCCCCCTCCCTTCCTCTTCAGTTAAAGCTTCAAGGTTTATGGATGGTCAGATTTTGTGTATGTGACTGTTTCCTCCCCCCCCCCCCCTAACCCCACCCCCAAAAACCATTTAGGTAACCACATTCTGACTTCGGGGATGGTGTCTAAACACGACACCTGTATGTATGCAGTTTTTTGTTTGCATTTTTAAAATAATTTTTGTCATCTGTTCCTACCGGCACAAAATGGCCTACTGTTCTGAATGGCAAAATGGATTTTTAATGTGTTCGTAAGATGTTCTCCGTGTGTTCACAAATAGGGCCTTGGTTGCACATTCACACACATACATATATGAATATGTAAACTTGGTTATATCTCAAAAACATAAGGAATTCATGTAGGCTACAAGCATAGCTTAAAAACAATCAAAAAGCAAATACTGGTCAAATAAAACAGTACATACATTACATCAATATCACATCTTCCAGCAAACTGTTTTCTATACTTAGAAACAAAGAGCATTCAAATAATTACCAGTGATATCCAGCTATCATTATGAGTGCAAACCAGCAGGCAAGCACTGGCATGCACATACACACAAACACACACACACCCACACACAAACTCACTCATAAACTCCAAAATGTTATTACATGTCATACATACACGCAAGTGTGCACACATACAAGCCTGAGAGCATACTTGCACACACGCACACACACACACACACACAGTGTGCACACATACAAGCCTGAGAGCATACTTGCACACACGCACACACACACACACACACACACACACACGTACACGCACACATCAAAACATACACATACACACATACACACACACATACACACACGCACACACACCACAAGGCTCCACACACACACACACACACACACACACACACACCACCCACCTTGCTGTTGCTTAAAGTTGTTTTTCCGGCCTGATCGGCGAATACCCAGATTTCGCAAAAACCGGCCAATGGTCGACCCCTTCTTTTTCCCATCATCCACCTGGCTGGCTCCGTCTACAAAACAGTGAACCGACATTTGCCCCTCGTTAACCGATCGTGAGGATCACACAGACACACACACACACACACACCACACACACAGACACACACACACACACACACACACACCAACGCAATACAAGGTAACAATGCTGCCAACCCTTTCAGTCTACGCATCCATGCACTGTGTTGTTGTGCCTTCAAGCTGACAAGTCGTGTGTGCACTGAGGTGTACGTGTATATAAATATTTCTATTCTACTCATAAGATTGAGGAAGTTTTTTTGAAGTTCAGTGGTTAAAGCACTCATCTAGGATAGGAAGAGTTTGTGGTTCAAAACTGGTTGAAATCCGATCTTTCTGCCTGGTTTGGGCCTATGAGATGATAAACAGAAATTTCGCGTGCAAGCTTTTTTTTTTTTAAAATGTAAACCCACAACAAGGAATGAAATTGTACCTTGCAAAAAATCTTGCTTTAAAAAAAAAAAAAACAACAGCCGTGAGCTATGCAAATTCAAAATTTATGCATATATTTTGTTTTTGACTTTTTTTTTTAAAGGGGACAGGGGTTGCAACAGCTTTAAAAAATGACATTTTCTCATTGACATCCACAAAAACTAACCTCAAAATTACCAAATATGCTTCATTTTTAAAAAGCTGCTCTTGGCTCTACTAACTGTAGTGCTAATGTGGATCTTCAGTCAAGTTTCTCTCAGTCAAGTCCACTATGTCACTGACCCAACAGCCAAGGGGTCAGAGCATCCCTGTTGAGATCTGATAGTAACTGAGGGCACGGGTTCCAGCCTTTGCTCAGGCACTCCGTCAAAGGGGCTTATTCCCCTGGACTTAACACTTCCAATCAAATTTTTCTGGTGAGACTATAAACTGAAGTCACGTACACAGGCAAAGTGATGTCACATATGCAAACACACCAGGTATGTTTTGCACAAATATCCATCCCTCTTTCGTTATAAAGGAGTGGATGACACGAACATACCCAGCATGCAAACTGTCACCTGGAGAGGGAAGGGCTCCACTAGATTCATTTCAACTTACCCGTAATACACTGCCTGAAAAATTCAGTGCAGTGCCCACTACGACTCCATAAGGAGTTGAGGGAGAAGTCTGGTCAAGTCATCCCTGTTCACATGTTCTGGAGGTATTGTCCAGAACTGATACAGCTAGCCACACAAAGTCTGGTGTGCCAACAGCTCACTGATGCCATCCCTAACTCTAGCCTCTGTCTCTAATCTTTGTCATAACAAATAAATCTACTATTTACCACCCCCACCACCCCCAAAAAATTAAAGTACAAAAAACAATATAACAAAAATAAGAAAGGAGAAGTTGAAGAAAGAGAAGTTGAAGAAGGGAGAGAAGGAGGAAGAGAATGAAGAGGGGGGGGGGGGGGGGGGGGGGGGGGGAAGAAGAACATGAAAAAAGAAAGAAAGGTGAAAGAGGAGGGTGAGAAGGAGGAAGATGAAAGAAGAAGAAAGAAGAAGAAGAGAGAAGAAGAAGAAGAAGAAGAAGAAGAAGAAGAAGAAGAAGAAGAAGAAGAAGAAGAAGGCGGAGGAGAAGGAGAAAGAGGAGATCCACTAAACATCACACACATTCACTATAAATCTGCACCATTCTAAGCGCTACTTTTTTTTTTTTTAAATCATCATCATATCTAATTAATGTTCACAATGTCAATCTAAAGTAATGAGCCAACAATTAATTAAGCGATTACAAAAAAGCCATCCCTACCAATCAGTCATTCTACAGATCTGCAGCAGACTAAGTCATGAAATGCATACAGCAGTTAAATCATTCTATGTACTACTGGTCAGCAAAGCAGGCTTGTCTTACACAATTAGAATTTGCAAAGCAGTTCACGTCAATGGTGCACAAATCACAACTCAAACAGCATTAAAAAAAAAAATTAAGCTTGCATACAAACATATTTTTAAATTTACATATATAATTATGTCACAATAAGTGTGTGTGTGTGTGTGTGTGTGTGTGTGTGTGTGTGTGTGTGTGTGTGGTGTGTGTGTGTGTGTGTGTGTGTGTGTGTGTGTGTTTAGGTGGTTGTTGCTATCTTAAGACCAACGTTTTGTCCAAAAGTGTTTTCTGAAGGATTTGGAGGTAATTTTTGTTCTGTTTGGTTGGGTTTAATTTTTGTTACACGCAGTTCCATCATCAATTGTTAATACATTTAAAAGCATTATAACAACTCTCAAATGAGTAAGAAGTGAAATGAAAATGAAAGCATGTGCACTGCACTGGATGTGCATGCACACTTCCAAATTACGCATACATCAGAACAAGCAATAAACTCAGTTAAGCTTTCAAAACTCAAAGCAAGCTTTCTTCTTCTTCTTCCTTCTTCTTGTCAGCATAAGCATGCAGCAGCTGAATTACACAGCAAAAAAACCCCACCCATATAAACTACATCCATCAACAAAAGGTCAAACAAAACCAAAAGAAAAAATGTACACACATCAAACAAAAGGCCCAGCTACATCAATCCACAAAAGAAAATAACCGTGAATCAACACTGAATGAATGAATGAATGAATGAATGAATACACTAATAAATCCAGGTTTGAAAGAAAACCATGGAAACAAACAAACAAACAGCTCAGTTCTTGCTGGCAACTGAAATCAAACCCATGCTCTGACATGCAGATATATTATATATATAAAAAAGAAAGAGCATGCAACAAAAAAGTAAGGGGCCAGAATTATGTATAAATTGATGTTAACAAAGGCTTTGCATTAATGCATATTTTTACACTTCAAAAGCACTCTTCCTGGCAAGAATGACGTGTGTGTGTGTGTGTGTGTGTGTGTGTGTGTGTGTGCGTGCGTGCGTTGCGTGCGTGCGTGCGTGCGTGCGTGCGTGCGTGCGTGCGTGCGTGCTGTGTGTGTGTGTTGTTGTCTTCAATTTAACGTCTGTTCACTCTTAGTGATATTAGACGAGTGTGTGTGTGTATGTGTATGTGCATGTGTGTGTGCTATTTCTCCGGCAATTTTTTTGATAAAGCGTTACATCTAAAGCGATTTTTTTTTTAAAGCAGAAGTACTGGGAAGGGTAAGGAAAAGGGGGGGGGGAGGGGGGGAGGGGGGTAGAGGTGATTGCTTTTCCTTGCAACATCTAACAGAACACCTTTTTATTTGCTGCTTTGAAAATAGCTGCTACATGTGTGTGTTTGCTGTGATCCTGTTTTGCTCTCATATTCACACACACACACAACCAGACACGTTCACATGCAAGCATGTATGCATAATTACACACTGATAAACACACATACACACACACACACACTCTCTCTCTCTCTCTCCCTCTCTCTCACACACACACACTCTCTCTCTCTCTCTCTTTCTGTCTGTCTCTCTGTCTGTCTGTCTCTATATCTGTCTGTCTGTCTGTCTCTCTCTCTCTCTCTCTCTCTCTCTCTCTCTCTCTCTCTCTCGCTCTCTCTTTCTCTCTCCATCCCTTCCCCTATACACGCGCGCGTGTGTATGTGCGTGTGTGTATCTGTGTGCAAATCTGTGCATGCACATGTATGTGTGTGGCGGCATGTATGCAAACTGCACATGCCAAAGCATACTACATGCATGTCGCTGGAAGCAAGTGCATGCACCCACATACATAGGTTTGATAAAAGAAAAAAAACATTTTAAACAATGCAGGCATGTGTCCCTGTGAGTTTACATATGCAGTCATGCTTGTATAGACTTTGCAGGGGGAAAACAGAGAGAGAAAGAGGGGGGGAGGGGGGGGGGGGGGGTAAGAGGGGGAGGGGGGAAGATAGAGAGGGGGGAGAGAGGAGAGAGAGAGAGAGAGAGAGATGGAGGGAGAGAGAGAGGGAGGGAGGGAGGGGGGGAAGAGAGAGAAAACAAACACAAAGAAAACCAAACGGTCACTCATGCCAGAGCCACTCAGTCATGCTAACACACACACACACACACACACACACACACATGCACAACCACACCACACACACATGCACACACTCACTCACCACACACTGACATCACACTCACTCACACACACACAAAACACACACACAACACACACACACACACACACACACACACACATACACACACACACACACACACACACACAGAGGGAATGCTGCAATCACGACCCCGAGGACTAATGAAACACAAACACTTCAGCCCGGCAACAGACCACCTCACCACACCTCACCACACCACACCACACCTGGCCACTCACATCAAGCTGCCGCATTAAGGCTCCCATTACACATGGCAACTTTCCTGCCTGGCAACATTTCCAAGGTTGGTCGTCGACACAACGTTGCATCACAGTGGGCATGACCACCTAGGTTGCGGACTCTCTGTCCACTACAAGTTTGCCCGAAACAGCACACGGGAAAGAATTCACGGCTACAAGAAAGATGTCACTGGCAAAGGTCTGTAGCAGAAATCAGCCACGACGTTGTCAACTCTTTTTGTTTCTGTTTCTCTGTGTTCTTTTACTAGGTGGGATGCATTGCGCTTGGCGTATCCTATGCTTGAAGCTCTGCAGGAGGTCTGCCTTGCTGGTCTCAGCTAACACATTCTGATTTCAGAGCAGCTCGCTTTTTTTTGTATGGTAAACGAAACATGCTGGGTACGTTTACTGTTTCCTTAACTCGCCGAATACCGAGACATAAATGACAGAATCTTCAATGCGCATACTTGATCTTCTATATGAGATTTTTTTAAAAAGAAAATTAAAGCACTGGAAGGCTTGCACAGCACTTTGAAGTTGGCCTGGCCGACCGTAAAAATCCCTACTCTTATACACCAGACACCACTACTGCCAAGATTCGAACCCACAACTTCATGGACGGAACTGAACTCTAACAAGTCTTAACCACTCCGCTATACTACAGCCTCTATCAAACTAGGGAAACTATTATAGAGATTTTTTAAAACCAAAATGGGCGGTGCTCTACAAGAAGTAACATGCTCACCCCATGGAGAGCATGCCCACATTTCAGGCAGAGAAATTTGCCAGGACCGAAAGCAGGGTACGTACGATTCATACCATACGCAACATGGAAACTTGCCATGTGTAATGTCATGTCACTTCACTGCCATACACAGCTTTTGGTGAGAGCAAACTGAGAAGAGAAGAGGTGTGTGTGTGTGTGGGGGGGGGGGGGGGGGGTGGTAGAGAGAGGGAGGGATGGGAGGGATACACAGAAGTGAGGGGCTGAAGTGGGTGGAAAGGGGGGGGGGGGGGGGGCGTTAAGAACAAGAAGGGAAGGGATGGGGGACAAAGCACGCTCGCTACACATTATTCTCTGCACTTGCAAAAAACTTAAAAGATAAAACAAAATACAATTTTTAAAAATAAAACAAAAGAGGTGGGGAAAAAAGTAAAAAAAACAACAAAAGGCCAGAAAAGATGTCATTCAATACCTTGCACAATTTTTCGAGGAAATATACAACACACACCTGTGCCAACGAAAGAGAAAACAGAAAACACAATGTGAACACGGCAAAAAATACCAACAAGTGTTAACAACACGTCATCACCATCATCATCATCCTCATCCTCACCAAGTCAATGACAGTCTAACTAGCGGATGATACTGCACGTTATTTCAATGGTTACGAGCACAAAACCAAACCCAAAAACAAAGACAAGACAATAGAGAACACAGTCATCATTAAAAGGGCTCAAGTTATACAAGAGGTTTTCTTTTTCCTCGCAACATTTTTCTGGACATTAAAAAAAAACACAAAAAAACTGGGGGGGTCACCCAGTATCTTTAAAGAGAAAAGTAAGATATAAGGACCCGGTACCTTTAAAGAGAAAGAAAAGTAAGATATAAGGACCCGGTATCTTTAAAGAGAAAGAAAAGTAAGATATAAGGACCCGGTATCTTTAAAGAGAAAGAAAAGTAAGATATAAGGACCCGGTACCTTTAAAGAGAAAGAAAAGTAAGATATAAGGACCCGGTATCTTTAAAGAGAAAGAAAAGTAAGATATAACCTGACACCACCAAAAGTAAGATATCAGGACCCGGTATCTTTAAAGAGAAAAGTAAGATATAAGGACCCGGTACCTTTAAAGAGAAAGAAAAGTAAGATATCAGGACCCGGTATCTTTAAAGAGAAAAGTAAGATATAAGGACCCGGTACCTTTAAAGAGAAAAGTAAGATATCAGGACCCGGTACCTTTCAAGAGAAAGAAAAGTAAGATATAAGGACCCGGTACCTTTAAGAGAAAGAAAAGCAAGATATAAGGACCCGGTACCTTTAAAGAGAAAGAAAAGTAAGATATAAGGACCCGGTATCTTTAAAGAGAAAGAAAAGTAAGATATAAGGACCCGGTACCTTTAAAGAGAAAGAAAAGTAAGATATAAGGACCCGGTATCTTTCAAGAGAAAGAAAAGTAAGATATCAGGACCCGGTACCTTTAAAGAGAAAGAAAAGTAAGATATAACCCGACACCACCGATTTGAAGGACGACAACAGAAAATCAGTATCGCAAGAGTCGACTGCCGTCATGTGCATACTTCACACTGACTTCTCCCTTTTCACACTGACTTCTCCCTTTTCACACTGACTTCTCCCTCTTCACACTGACTGACTTCTCCCTCTTCACACTGACTGACTTCTCCCTCTTCACACTGACTGACTTCTCCCTCTTCACACTGACTGACTTCTCCCTCTTCACACTGACTGACTTCTCCCTCTTCACACTGACTGACTTCTCCCTCTTCACACTGACTGACTTCTCCCTTTTCACACTGACTGACTTCTCCCTCTTCACACTGACTTCTCCCTCTTCACACTGACTTCTCCCTTAACTCCCGGAGGAGTTCTTCGGAACACTGCGCTCTAGTGTTCAGGCAAGGTGTGGGTGTGTCATGGGCAAGCTGAATCTGGTTTCAGCCCATCCTTTCCCTCTCCAAGTTGCCCGGAGACACGTTTTGTTGGTGTTGGGGTGTTTGGTTTTTTTGTGTGTGTCCTGAGGGGCCAAGTGGTTTGAGTATTGTTGTACTCTTGATCTGACAGAAACTACAGGTGCCAGTTTGAATCTCCGCTGAGAAGTCCATTCAAAGAATTTTTTTTTTTTGTTCCTGGAGTCAACACTGGTACTGACTGATTCAACTTCTTCTGCAAGTTCCTCACTTCACAAGAGGAAACCAGTTATGGCCTGTGGTATGGATAGCAAGAACACGCCCAACATGCATCCTGCCATCCGGAGAGGGATGGGCTGTGCCAGGCTCAACTGGCCCACAACACTCTTCATGAAAAATTCAGTATGTTTGTCCGTCGTGTCCGACGATGACCTCCAAAACAGCAGAGGAGGCAGCTGCTGTTTTGGAAACTGGGCAGAAATTTGATTATAGTGGAGATGCCTTGCCCACAGCACATCCCCACTCTCTCGGCCAAGTGGGCATAAGGACAGTCAGCGTTGGAGATGCTCTCCAAAAGCCAACCAGCCCCCAGGGCTGCAGCACATAAGGACTGTGCGAGTCAAGCCTCCTAGTCAAAGAGTCATAGTCTTTAGTGATTAAAGACTAAGCTGTAAAGTGGAATTCCATGAGTGGGAAAGCCACTGGTCATACAGCCTCTCACCTTGCTGTTGCCCCCAGCATCAATGGTTTAATCAAGAACTGTGATAAAGCCCAGGCGCTGACGGCGGGAAAAATTCAGTACCTTTACCATAAGGGCCCTGACAATTCCTTGAGAAATTAAGGAAGACGCCCAAGTCTTCACTTGTGAGTTTCTCAGAAACGTTACTTCTGCGACATGGGTTGGGGTTGGGGCAGAATTGAACTGAATGAGGTGTGATGTTTTTTGCACTGAAAGATTTGTAGAGGAAAGAAAACCTTTCTTGTTCAACTGAGCCCAAAGCGGATTTTGGAAGCATTTCCTCAAAACAACATCAATACTATCACACACTGAATTCATATCAATCAGACAGGTTTTTAAAAAAAATCTATACAACTCAAAACAAATAAATAAACTAATAACCACTGGAAAAAAATGGCATTCATTTAGGTTATCACATTTCTACTGGTCAACATTAGGTATTATATAAAAGAAACAACAAACATACAATAATGCATATCATTAATAGTGCATATCAGGGCACATCTCATCTAAGTGATTACATCCACACATTATTAATGCTTACAATAGCATACTGAATAATCATACAACTCAATCACATCAACACCATAAAAACACACATACAAAGAAGAAACAAAACAAAAACAGAAAAAAAAGGAACATGACACAGAAGAAAATACTAAAAAGAAAGTTATGATTCTTCTGTGTGTTCAAATAATGTAAAAACTTACCTGTTCAACCAATTAAAAACCTACCCAACCCTGACAATACAGAAATTCATATTTCTCTGCCCTGTCACATAATCACTCTTACTAGCTTCCACCTTCAACTCTGACTCTTTTCCACTGCAAAAGTCTGTCAAGTCTTCTGACTGTGAAACATGACTGTCCTACTATTGCTATGGTCTTTGTTGGGCCTTTACAGTGTCAAACACGGTCTTATCCCTGATAGCAAGCTTTTCTAGTGTCAAACATGGTCTTACCCTAATGACAAGCCTTTCCAGTGTCAAACATGGTCATATCCCTAATGACAAGCCTTTTCAGTGTCAAACATGGTCATATCCTTAATGACAAGCCTTTCCAGTGTCAAACATGGTCTTATCCTTAATGGCAAGCCTTTCCAGTGTCAAACATGGTCTTATCACTAATGACAAGCCTTTCCAGTGTCAAACACGGTCTTATCACTAATTGACAAACCTTTCCAGTGTCAAACACGGTTTTATCACTAATGGTAAGCCTTTCCAGTCTCAAACATGGTCTTATCTATAATGACAAACCTTCACGGGGTCAAACATGGTCTTATTACTAATGACAAGCCTTCACAGTATAAAACATGGTCTTATCACTAATGACAACCTTTCCAGTGTCAAACATGGTCTTATCCCTAATGGCAAACCTTTCCAGTGTCAAACATGGTCTTATCACTAATTGACAAGCCTTTCCAGAATCCAATCTATTCATGGTCATGGTCTATTCCAGTGTACCAGTATTATCACTGCTATGATCTTGTTACTTATGACAAGCTTTTTAAAATATAAAATAATAGCACTGAGGAAATGTGTTGACCTATATCAAACGGATAGATTTACACACATGTTCATCATCGTCATTAACATCATCATAAGCAGAAAAAGCCAGGGTTTTTTTTTCAGTTTTATATTTTGTTTTTATTTATCTTTATCATAGAAGAAATGATCAAACTCTTATGTTGCGTTGCGTCAGCTTGGGTTGGATTATACTACTGTTTATCGTTGTGATGATCTGGTGTGGGGCGGTATAGTATGGTGAGTCTTACATCTGTGTCCACATATGCTATGTATGCATGTTCACTCACACAGACACAGACAGGCAGACACACACACACACACACACACACACTACTCAATCCAACTGGCAGAGAAAAAGCATGAGCTCTGTTGGGAAGACTAAGTAAAGCCTCCACCAGCTGCAGTTGTCAGTCACTTTGTTTATTTCTAAGAGGGGATGGAGGGGGGGGGGGGGGGGAGATGGTGTTCAAATTCTCCAAGGACTGGTGTAACGGTCTACAGATAAAAGAATGTATACATGTAAGCTAGTGAGTCACTTCCACATCAATTCCTTCTAAAAATGTTCTTCAAAATGCCTAACCATCCCCCATCCCCTCTCTCTCTCTCCCAAAAATGCCCCATTGCCCCCCCCCCCCCCCCCATCTCTCTTCTCTATCTTTAAAAAATGCTCAATTTCTTCTCTCCCTCTCCATACCCTCCCCCCACACCCCTCCCCGCAATATAATTACCTTTTTCTCAAAAATATCTGCAGTCTTCCCCATCCATCCCTCCCTCTGTCCCTCCCGCTAAAAACCGCATATAAAATCTTCTGTACAGACAATACAAAGGAAACAAGAAGAGAGAGAGAGAGAGAGAGGAGGAGAGAGAGAGAGAGAGAGAGAGAGGAGAGAGAGAGAGAGAGAGAGGAGAGAGAGAGAGAGAGAGATGAGAGAGAGAGGAGAAAGAGAAGGTGAGAAAAGCGAAAGACAAGAAGAAAGAAAGAAAGAAAGAAAGAAAGAAAGAAAGAAAGAAGGGAGGTGGAGGAAGGGGAGGGAGGAGGAGGAGGAAAAGAAGAAGAAGAAGAAGAAGAAAAGAAAGAAGAAGAAGAAGAAGAAAGAAGAAAGAAGAAGAGAAGGAAGAAGAGAAGAAGAAGAAGAAGAAGAAGAAGAAGAGATGAGTGAGATGATATGATGATGATGAAAGAACAAGAGAAGAAGAACAAGAAGAGCAAGAAGAACAAGAAGAAGAGGAACAAAACAGAAGAAAAGTGTGGTGGGGGATGTATTTCGGGAGGCCTAATTGACAGCTGCTGTATTACTGATTCATACCTTCTGTTTACTGAAGCGACAAATATCATGGGAATTATTATGTGATTTATGGGCATTGCTTGCCTGCCTCCTTGCTGTGACTGGTAGATTAGGGGGGAAGGGGGGGGAGAGGAGATGAAGGAGGCGAGGAGGAGACGACAAGGTGAGCCAGCCAGCCAGCCAGTCAGCCAGACAGACAGGCAGGCAGACAGGCAGACAGATGAAAGGAGACAAGAGAGTGAGCAGAGAGAGTAAACGAAAGACAAAGACACAGAGACAGTAGGCTAGGAGATTCGAGCAAAAAGAAGGGGAGAGGGAGAGAAGAGAGGGAGGGAGAGAGAGGAAGGGGGAGAGAGAGGAAGGGGGAGAGAGAGGGAGGGAGAGATAGATGGGGAGAAATAGTGGAAGAGAGGAGAGATAGAGATAGGGGGGGGGGGGGGGGAGTATTATTTATTTCATTCTGTTATATCGATGATAATGGAATAAGCACGTATGTGCTTTTTTACATCCAGTCCCCGTGTGTATGCGGTTTTGTAAATTCGGTCATCTGTTCCCACAGGAACACAATGGCTACTCTTACGAAAAGCGTAAGAGCGAGAGAGAGGGAGAGAGAGAGAGAGAGGTAGGGGGGAGAGACTTTCTTTCTTTCATTCATTCTTTTGTTTCGATGATAATGGAATAAGCACTCCTGTGCTTTTTTACATCCATTCCCCGTTTGTATGCAGTTGTGTAAATTTTGTCATCCGTTCCTACAGGCACACAATGGCCTAACTCTTCCGAAAAGCTGACTGACTGAGAAACTGAGAGAGAGAGAGAGAGAGAGAGAGAGAGAGAGAGAGAGAGAGAGAGAGAGAGGGGGGGGGGGAGAGAGAGAGAGGGTGGGGGGGGAGGGGGAGAGAGAGAGAGAGAGAGAGAGAGAGAGAGAGAGAGAGGAGAGAGGAGAGAGAGAGAGAGAGAGAGAGAGAGAGAGAGAGAGAGAGAGAGAGAGATTCAGATTCAGATTCAGAATATTTTATTGCCATTTAAGTCATGCAGACTTATTTGACACAACAAAAACATCAACTATAATTATCTATTTTGGCTAAAAGTGATGTACACTAAAAAACATGTTGTATTCTACTTCTCTTTCTCTCTTTTTTCAAAACACTCATACACATATCTGATGATATCTGCTTGATATATATCAACTGTGATTATGTCACTTAATTTATGTACACAGTTTTTGCGTTCTTTGTCTCTCGTTTTGATTTTTAATAACAAATTATTTCTGAGTTCATCAAGTAAATGAAATTCATATTCAATTTTGTTACAGTGTCAGACAGAAACCGAGTTGGTGACAGACAAAAATAGAAAGCATCATAATCAGGTTTATTCTTGAAAGCCTCATTCCCCATTTAAAGTGCTGAGAGCAACAATACAGAAACACACGCGCGCGCGCACGCAAACGCACACACGCACCATCAACTCCCCCCACCCCACCCCGATAGGACTCCCTCCTCATGTCTGTACTGTCCCTGTCCCGTCCCCTAACTCTCTCTCTCTCTCTCCCCCTTCCCTTTCTCTCCACCCCCCCCCCCCCCCCCCCCCCCCCCCCCCCTCTTTCTCTCTCCCCCTCCCTCTCAGGAAAAATCCAGTGAACAGTAAGGCAGGCAATGTAAAAAGAGCAGCATCAAACTCTCTCTCTCCTCCCCATCCCTCCCTCTCCCCCCCGTCTCTCTCTCTCTCCTCCACCCCCCTTCTCTGTCAGGAAAAATAAAGTGAACGGTACGGCAGCTGTACTGTGGGGTGGCATCAAACTTGGGGACATTCCACACAAGTCTCCCATTCCCAATTCTTTCTCTCCCTCCCTCCTTCTCTGTCTGTCTGTCTGTCTGTCTGTCTGTCTGTCTGTCTGTCTGTCTGTCTGTCTGTCTGTCTGTCTGTCTGTCTGTCTGTCTGTCTGTCTGTCTCTCTCTCTCTCTCTCTCTCTCTCTCTCTCTCTCTCTCTCTCTCTCTCTCTCTCTCTCTCTTCAGGAAAATTCAAGTGAACTGTACGGCAATGTCAAAAGAGCAGCATCAAACTTGGAAGGACATTCTACACAAGTCTCCAGTCCCAATTCTCTTTCTCTCTCTACCCCCTCCCTCCCTCCCCCTCCCTCCCTCCCTCTCTCTCTCTTCTCTCTCTCTCTCTCTCTCTCTCTCTTTTCTCTCTCCTCTTCTCTCTCTCAGGAAAAATCAAGTGAACTGTAGGGCAATGTCAAAAGAGCAGCATCAAATTTGGGGAGGGACATTCCACACAAGTCTCCAGTCCCCATTCTCTTTCTCTCTCTACCCCCTCCCCTTCCTCGCCCCCCCCCTCTCTCTCTCTCTCTCTCTACCCCCTCCCTCTCTCCCTTCCTTCCTTCCTCTCTCTCTCTCTCTCTCTCTCTCTCTCTCTCTCTCTCTTTTCTCTCTCTCTCTCTTCTCTCTCTCTCTCAGGAAAACTCAAGTGAACTGTAGGGCAATGTAAAAAGAGCAGCATCAAACTTGGGGAGGGACATTCCACACAAGTCTCCCAGTCCCCATTCTCTTTCTCTCTCTACCCCCTCCCCTTCCTCGCCCCCCACCCCCCTTTCTCTCTCTCTACCCCCTCCCCTCTCTCCCTTCCCTCCTCCCTCTCTCTTTTCTCTCTCTCTCTCTCTTCTCTCTCTCTCTCTCTCTCTCTCTCTCTCTCTCTCTCTCTCTCTCTCTCTTTTCCCTCTCTCAGAAAAAATCAAGTGAACTGTAGGGCAATGTCAAAAGAGCAGCATCAAACTTGGGGAGGGACATTCCACACAAGTCTCCCCGTCCCCATTCTCTTTCTCTCTCTACCCCCCCCCCCCCTCCCTGCTTTCCTCCGCCCCACCCCACCCTCTCTCTTTTTTATCATGAAAAAATAAAGTGAAGGGTACTACGGCTGTACTGTGGGGCGGCATCAAAGTTGGGGACATTCCACACAAGTCTCCTAGTCCCACCTCTCTCTCTCTCTACCCCCTCCCCTCCCTCCCTCTCTCTCTCTGTCTCTCTCTCAGGAAAAATCAAGTGAACTGTAGGGCAATGAAAGAGCAGCATCAAATTTGGGGAGGGACATTCCACACAAGTCTCCCAGTCCCAACTCTCTCTCTCTCTCTCTCTCTCTCTCTCTCTCTCTGTCTCTGTCTCTCTCTCTCTCTCTCCTTCTCTCCCCCACCCCCCCTCTCTCTCTCTCCAGGAAAAATCAAGTGAACTGTAGAGCAATGTAAAAAGAGCAGCATAAAATTTGGGGACGGACATTCCACACAAGTCTACCACTTCCAACTCTCTCTCTCTCCTCCCCCCTCCCTGCTTCCCTCCGCCCCCACCCCCACCCCTCTCTCTTTCTCTCTCTATCATGAAAAAATAAAGTGAAGGGTACTACGGCTGTACTGTGGGGCGGCATCAAACTTGGGGACATTCCACACAAGTCTCCCATTCCCAACTCTCTCTCTCTCTCTCTCTCTCTCCCCCCTCCCCCCCCCCCCCCCCCCCCCCCCCCCCCCACCAACTTTCAAAGGGGTGGGAAAAAGTATTTACTTAGGCCGGCGCAACAAACACCTCCGGTCCCTCGCTTTCTGAGAAGAATCGATCGCTAGATCAATGAAGAAAATGGTCTTCCAGGGGTGGAGGTGTACATGTATGGAGACCTATAAGTAGTGAGTTTGAGCCGGGGTGCGACTAGGGCAAATAGATACGGGGCGTGAGTAGGCATGTATACGTGTATGTATGCTAGTGGTTCCGGGGTGCGTGTGTGTGTGTGTGTGTGTGTGTGTGTGTGTGTGTGTGTGTGTGTGTGTGTGTGTGTGTGTGGGGTGTGAGTGTGTGTGAGAGTGTGTGTGTGTGTGTGTGTGTGTGTGTGTGGTGTGTGTGTGTGTGTGTGTGTGTGTCTGTGTGTGTCTGTGTGTGTCTGTGTGTGTGTGCGCGCGCGCGCGCGTGTACGCACTTACATACACTCACACATCATGTTCTCACACACACACACACACAATCTCTCTCTCTCTCTTTTTATCTGAATGTGTGTCCTATTCTCTCGTCTCTTCTTCCTCCTCTCTATCCCCCCTCCCCTCCCCCCCTCCCTGCCCCCCCCCCCCCCCCAAAAAAAAAAAAAAAAAACCCTTTTAGGTAATCCATACATGTGTACACACACAAACACACTCTGTCTCTCAGACTCTCATTCACTCACACATGCTCGGTGGGTCGGTCGGTCTGCCTGCCCCCCCCCCCCTCTCTCTCTCTCTCTCTCTCTCTCTTCTCTCTCTCTCTCTCTCTCTCTCTCTCTCTCTCTCTCTCTCTCTCTCTCTCTCTCACACACACACATTAAGAACCAACAAAAACTCTCTCTCACACACACTCAAACCCACACAGAACCCCCCCCCAAAAAAAACACACACAAGCTCTCTCTTCTCTCTTATTCTTTGTTTTTGTTTGGTTTTATTGCTTTCTTTTGAACAGCTCTTGTGGCAGTGGAAACATTCAGCGCTGATGAAAAAAAAGAGGGGAAGAGGAGTTCATTTCTGAAGTGAACCCATCTCCCTACACAGCAAGATACATATATGATAATATACTAGTTCCAATGAGCCGTTAGAGAATGATCTGTTTGCAGATTAAAGAGAGTGCGTGGGGTGGAGAGAGAAAAGGTTCGGGGGTGGAGAGAGGGTGGGGGAGAGGGGGGAGAGAGGGGGGAGGGAGGGAGGGGGAGAGAGAGAGAGAGAGAGAGAGTGTGTGTGTGTGTGTGTGTGTGTGTGTGTGTGTGTGTGTGTGTGTGTGGTGTGTGTGTGTGTGTGTGTGTGTGTGTGTGTGTGTGTGTGTGTGTGTGTGAGATTTTGACACAGAGACGGAAGGAGAAGGACAGGGGGGAGGAGGGGGGGGGGGGGGAGGAGAAGAGAAGAGCTCTGTGTGTAAGCGCGCGCACGCGTGATGTGTGCGTCATGTATATGTGTTCTTGAGTGCGCGCGCGTGCATGCGTGTGTGCGCGTGTGTGTATACTCATGTCCGTGCCTACAAAGTCATAGTGAGCGTATAATTGTATAATTGTAAGTCTGTCTGTCTGTCTGCCTGCATGCGTGTGCTCTTGGAAAGTTGATACCTTGTTTTTTTTCTAGCTGATCACAGAGGGAGCACCTCACACAATCTCCGATGCCTCTTACTTTTCTTCTTCTGGGGCTGTCTGTATGGGTGGTCCAGACTTTCTTTTTCCCTTCCTTCTTTCCTTCCTTCCTTCCTTTCTTCCTTCCTTTCTTTCTTTCTTTCTTTTCTTTCTTTCCTTCCTTTCTTTCTTTTTCTTTCTTTCTTTCTTCTTTCCTTTCTTCCTTTTTTTCTTTCTTTATTTCTTTCTTTCCTTCCTTCTTTCCTTCCTTTTTTTCTTTCTTTCTTTCTTTCTTCTTCTCTTCCTTCCTTCCCTTTTTTTTCTTCCTTTCTTTCTTTTTTCTTTCCTTTTTTTCTTTCTTTCTTTTTCTTTCTTCTTTCCTCCTTCCTTCCTTTTTTCTTTCTTTCTTCCTCCCTCCCTCCTTCCTTCCTTCCTTCCTTCCTTCCTTCCTTCCTTCCTTCCTTCCTTCCTTCCTTTCTCCTTCCTTCCTTTCTTTCCTTTCCTTTTTTTTTCTTCAAAGGACAGAGATGTCCAGTACACACACACCTGACCAGACACAACAGAGGCTAACACGGCGTTGTTGTACAACACGGTGTGAACTTTGTTTGCACTGCACTGTCCGTAACTCATGGAAAAGCTGAACTCGGCAGAACCCTCCAAAAGTTCTGACTGAAAGCCCAACCCCTGCAACGCCTTCTACTAGCCACACAGGATCGTGAAGCATGGAAAAAGATCTCTGTTGCGTCTTCTCTCATGTCCCCCCTACGTCCTTTGGGACATACATGGGACTGAGTGAGTGAGTGAGTGAGTTAGTATACCATAATATCCCCGAAGTGGCAATGCGGATACCTAAATGGTGGTGGTGGTGGGGTGGTGGTAGGGAGTGGGGGGGGGGGGGGGGGGGGTAGGGGTTGGGGGTTAACGTTCGCATGCGCAAAAATCTCACCATTGGTGAAGGAACCTCGAAGCATGCATCTAACCGAAGAACAAAGGAAGGGAGTTTGTTTTGCGGTGGAGCTAGCTAGCTAGCTAGTGCTGTAGTGGGTGGGTGGGCGATCTATCATTAATTAATCTGGCATGAAACCATGTTAGCTTCTTGTGAAGAAGCCCTTCTGATAGGGTTAAAGTGTGAGAGAGAGAGAGAGAGTGGGGGGGGGGGGAGGAGAGAGAGAGAGGACAGGGAAAAGGGAGGGGAGAGAGTGGGGGAGAAAGGGAGAGGGAGAGAGTGGGGAGAAGGGAGAGAGGGGAGAGAGACAGAGAGAGAGAGAGAGAAGATGGGGAGAGAAAGAGAGAGGGGAAAGAGAAAAACAGATAAGGGCGAGGGAGGGACAGAGACAGAGAGAAAGAGAGCACACACAAACACACACACTAAATCTCTCTCTGCCACCACCACCCTCCCTCTTCTCTCCCTCCTCCTCCCTCTCTCTCCCCCTCCTCCTCTCCCTCCCTCTCCCTCCCCCTTCTCTCTCCTCCCTCCCTCCCTCCCCCCTTCTCTCTCTCTCCCTCCCTCCCTCTCTACCACACACACACACATACACACACTCAAATCTCCCCCCACTACATCAAAGCTAAGCGCAAATCGATTCAACACATACTGGTTTTCAAAACAAACTCTTTGCTTGATCGTCACCATTAAAAGCAGCGAGAAAAAGAGAGAGAGAGAGACAGAGAGACCGACCCCAAGGGGAAGGAGAGAAACAAGACGGGACAAAACAGCAGAGATGCTGTGCACAACACAGCAAGAGAGGTGGAGGAGACAAGAGGAGAGAGGAGAAGGGATAATGGGGGAGGGGGGGGGGGGGTCGGCAGAGAGAGAAAGAGAGGGGAGGAGAAAGAGAGATAGGAGAGAGAGAGAGGGGGAGAGGAGGGAGAGCGAGAGAGAGCGAGAGAAAGAGAGAGAGAGAGCGAGAGAAAGAGAGAGAGAGAGAGAGAGAGTTGTGAGTGTGTGTGTGTGTGTGTGTGTGTGTGTGCGCTGCGCGCGCGCGCGCACGCGCGCGCGCACGCGTGTGCATGAGAGGGAGAGAGAGACACAGACAGAGAGAGACACAGACAGAGAGAGAGACAGAGACAGAGAGACAGAAACAGACATAGAGACAGACACATAGTCAGAAACAGAAATGAAGAGACAGACACAGAGTCAGAAACAGAGACAAAGAGACAGAGAGACACAGAATCAGCAACTAACAGAAACTGAGAAAGCCACAGAAACAGAGATAAAGAGACACAGAAACAGCGACACAGGGACACAGAAACATAGACAACGAGATAGAGAAACGGTGACAAATAGACACAGAAACACAGTGACAGACATAGAAACAGTGACAGACACAGAAACAGTGACAGACACAGAAACAGTGACAGACACAGAAACAGTGACAGACACAGAGACACAGAAACTGAGAGAAAGAGACACAGTGACAGACACAGAAACAGTGACAAAGAGACACAGTGACAGACGCAGAAACAGTGTCAAAGAGACACAGTGACAGTGACAGAAACAGTGACAGACACAGAAACAGTGACAGACACAGAAACAGTGACAGACACAGAGACACAGAAACTGAGAGAAAGAGACACAGTGATAGGCACAGAAACAGTGACAAAGAGACACAGTGACAGACACAGAAACAGTGTCAAAGAGACACAGAAACAGTGACAAAGAGACACAGTGACAGACACAGAAACAGGACAAAGAGACACAGTGACAGACACAGAAACAGCGACAAAGAGACACAGTGACAGACACAGAAACAGCGACAAAGAGACACAGTGACAGTGACAGAAACAGTGACAGACACAGAAACAGTGACAGACACAGAAACAGTGACAGACACAGAGACACAGAAACTGAGAGAAAGAGACACAGTGATAGGCACAGAAACAGTGACAAAGAGACACAGTGACAGACACAGAAACAGTGTCAAAGAGACACAGAAACAGCGACAAAGAGACACAGTGACAGACACAGAAACAGCGACAAAGAGACACAGTGACAGACACAGAAACAGCGACAAAGAGACACAGTGACAGACACAGAAACAGCGACAAAGAGACACAGTGACAGACACAGAAACAGTGTCAAAGAGACACAGAAACAGTGACAAAGAGACACAGTGATAGGCACAGAAACAGAGACAAAGAGACACAGTGACAGACACAGAAACAGTGACAAAGAGACACAGTGACAGACACAGAAACAGCGACAAAGAGACACAGTGACAGACACAGAAACAGCGACAAAGAGACACAGAAACAGTGACAAAGAGACACAGTGACAGACACAGAAACAGTCGACAAAGAGACACAGTGACAGACACAGAAACAGCGACAAAGAGACACAGTGACAGACACAGAAACAGCGACAAAGAGACACAGAAACAGTGACAAAGAGACACAGTGACAGACACAGAAACAGTGACAAAACGACACAGTGACAGACACAGAAACAGCGACAAAGAGACACAGTGACAGACACAAAACAGACAAGAGACAAGAGACACAGAAACAGTGACAGACACAGAAACAGCGACAAAGACACAGAAACAGTGACAAAGAGACACAGTGACAGACACAGAAACAGTGACAAGAGACACAGTGACAGACGACAAAACAGTGCAAAGAGACACGGTAACAGCAGACACAGAAACAGTGACAAAGAGACACAGTGACAGACACAGAAACAGCGACAAAGGACACAGAAACAGTGACAAAGAGACACAGTGACAGACACAGAAACAGCGACAAAGAGACACAGTGACAGACACAGAAACAGTGTCAAAGAGACACGGTAACAGACACAGAAACAGTGACAAAGAGACACAGTGACAGACACAGAAACAGTGACAGACACAGAAACAGTGACAGACACACAAACAGTGACAAAGAGACACAGTGACAGACACAGAAACAGTGACAAAGAGACACAGTGACAGACACAGAAACAGCGACAAAGAGACACAGAAACAGTGACAAAGAGACACAGTGACAGACACAAAACAGTGACAAAGCGACACAGTGGCAGACAGAGAGACACAGAAACAGTGACGGAGAGACACAGAAACAGTGACAAAGAGACACAGTGACAGACACAGGAACAGTGACAAAGAGACACAGTGACAGAAACAGTGACAAAGAGACACAGTGACAGACACAGAAACAGTAACAAAGAGACACAATGACAGACACAGAAACAGTGACAAAGAGACACAGTGACAGACACAAAACAGTGCAAAGACACAGACGAAGAGAGACACAGAAACAGTGACATAGAGACACAGTGACAGACAGAGACACAGACAGGACAAAGACACAGTGACAGACAAAACAGAGACCGAGAGCACACAGTGCGCAGACAAGGGACACAGTGACAGCGGAGACACAGAAACGACAAGGACAGAGAGAGACGACGATGTTGACGAGAAGAGAGGAGAGGAGGGACTAACACTGACACGAGACAGACAGACACGACAAGCAGACACGGACAGAGAAACGCGACTCACGAGGCTGGAAGGACCTATCATCAAGCTGTGTGAACGGGAAGACAGCAGGGGGAGGACTGATGATGTTTGCTCTTCTGGCATTTCTACGAGAGAGAGGGGGTAAACATCACATCTGCACTGTGAGCATCTGAGTATCACACACGCACGCACGGACAAGCGCACGCACACACACACACACTATCACTCACACGCACGAGCGCACGCACGCACGCACGCGCGCGCACACACACACATCTTTCGGGATAATGATACGTATCAATGTGCCTGTCAGTATTGTAATTTTCCCTTCGTGGGATGAGTCAAGTGTTTTTGACTTGACTTGACTTCACACACACACACACGCACGCGCACGCACGCACGCACGCGCGCCGCACACACACACACACACACACACACACACACACACACACACACACACACACACAAGCATCTGCTTTTCTTCTTTTCCCCCTGTCTCCCTTCGTCTAATATCACTGATAGTGAAAAGACGTAAAATGTAAAGAACGAAACGAACGAACGAACACAGTGTGCGTGCGATGAGCATGAGCACATGAATTGTGTTTGCACGCATGCACACATACACACACTTAAACCAAGACAAGGAAGGTCACAGACTTACATACAAATTCACAAAAGAATCATAAAATGACTGAAACATAATTACAATCTAATCGTTAGTATGAAAATTCCCCCCGTGGGGGTGCCGGGGGTCTGTCAGTATAAAGAGCATCCCCACATTCTGGAAATTCTGAGTTAGACATTTCCTCTTTTCTATCACTCTCTTTGTTTCTGCCTTGTTCCTTTTCTTCCTGTCACCTTCTCCTTGTCTATTTTCTGCCTTCTTGCCTTGTTCCCCAGAAAGACTTAAAAGATAGCAATTCTCTTTTATGCCGAAATCGGATGCGCTGGGCCTGACTTGTCAGGTGTTTAACGGCAGCGTGACGTATTTTCGCTTTTATTACAGACAATAGTCGCTGTCTGGGCGTTCGACGAAGAAGAAGAAGAAGTATGAACATGACAATATTCATAATTAAGTTCAAACTTACATGTATGTAAATCTCTCATTAAGGCATGGACATAAGAAACAAACAGAAGATAAGACAAGCAAACAGACAAACATCTGGATGGACAAACAGACAGACAGACAACACACAAAAGCATCAGCGGTTCATAAAACGACAATCAGTGCATGTTAAGAACAGGATATTCTTGTCTCTGTTGCTATTGCTCTTGATGTTGATGAGTCTTCATGCTACTGCTACTGCTGCTGCTGCTGCTTCTCATGATGGTGGTGGTGGTGGTGGTGGTGATGATGATGATGATGATGATGATGATGATGATGATGATGATGATGATGATGATGAAAATGATGATGATGATTTCTTTTCAACTCGCTAAAGTAGTTCAGGAAAAAAAAAAAAAGATTTGGCGAAAACATCCTTCAAAGAAATACGCTATACAGAGACCTGGGGAAGATGGTGTGGCCGACAGAGATAACCCAGCAAACCCACGAGCTAGAGGAACTGGAAAGGACTTGCCATTACTTTTTTCCCAGACACATCTGACGGTGTAACAAGCGAGCAAGGGAAGAAGACGGAGAAACTAACCACACGAGTTGAGTCAACCTTATGCCTCAGTGGTCTGACGTTTTGTTCATTTTAATAATAATAATAATTATTATTATTATTATTATTATTATTATTATTATAATAATAATAATGTTATCAATATTTGGTTTTAGAAAAACCCTGTTCCACTTCGCTAACCTTTTCACTGCCTTCAATTTATTTATTTATTTTTTTTGTCCAAGACCATTTCAGCATGTCTCGGTTTCCTTGAACGTTTTGGCAGAAAAATGTTAAAACAAGTAGCTACAACTTATTTCAAAGGATACTGTGTTTGATTATCTTTGAAACAAAATGTCGGTTGTGTATGCATCGAGTGAAGGCTCTTCTTGCGAATATTCAACTTCGTTACTCTATAGGACACGATTGTGGCAGGGAAGGTGTGTGTGTGTGTGTGTGTGTGTGGTGTGTGTGTGTGTGTGTGTGTGTGTGTGTGTGTGTGTGTGTGTGGTGTGTGTGTGTGTGTGTGTGTGTTGTGTGTGTGTGTGTGTGTGTGTTGTGTGTGTGTGTGTGTGTGTGTGTGTGTGTGTGTGTGTGTGTGTGTGTGTGTGTGTGTGTGTGTGTGTGTTTGTGTGGTGTGTTGTGTGTGTGTGTGGTTGGTGTGTGTGGTGTGTGTGGTGTGTGGTGGAGTGTGTTTGTTTGTTTGTGTCTGTTTGCTTTGTGTCGTGTGTAGATAGGTTGTGTGTTGTGTGTTGGTGCTGTGATGTCAATGATGTGTGTCATAGTATTGGTGTGGTGCAAAAAAGTGTGTGTTCATAGGTTACGTATTGTTTTTTTGATTATTGAGTATTGTCGTGATGTGTGTGAGAGTTGAGTGGGGAGGGGCAACACCTTATTTATTTTCTTTAACAAAAGTCATGCCTTTGATCGCAAAACAACAAGAACGAAATTATACAATCACTCACAACATAACGTCCACTAACAAACGTTCCAAAAAAACACCAGAAAGTACAGGTTAACCTACTTATTTCTGTTCAACTAATCATAAATAATAAGTTACCAGTGCAAAATTACTGAAGCATTCTCAAACAACACACTAATAATTATTATTATGTTGAACATTCATAGGAGCATTATTAATGCGAGCGACCACGTAAAAATTTCAAAATTACCTCTTATTTCGAAACTACACACACACATCACAACACACACACACACACAACACACACACACACACACACACACCACGTACTAAACAATGTTCACAAGTCTATATATATAATTTATAGGGGGAAAAAAGATTTTTTTTAAGGAAAAAAGATTTAAAGGAAAAACAAAAGAGGTCAACGTGAAACGAAAGAGACATCAAACAACGATGAACAAACGACAGAACAATTGAAAAAAAAAATTCTCTGTGGAAACTTACCGCCATCGATGGCTACGTAGTTCTGATGGGAGAACAGATCGTGTCTGCAAAACACACACACACACATTATTGAAAAGTTGTTTTGATTTCTCAGTCACTTGCCTTCTAACACTGCTACTTTTCGACATTCTTTGAAAGAACTCAACTCCTACACAGATGATCAGCCCTTTTTATATAAAAAAAAAAAAGAAAGAAAGAAAGAAAAAGAAAGAAAGAAAGGAAGGAAGGAAGGAAGGAAGGAAAAAAAAGAGAAGGAAGGAAGGAAGGAAAGAAGGAAAGAAGGAAGGAAGGAAGAAAGGAAGGAAGGAAGAAAAGAGAAAGGCAGACAGACAGACAGGAAGATGGAAGGGAAAGAAGATATAAAAGCAGCTTTCCAAAGACACCTGCCGCCTGTCTCCATCGCCAACTGTTGAGGGCAGGAGCTCCACACAGGCAATGCCACCAGGGTTCGCCACATTCTCTCTAGGTCTCTGCTGAGTTCTACCATCTCCTGTAGCCCTCCTCCCAGACCAACAAGACTCGATATTGGCAATGGAGGATGTTGGCGGTCTGCCTCTTTCTATCATCTCTCTCTTTGTTGCTTGTGGCTGTCGTCTGGTCTTCCCCGAAAATCACCAGGGCTCAATTCCAGAAAATTACACACACACACACACACACACCACACACACACACACACACACACACACACACACACACAAAATCAGCCCCCCACCCCCACCCTCCTAATTCAATCCCACGCCTCCAAATTTCTCATTTCAGGGTAGTCAGGCACCACTTGAAGCAAACAAAAACAGCAACAACACAACAAAGGACTGAAAATGACAAGACATCACCAGGTGACACTACTACATTTATTTATTTATTTATTCTTTTATATCGAGGATAATGGAATAAGCATTCATGTGCTTTTTTTACATCCAGTCCCCGTGTGTATGTGGTTTTGTAAATTTTGTCATCTGTTCCCACCGGCACACAATGGCCTACTCTTTCGAAAAGCGGAACAGGATTTAACGCGTGCGCAAGATGTTCTGCATGCGTTCGTACACGGGGCCTCGGTTTATAGTCTCATCCGAAGGACTTTAGACATTCAGTTCGAAGTTTTAGTCAAACTGGGAAGAAAGGGCGAGGCTGGGAATCGAACCCACAACCTCACGGTTGACTTGTTGGCAGGCAAACGTCTTAACCATCCAGCCACCTTCCACAGAACAGGCCAGGGGCTCCGCAGAAAAACAGCTAAAACTAAGGCTCTCGACCACACACGACTGCTCCTTTCCCTCCCTGGCAGCTTGTGGAGAAACTACACTCCAACACGCTTCAGACAGTGGGGCCACGGGCAAGTAGAACACGGCATGGCAGAGTCCATCCATTTCCCCCCCCCCCCAACAGCAGGGTGCATGCTGGGTATGTCGGTGTCATCCATCCCACCAGCTGTAGTTGATCTTACTCGTTTATACGAAGGTGCATCATTGGATGTTGACATACACGCGAGGTGTTGTGTATATTTCCACACACAGAACCTTGGTTTACAGACTCAGCCGAAAGATGTTCAAATCAAATCAATATCCAAATGAAAAATCTTTTATTTCGAGGATAACGAATAAGAATTCATGTTGTTGATGATGTTGTTGTTGTTTACATCCAGACCCACGGGAGCTGTTGAGTCAGTAAAAGTGTTAACATGGGGGGGGGGGGGGGAATCCCCTAGAACAAGGCCTCTCAGAGGAGTTTCAAACCTGTGTCTTCAGTCACCGTCAGATTTTATTTTTTTATTTATTCTTTTATATCGAGCAAAATGGAATAAGCACTCATGTGCTTTTTTACATCCAGTCCCCGTGTGTATGCGGTTTTGTGAATTTTGTCATCTGTTCCCACCGGCACACAAGGGCCTACTCTTTCGAAAAGCGGAACAGGATTTAACGTGTGCGCAAGATGTTCTGCGTGCGTTCGCAAACAGGGCCTCGGTTTATAGTCTCATCCGAAGGACTTTGACTTTCAGTTCGATTTTTTTGTCAAACTGGGAAGAAAGGGCGAGGCTGGGAACGAACCCAGAACCTCACTGTTTACTTGTTGGCAGGCGAACGTCTTAACCGTCCTGCCACCTTCCATCAGATCGTGAGATCAGTGCTCTAACCACTAGGCTACCCCACTACCCCTTGACCATACACCACAATGATGATGACCCCTACAGACTGTCAAAAGAGGGGAAGAGGAGAAGGAGGAGAAGAAAGCATGACAACACACACACACACTCACACACACACACACACACACACACACACACACACACACACACACACACACACACACAGAGAAGGAAGGAAGGAAGGAAGGAAGTTGGCAGGATGGTTAAGATGTTCGCCTTCAAACAAGTAAACCATGAGGTTGTGGGTTCGATTCCCAGCCTCGCCCTTTCTTCCCAGTTTGACCCAAAAAATCGAACTGAATGTCAAAGTCCTTCGGATGAGACTATAAACCGAGGCCCCGTGTTCGAACGCATGCAGAACATCTTGCGCACACGTTAAATCCTGTTCCGCTTTTCGTAAGAGTAGGCCATTGTGTGCCGGTGGAAACAGATGACAAAATTTACAAAACCGCATACACACGGGGACTGGATGTAAAAAAGCACATGAGTGCTTATTCCATTATCCTCGATATAAAAGAATAATTTTTAAAAAATACACACACACACACACACACATACATACACACACACACACACACGCGCGCACGCACGCACGCGTACACACACACAACACACACACACGCGCGCACGCACACACACACACACACACACACACACACACACACACACACACACACACACACACACACACATGTATACTGACCGGTGTCCAGCGTCCAGATGGTGTTGCAGGTCTGTGCATCTTTCCATGTGACTCGTGCTGGGCTGAAACACGTACATAGCACCGTCTGCGTTACGAATGTGTTTGGCTTGGCATTGTTGATTTGAGTACGTACGGTGTAACATCATCACTCGTGTTGTTATCGATATGTAAGGGCTTTGCATTTCTGCTGTGTGGCGCCGTCTGTGATATAATAATAATAGTAATAATAATAATAATAATGTATGGAATTTATATAGCGCTGAATCTTGTAAAGCAACAAATCAAAGCGCTTTTAAAAAAAAAAAATGAACGTGTTTGGCTTTGCATTTGTGTTGAGTACTGTGTAACGGGATAGCTCAGTGGTCAGAGCACTCGCTTTCCCCCCAGCTAAGTTAAGCAGCGTCCAGCGTGGTTACCAGTTGGATGGGTGACCGTTTGCGCGCCTTGGCCTTAGTACAGTTCCCCAGTTCACCCAGCTGTAAATGGGTACCTGCCTCTTTCAGGATCAGGGAAGGTAAAGCAGCGAGGGAGAGGAGATGGGCGCCGCCCTCAATACGCTGGCCCCTAGAGAAGTGGGGTCTCTGACGCCTCGCTTCCTTACGACTTTATAGGTTATGGGACACCTTTACTTACCTTTTACTGTGTAGCATTACCTGTGTTATCAATGTGTAGGACTCTGCAATTGATTTCTGCTGTATATGACTTGTGTGGTCAATACTACAGATTTGTTTAAACATGTCAATTTCTTGCCTGTAATATCGACATGTATGCCTCCGTATTTCCGTGGCATATATACACCTGGACGACATGACTTGTGTTCTCAATATTGAATAATACTACGGATGTGTGAACAATCGTAGCATCGTCTGCGTTATGAATATGTACGGTTCAACATTTCTGTTTCGTTGTATGGCACTGTGTATCACCTGAATTCTGAATGTGATGGATATGTGGGAAAATGTAATATAATAATAATAATAATAATGTATGGAATTTATATAGCGCTGAATCTTGTAAAGCAACAAATCAAAGCGCTCAGATTTTATTTCATACCACTTTAAGTCACGGCAGATTTCTCTCCGTGAAATTCGGGCTGCTCTCCCCGGGGAGAGCGGGAGAACGCGTCGCCACTTAGCGCTGCGCCACCCTTTCACCCTTTTTTTTTTTTTTTTTTTTTTACCATGCATTAACAATGTGTATGCCTTTGCATTTCTGCATCTGCTGGGGGAGGGGGGTCCGTTTTTTTGTTTGGTGTTGTTGTTGTTGTTTGTTTGTTGTTGTTCTTTTTTGTTTTGTTTTGTTTGTTTGGGTTTTGTTTGTTTTGTTGTGTGTTGTTTTTTGTTGTTGTTGTTGTTTTTTGGGGGGTAGGTGTGTGTGTGTGATGTGTGTGTGTGTGTGTGTGTGTGTGTGTGTGTGTGTGTGTGGTGTGTGTGTGTGTGTGTGTGTGTGTGTGTGTGTGCGCGCGCGCGTGCGTGCGCGCGCTCGAGCGTGGTGCGTGTGTGAGCGCGCGTGCGCGCGCGTGTGTGTGTTGCAAACATAAATGTGTGTACGTATGATTTATGATGCACATGTGTATAGACACAGCTTATGTGTATGCATATATATATATATATATCCAAGTGTATGTTAACACACTCTGGAACAGGTAAGAACATATTAATCATCTGCGTTTGGCATAACAACAGAAACAATACAACTCGAACTGGTCTCATTTTTTCAAATAGCTACTCTTTCCTATATTTGCTTCTTCTTTCTCAGTTTATCTTCTTTTTTTTTCTTTTTTTTTTTTTTGGGGGGGGGGGGGGGTGTAAAAGGCTTTTCTCTGGACATACCCGAATGCACATGGTTCATAATCATTAAAATGTTTAAAAAACACTGAAAAAATATCGAATTTTAAAAACAATGCACAATCTCAATTGATATAAAAAGAAAAAGAAAAACGAAAATGGCAAGTGATTATTTTTAAAAAGACAGTAAAAAAAAGAGGGGGGGGGGGGGGGGAGGGGAGGCAAGAGACAAAAATTGAGGCTTGAAAAAGGGGTTAAAAATTTTTTTCAAAGACTGTGTGTCACAGTGTGCATTATAAAAATTGAAACATATTTGTGATATCCCTTTTTCATCAAACAAGCGATAATCACAAACACATAAATTCGAAAGAAACACCATGAAAAAGAGCTCAAAAGCATGCTAATCTTTTTTAAATTCCATCCTTTTAAGAAAGAGAAACTCACCCAAAATACAACTATTTCCAGGCAAAAACAAAACAACAAAATACAAAAAATAAAACCCAAATAACAGCTAGGCAAAACCAAAAAAAAGACAAAACCATTGCAAATAATGAACGAACAAATAAGTATGCATACATATGCATCAAATAAATAAACATCATTACCAAATAAATAAATAAAAATTTAAAAGAGCACTAAGCAACCGACCATAAAGTAGCAGTACAAGCAACAAAGAAAAAAAGAGAGAGAAAAAACCC
>CM054152.1:35164695-35179695 GCA_028751875.1 Rapana venosa | reverse complement strand
TCTCTCTGTGTCTCTGTCTGTCTGTCTCTCTGTGTCTCTGTCTGTCTGTCTCTGTGTCTCTTGTGTCTGTCTGTGTTGTCTCTCTCTATCTATCTCTCTGTCTCTGTCTCTCTTCTCTCTCTCTGTCTCTGAAAGATTAGGTTTAAATATCACAAGGTGGCTTATCTAATTTCTCTGAGATGTTCATAGATAACTCTCTCTCTCTCTCTCTCTCTCTCTCTCTCTCTCTCTCTCTCTCTCTCTCTCTCTCTCTCTCCGTAAAAAGTTTAGTTTAAAGTTGCAAAACGGAGACTTTGCGACGTGCAATGCGTTCAAGCTATCTATCACTACTTTTATTTTAATTCCACTCACTCACTCACTCACTCACTCACTCACTCACTCTCTCTCTCTCTCTCTCTCTCTCTCTCTCTCTCTCTCTCTCTCTCCTCTCTCTCTCTCCTCTCTCTCTATCTCTCTCTACTCTCTCCTCACACACAACACACACACACACACACTACTCTCTCTTCTCTCTCTCTCTCTCTAACACACACACACACACACACACACACACACACACACACACACACACACCACACACACACCACGCACGCACACACACACACACACACACACACACACACACACACACACATACACGCACACACACATACACACACGCGCGAAAGTTAACACAATCGATCCAAGTATTCTGTTGTGCTGTGCTGTGCTGCATTGTGCTGTGCTGCATTGTGCTGTGCTGCCACGTGCTGCACTCTCCTATGCTGTGCTGTACTGTACTGCACTGTGCTGTGCTGCCACGTGCTGCACTCTATACTGTGCTGTACTGTACTGCACTGTGCTGTGCTGCCACGTGCAGCACTCTATACTGTGCTGTACTGTACTGCACTGTGCTGTGCTGCCGTGTGCTGCACTCTGCTATGCTGTGCTGCACTGTGCTGCGCCGTTGAATCTCTACTGCATCAGACTTTCAACAAACACGACAGATTATTCTCGGCTACAGGGTTCCCTTGTTCTCACAGATCGTGATATAACTTCACTTTCCCTTTCACTCCCAAAGGAAACACAAGGATTGCACTGAGTGAATGCTTCAGGCAGAGTGTCTCGTGAGCAAAGTTGAACCTGGCGGAGCCCATCCCTCCCTCCCTCCCACACTTCAGGATGCATGCTGGGTATGTTCATGTCATCCACCCCACCCGCGCCACAGTTGGCCTAATTCTATTATAAATAAAAGGCGGATGCGGTTCTGACAAGTGCGCAAGCTGCTCAACCATGCGTTCGCGCGTAAGTCATCGGGTTTTTTTTAGTTTCATCCCTGAACTTTCGTGGGCAGTAGAATCGGTACTGATGGGATATCTTTTCTTTTTTTTAAAAAAATTCTCTTATATCGAGGATAATGGAATAAGCACTCATGTGCTTTTTTACATCCAGTCCCCATGTGTATACGGTTTCGTAAATTCTGTCATCTGTTCCCACCAGTACACAATGGCCTACTCTTACGAACAGCGGAACAGGATTTAACGTGTGCGCAAGGTGTTCTGCGTGCGTTCGCACACGGGACCTCGGTTTATAGTCTCATCCGAAGGACTTTTGGGGGAAAGCAGAGTGCACTGATGTTAACTAGGGGAAAATATCCCCTTGAACGGGAATCGAACCCGGGTCGTCAGATTGCGAGCGCAATGTTTATTTATTTATTCTTTTATATCGAGGATAATGGAAAAAGCACTCATGTGCTTTTTTACATCCAGTCCCCGTGTGTATGCGGTTTTGTAAATTTTGTCATCTGTTTCTGTCAAATGTTCTGACCACTAGGCTATCCCGTCTCCCAGGTATCCAGGTAAATAGCCATTAAAAAAGGGTGTGGTGGTTTTGATTTTTTTTTATCTGGATATTTCAGTGAAGCCTGGAACCCATGCCCTCAGTTACTGTGAGGTCAGACCACAAGCACAACACTGTATATTATAACCGCTAGGCCACTCCGCCTCCTTTCATAGATGACTATACTATCAAATATTACACACATTCCCCCTGGAGGATGTCGGGGGGCCTGTCAATATAAACAGCACCCCTAACTTCTGGAAATTCCGTACGAGGAATTCCCTCTTTTCTATCTTTCTCTTTGTTTCTGCCTGGTTCCTTTACATCCTGTCACCTCCTCCTTGTCTATTTTCTGCCCCTTTTTTTTTTTTGGTCCATTTATTCTCTGGCCTTTTTTTCCTCTCCCCCCAACAAAGACTTAAAAAGATGACAATTCCCTCCCATGCCTAGGCCTGGTTTGTCAGGCGCGTAACGGCAGCGTTATGGAATGGTACTGATGCAGTGCATCCAGATTTCGGAAACCAGAGGAATGTGCCAGGTTCACTGGCACGCGCACGTGCGCGCGCGCACACGCAAGCACACACACACGCACGCGGGCGCGCGCATACACACACACACACACACACACACACACACACACACACCACACACACACACACACACACACACACACAGAGGGTATTTAATAAAAACGTCTCTGAGAATACAAGCTTCTTGATATTCACCGAGCGCGACCCAAAAACAAAAAACAAAAAAAAGGAAAGAAACTTTTTATTTAAAGGAACAGAGAGGGGGGAAAAACAATATAAGTAAATGAAAACAAACACACACACACACACTTCACACACACACTCACTTCACACACACTGTACACGGAGACACAGACACACACACTAATACACTTCTCACACACACACACACACCTCTCTCTCTCTCTCTCTCTGTGAAAGAAAAGATCCGATTTCACCTCCCTTCCCTTCCCCCCCCCCCCCCCTCTCTCTCTCTCCCTCCCCCCCCCCCCCTAAAAACAAAGGATGGGCACTAAACAGGCTGGAACAAGTAAAACCAAAACAAAACAACCAAAACAAAAAAACCAACGAACAAACGCAAAAAGATGAGAACAGCAGCTTTTCCTTTCGCCTCAGCCTCGCGCCTTCCTCAGACCATGCATGCTGCTTTTGTTGAACATTATCGTTGTTGCTGTTGTTTTGGGGTGTGTGTTTTTGGTGTGTTTTTTTAAAAATAATTTGTCATAAGTTTTCGTTGTTGTTTTTGTTTTGTATTGTTTTCGTTTGTTGCTGTTGTTGTTTATCGACTTTATAAAATAAGTTTTTGGTTGGGTTTTTTTGGGGGGGAGGTTTGGCTTGTAGTTTTTATTGAGTTTTTAATAAGTTTTGTTGTTGTTTTAATTCGTTTGGGTGTTTTGTTAAAAAAATAAAAGATGTCCATAAACCTTCACCATCTTAACAGTGAGCAACGATAACAGAAGATTCATTTTCCTCATACAGCTCCAAGAACACTGCTGGCTTTTGTCTTTATTAATAACGAAAGCAAAGGTGGATGGATGGCTTTTAACACAGCGTAAAAATGCTCTTGACTGCATGCGTTCACACGCGGAACCTGGATTTATACTATAGTCTCACCCAAAAGGACTTTCAGGGAGAGAGGAGTCGGTACTAGGCCTAGTATCAGTTTTACTCCAAAAGATGGGGTAGGGGTGGGGATCCCTTTGGCCTCTGTGGTCGGCGGGGCTATAAACAACAGGACTGGATTGGATTGGATTGGACTGGATTGGATTGGAGCAAACACATCAGTGGGGAGACTTGGAACCTGAACCCGTCAGACCACGAGTTCCAATCTATTTTTTTTATTTTTTTTATTTTTTTAAAAATTCTTTTATATCAAGGATAATGGAATAAGCACTTATGTGCTTTTTTTAACGTCCAGTCACCGTGTGTGTGCAGTTTTGTAAATTTTGTCATCCGTTCCCACCGGCACACGAAGGCCTACTCTTTCGAAAAGCGGAACAGGATTTAACGCGTGCGTAAGATGTTCTACATGCGTTCGCACACATTTATAGTCTCATCCGAAGCACTTTTAGTGGAGAGTGGATGGAGTCTGCACTGATATCACTGATATTAACTCCAGGGGGTACAAAATCCCGTTGAGCGAGATTCGAACCCGGCCGACGCAATCTCTAACCACTGGGTTGTTCCACCACCATCCACCCCCCACCCCATCCTCACTCCCTCCCAACCCCCCCCCCCCCCCCCACCACCACCACTACTTCCACCATTACCAGCACCACCACCACTATTACCACCACCACCTTGGACATAAGTGAAGTGTGGTAGACAGACACTGGGCAGTTGTTGTTGTTGTTATATGATTATATTAACGTCCTCCCCCAGCGGAAATTTCCGATTTAGGGACTGTATGTACTCTGGCAGTGTACCTAAGACAACTAAGACCTTACAGTAGCTGCTGCCTTACCCACAACAGCTGTAGCTCTAACACCACCACCAGCAGCAGCAGCAGCAGCAGCACTAGCACTATGCACTGTGCACTGAGCAATGGCAATGTCTCTTATCTCGCCTGCCCTGCCCTGCCCTGCCGGCTGGAACTCACTGCCTTACGCATGCAGCACAACAAGATAACGAAGATAAATACGTGCACTGCCGCTTGATAACAAACTGGGACCAGGTGTGTGTGCATGCTGAGGGAGAGTGGGTGGGTGAGTGGGTGGTGAGAGAGAGATAATCTTTATTCCCAAAGGCCGGGGTGGGGGGGGGGGGGGGGGGGGGAGGATGGAGAGAGAGGGAGGGAGGGAGAGAGAGACATAGAGAGCGAGAGGCTCTCAAGAAATGGCATGTCTCACTCAACATTTCACTGAGAGAAGACCTATCTGTGGACAGAAGAAGACTCTATCTGTGGACAGAAGAAGACCTATCTGTGGACAGAAGAAGACCTATCTGTGGACAGAAGAAGACCTATCTGTGGACAGAAGAAGACCTATCTGTGGACAGAAGAAGACCTATCTGTGGACAGAAGAAGACCTATCTGTGGACAGAAGAAGACCTATCTGTGGACAGAAGAAGACTATCTGTGGACAGAAGAAGACCTATCTGTGGACAGAAGAAGACCTATCTGTGGACAGAAGAAGACCTATCTGTGGACAGAAGAAGACCTATCTGTGGACAGAAGAAGACCTATCTGTGGACAGAAGAAGACCTATCTGTGGACAGAAGAAGACTTATCTGTGGACAGAAGAAGACTTATCTGTGGACAGAAGAAGACCTATCTGTGGACAGAAGAAGACTTATCTATCGACGGACACAAAAACAGACTCTTAAAGGCAAACTGACAAAGACAAACCAAACATCAAACAAAGCCTCGGGCAGACAGACCGACAGACAGAAAAACTAACCCCAGCGGGAAGATGGACAGACTACAGAAGAGATTGTCGGAGTAGAGTGCCATTGGGGAGTGAGCACACATACACCCATAACTCCCCCAGGCTCCGCGCGCGCGCGCACGCGCCACACACACACACACACACACACACACACACACACACACACACACACACAACACACACACACACACACACACAAGGTCGACAGACAAAAAGACTGATATGGAGTATAATGTGTACTGGGGTAGTGGGCATACTTCCCAAAATCAGTCCATACCATCCAGACACATTGACAGACTAACAAGACACACAGAGCCAAAAACAGAGAGACAGACAGACAGATAAACTGGCTGACAAAAAAAAAAAAAGACTGGCGGAGTCGTGTGCACTAGGGGAGTGGGTATAGACACACTGACCGATAGACAAGACACACAGAGCCAAAACAGACAGACAGGCTGAAAAGACAGGCTTGACAGGTTGACTAAAAAAAATGTTTTTAAATACTGACAGAGGAGTGTGTGGTGAGGGAGTGGGCATAGTCCCATAACTCAAACACACAGAGCCAGCCAGACAGACAGACAGGCGGGCAGAAAGACACACTGACAGACAGAGGCAGGCAGGCAGGCAGACGGACAGACAGGCTGACAACAACAACAAAACTGACAGAGCAGTGTGTGGTGGGGGAGTGGGCATACTCCCTTAACTCAAGACACACAGAACCAGAAAGTGAGAATCTAATATCACTAAGAGTGAACAGACGCTATGTTAAAGATAGAGAGAGAGAGGCAGGCAGGCAGGCAGACAGACGGGCAGCGCAGACAGACAGGCTGAGAAAATAACAAAAAACATCAAAAGACTGTCGGAGTAGTATGTGGTGGGGGAGTGGGAAAGAGACACACTCGCAGACAAGACAAGACACGTAGGGTCACAGAGACAGGGAGACAGACAGACAGACAGGCAGACAGGCTTCCAACAACAACAACAACAAAAGACAGACAGGGTAAGTGTGGTCAGGGCGTGGGCACAACACGGATAGAGAGACAAACACCCCAGAGACAGACAGACAGACAGACCCAAAAGCAACAAAAAGACAGAGGAGTAGTATGTGGCAGGGAGTGGGGATCTAAACATGACACGACAGAAGACAACAACCAGACAGACAGACAGACAGAGCAGCAGCAGGCGACACATGACAAACACAACAGATACACACCCGATGGACTATACACGACATTCCCACACACACCAACAACACAGAAACCACACAAGAGAACAACTGAGAAGCAGTGTGTTGAGGCAAGCGGCCCTGACACACACAGACACACAGACAAACACACACAGCCAGACAACAGCATGCAAGACAGACAGTCTGACCAAAAAAAAAAACAACTGACAAGTAGTGTATGTGTTAGGAGGGATGGACTCACAGACACACAGACAGACACAGACAATACACACACAGCCAGACAGAGAGGCAGGCAGGCAGGTAGACAGACAGTCTGACCAAAAATAAAAACAACTGACCAGAGTAGTGTATGGTGGGGGGCGGCGGCGCACATAGACACACTGACAGCCAGACAAGACACACACAGTCAGACAGACAGACAAAACAGACAGACAGGCTGACAAAAAAGATTGATGGTGTAGCAGCGTGTAGTGGGGGAGTGGGCAGACACACTGCTAGACAAGACAACATACACACACACACACACACACACACACACACACACACACACACACACACACAGCCAGCCAACCAGCCAGCCAGAAAGACAGCCTGATAACAACAAAAAACAAAAAGATTGACCCAGTAGTATGGTGGGGGAGTGGGGGGCGGGATAGCCTAGTGGTTAGAACATTGCGCTCGCAATCTGACGACCCGGGTTCGATTCCCGTTCAAGGGGGATATTTTCCCCTGGAGTTAACATCAGTGCTGACTCCACTCTCCCCAAAAGTCCTTCGGATGAGACTATAAACCGAGGTCCCGTGTGCGAACGCACGCGGAACATCTTGCGCACACGTTAAGACCCGTTCCGCTTTTCGGAAGGGTAGGCCATTGTGTGCCGGTGGGAACGGATGACAAAATTTACAATACTACATACACACGGGGACTGGATGCAAAAAAAAAGCACACAAGTGCTTATTCCATTATCCTCAATATAAAATAATATATATAAAATAAAATAAAAAGGGGAATATCTGACATCCCCAAGAGTGAACAGACGATAGTGACGATTGAGAGAGGCGGGCAAGGGAGGCAGGCGGACAACAACAACAACAACAACAAAGCAAAACAAAAAAGACTGACAAAAGAAGTGGGTGGTTGGGGAGTAGGTATTATAGACACACAGACAGACAGACAAGACACACAGAGCCAGACAGACAGCCAGCCAGCCAGACAGATAGACAAGTCACACAGAGCCAGACAGCCAGCCAGCCAGACAGACAGACAAGTCACACAGAGCCAGACAGCCAGACAGACAAGTCACACAGAGCCAGACAGACAGCCAGCCAGACAGACAAGTCACACAGAGCCAGACAGCCAGCCAGCCAGACAAGTCACACAGAGCCAGACAGACAGCCAGCCAGACAGACAAGTCACACAGAGCCAGACATCCAGCCAGACAAGTCACACAGAGCCAGACAGACAGCCAGCCAGACAGACAAGTCACACAGAGCCAGACAGCCAGCCAGCCAGACAGACAAGTCACACGGAGCCAGACAGCCAGCCAGACAAGTCACACAGAGCCAGACAGACAAGTCACACAGAGCCAGCCAGACAAGTCACACAGAGCCAGCCAGCCAGACAGCCAGCCAGCCAGATAGACAGACAAATCACACAGAGCCAGCCAGACAGACAGCCAGCCAGATAGACAGACAGACAAGTCACACAGAGCCAGACAGACAGCCAGACAGACAGACAAGTCACACAGAGCCAGAGAGACAGCCAGACAGACAGACAAGTCACACAGAGCCAGACAGACAGACAAGTCACACAGAGCCAGACAGACAGCCAGACAGACAGTCAAGTCACACAGAGCCAGACAGACAGCCAGCCAGCCAGACAGCCAGACAAGCAGGCAGGCAGGCTGACAAAAAAACAAACAAACAAAAAGACTTACCGAGTAGTGTGTGGTGGGGGAGTGGGCATACTCCCAGAGCTCCTCCAGGCCGTCCAAGACATGTCCTATGTGGGTCTGTAGCTGGTCTGCATATTTGATGGCCAGGGCCAGCACACTGCTCCGACACAGCAGTCCTTCCTGCAACACACGAATATAGACATTTGTCATATATATATATATATATTTATATATATATAATTACTTTATTATGTATATAGATGGATGATAGAGTGATGATATGATAGATTATAGTATAGTGTTGTCGTGTGTGATGTTAGTTTGGGGTGTGTTTTAGGTTGGATTTATAGTTAGTGAGTGTGAGTAGTGTAGTAATGTGAGAGTGAGTAGAGTGAGGAGTGGTGTGTGTGTGTGTGTGTGTGTGTGTGTGTGTGTGTGTGTGTGTGTGTGTGTGTGTGTGTGTGTGTGTATGTGGTAGTGTGTGAAGAGTGTGTGGTGTGTGTGTGTGTGTGTGTGGTGTGTGTGGTGTTTGTTTTTGTGTGTGTTGTTTGTGTGTTGTGTGTGTTTTTGTTGGGGTTTGGGGGGGGTGTGGGTGTGGGGGTTGTTGTTTGGTTTTTCTGGGGGGGGGGGGGGGGGGGGGGGGGGGGGGTTGTAGTTCGTTTTTCTGGGGGTGGGGTGGGGGGGTGTCCTTGGTTTTTGTGTTGTTGTGGTTGTTGTTTTTTTGTGGGGGGGGGGGGGGGGGTTTGGAGGGGGGCGGGGGCTGGTTTTGTTTGGTTTTGATGTGCTTTTTGCACGTGTCTCATCTTTCTGATGATAGCCCTGAGTACTTATATGAAACACAAACATATTTAAATTTTATCAAATAAATGTTCCCGAACACAGACACTTTTTTTTTAATTTGCTTTTATTCAACGTCATTTTCTTCTTCATACACCTTTTCTTCTTTTTTCCCCTCTCCATCCTAACAGTCCCTGTGGACGACAAAGCTGTCTGACGACGACAGGAGACAGAAGAGGGAAGGGGGGTGGGTATCATATGTAAGGACTGAACAGTGCATCAGCAGCAGTCGCCACCTTGTCACGCCTGTCGGAACCTATCCTGTCACACCACATACACTCAACACTGGGACACCAGCCAGCTATGGCGCCTTCATTCTATCAAAAGCTATCTGAAAAAGGGCTTTAAAAAGATATATATGATAATAAACCAACAATAACAAAAGCATAAATACGCCAGCCAAATACCCCCAAACAATAAGAAAAATCAGTATTCACACACGTGCAAGTAACTGATTAACATGATTAACTCCCCCCCCCCCCCCCCCCCCCCCCCCCCCAATGTAATATTTTAGAAATGAAAAAGACTGTGTTATGAGACTGTGCAACATGAGTAAACATACAGACATATATCGCACGCACGTACGCATGCGCGCACACACAAACACTCACAAAAACACTCTTTCTTTCACTCTCTCCACCTCACTCACACACACACACAACACACAACCGCACACAGCACACACACACATACACACACACACACACACACACAACTACCCGAGAGGTAACAAGGCAAATGACAAACATTACACACATAATTATTTATACATTCCGTTTGTGACATAATCGCAATTATTTAGTCATAAATACCTCCTTTCCCTTTCCACATAATAATACATGATTTACACCCGATCATGATCAAAGCCTCAAAACCAGTCATTTTCATCTCGGTGGGTTTGGGGTTTGTTTTCCTTTTCTTTTCTTTTCTTTTTGCTCGTTTGTCTCTTTTGCTTGTTATGTCCTGGTTTGTTCTGTTCTGTTCTGTTTGCTTTGTTCCAATTTTTTGTTTTGGTTCGGTTTTTGTTCTCACACAACAGCCTTGGAACACACACACACACACACACACACACACACACACACACACACACACACACACACACACACACACACCTTTTTATTTTCTAAAGTATGAACATGAAAGCATAGATGCTATAGTAAGTGAAGTCATTTGTTTGTCTAGACGTTTTATGATTTTTACTTTTTTAAGTCTTAAAACATTCTTTACCTAAGTGTGTGCGTGTGTACGCGTGCGCGCACGCGCGCAGGTGTATATGAGTGTGTGTGTGTGTGTGTGTGTGTGTGTGTGTGTGTGTGTGTGTTGTGTGTGTGTGTGTGTGTGTGTGTATGTTGTGTGTGTAATTTGTATTTTCCAATGTATTATTTTATCGGTTTTCCTCTATTTACTGGTTCAATTTATTGGTAACGGTTGCATTAATGTAGTATTTCAGTATTATCATTAAGAAATTTGTTCTTAGATAGATGGCTTGATGAAAAAAAGCAAATGCATTGATTATTCAATGTACCACCAGGAAATTTAAAAAAATTGACTTGACTTGACTTCACAGAGGAGAGAGAGAGAGAGAGAGGAGAGAGAGAGAGAGAGAGAGAGAGAGAGAGAGAGAGAGAGAGAGAGAGAGAGAGAGAGAGTTAGTTTTCCATAGTGATAACATTTTAACATCAGGTTTTTGACACAGATGAGGCACACTACCAAGACTGAAGGCTGGTTGCCCCGGGCTGAGTTGTCAAGTCAGTCAACGCTCTCTCTCTCTCTCTTCTCTCTCTCCTCTCTCTCTCTCTCTCTCTCTCTCTCTCTCTCTCTCTCTCTCACACACACACACACACACACACACACACACACACACACACACACTAACAAACACTGACAAACACTCTCTCTCTCACACACACACACACTAACAAACACTCTCTCTCTCTCTCACACACACTGATAAACACTCTCTCTCTCTCTCTCTCTCTCTCTCTCTTCTCTCTCTCTCTCTCTCTTCTTCTCACACACACACACACACTGACAAACACACTCGCTCGCTCGCTCTCTCTCTCTCTCTCTCTCTCTCTCTCTCTCTCTCTCTCTCTCTCTCTCTCTCTCTCTCTCCACACACACACACACACACACACACACACACACTGACAAACACTGACAAACATATTCTCTCCTCTCTCTCTTTCTTTCTCTCTCTCTCTCTCTCTCTCTCTCTCTCTCTCTCTCTCTCTCTCTCTCTCTCTCTCTCTCTCTCTCTCTCTCTCTCCTCTCAAAGCCACAACTGATGAGTACAGACACAGTTTGTCTAGATCTATTATTTTCACTCTATTAACAAAAGGAAGACAATGCTACTTCAAGCTGCACATTATTGTCTGAAAAACTATTATGATTTGATATGTACTTGATGTGTTGTTGTTTTTTTACAATTTTCCTTAGACATCATCTCCTTTGGTGATTGGATTATGTTTGATATAGGGGTCATAGTAATGAATTGTGTTTTTCTACTTTGATCAGTCATAAATCTTTACTTTTTTGTGCATTTGCTTTTGCCAACAACATGAATGAACCCACTGTGCCATCCCTAGCCCCAAAAATGTATTGTGGCCCAGAGCCAATGTACATTAAATCAGTTAAGAGTTCTCTCTCTCTCTCTCTTCTCTCATCTCTCTCTCTCTCTCCTTCTTCTCTCTCTCCTCCAAACACACACACAAACACACACACAACACACACACACACACGGCGCGCGCGCGCGTGCTTTACTTTTTGTTGTTGGATGAGTATCTCCACCACAAGTCAAAATAGAAGTTGTACAGCACAAAAATAAAATGAAATAAAATAAATTTTTCTCTCTCTCTCTCTCTCTCTCTCTCTCTCTCTCTCTCTCTCTTTTCTCTCTCTTCTCTCTCTCTCTCTCTTCTCTCTCTTGACCACTGATCAAAAACAACAAAAAAGAATCTGATTCGCCAAGTCCATTAGTCCTATAATGTTGACAAAGATCTTCCGAGTTGGCGCACTGTGATGCGCGTGCCGCTGCCTTCTACAGCCTTCGCCAAACCATCTGCCTGCCCTGAATCAACCCCACCAACACACACACACACACACATCACATAGAGAGAGAAACACACACACAGATAGACAGAAAAACACACACACACAGAAACACACACACACACACACACACACACACACACACACACACACAGAAAACACACACACACACCACAGAGAGAGAGAAACACACACACAGATAGACAGAAAAACACACACACACACAGAAACACACACACACACACACACACACACACACACACAGAAACACACACACAGAGACACACACACACACAGAGAAACACACACAAGGAACAACACACACACACACACACACACACACACACACACACACACACACACCACACACACACAACAAGAAGAAAAGAAGAAGAAAAAAACCTCGATCAGCTTCATCCTCGTCGCGTAACCTTGACTATCGGCCAAACAATTTCCTCCCAGAATTAGCCAGTGTATTTTTTGGGGGGGTTGTTGCTTTTTATCTGTTTACTCTCTGCCTGCCTGCCTGCATCTCTCTCTCTCTCTCTCTCTCTCTCTCTCTCTCTCTCTCTCTCTCTCTCTCTCTCTCTCTCTCTCTCTCTCTCTCTCTCTCTCTCTTGTGCCTGCCTGTCTTCTCTCTCTCTCTGCCCCCCCTCCTTCTCTCTCTCTCCCCCCTCCCCCCCCCCCCCTCTCTCTCTCTCTCTCTCTCTCTCTCTCTCTCTCTCTCTCTCTCTCTCTCTCTCCTCTCTCTCTCTCTCTCTTCTCTCTCTCTCTCTCTCACATCCCCCTACCCAACAAAAAAGCAGTAGTCTTCTACTAGCAACAGTCACAGAAATTGATTTTATCTTCTTGTGGTTTTTTTTGGTGGTTGTTTGTGGGGTTGTTGGTATTTTTGGTTTTTTTGTTGTTGTTGTTTTTTGGGGGGGAGGTTGTTGGTTGTTTTTTTTCAAATTGGCCAGCCAAATTATCCACACAGCAGCCCAAATCAAAACGATCTGCACACTTCGTGACCCGGAATCCTCGCCACAGGCTTTGCTGACGATTCGTGAGAGCTCTCCGCAAACAAAGCCAACAAGTGGTGGATGGTTTAATCCATATATCGCATGTAAAAGAGCCCACGGCAATAAGAGCGGTCGCTTGGTCCTGGCCAAATGCGGTGGCACAATTATGTATGGCCTCTCCGATTGGGAAACAAACAAATACACGCGAATAAAGTTTTAAAACACACACACACACATACATACACACCACACACACACATACACACACACATACACACACACATACAAACACAAAGGACAAAATTAATTCTACCAACAACAACAAAAAAGTGGCGCAGCACTCGTGGCGACGCCTCTCCCCCAAGGAGAGCAGCGAAAATTTCCCGTAGAGAAATCTGCACTGATCTTTAAGAATGGTGTACAGTACACTACAATACAACACACCACAACACACGCAAAAACACACAACACAAAGTTTTCAGGGTTTTTTCTTCCCCCCTTTCTTCAACGCATTTTCCACACAACTCACGGAACTTCTCCAACGAAACCTTCCACGGCATGCACTGATGGATTTCATCAGAGCCAGAAGCTCGGAGAATGGTGCCGATGAAGGAGGATATACGCCCGGCCCGCCCAGTCCAAAATCACAACCGACAAAACCACATAACTGAAAAAAAAACTGTCTCCAAAAATGGGACTCCCCAAAATGAAAAAAATTCACCAAAAAAAAACCCCCAACAACAAAACCCTCCAAAAACCGACGTGTGGAGGAAAAGAAAACAGGGCCTCAGGAACTCTCCTTGGAAACTGCATTAACTTGGTCCTGCTTTCCGTTGCCTGTGCTTAGGGGTTAGAAACTACACCCAAGGAATTTTGATGCGTGCGTGTGCGCGCGCGCGCGCGCGCGCGCGCACGCGCACACAACACACACACACACACACACACACACACACAAACACACACACCCCGGTCGTCCTCCTCCTCTTTCTATTTTATTTTTATTTATTTTTATTTTATTCTTGTATATCGAGGATAATGGAATAAGCACTTGTGTGCTTTTTTTTTACATCCAGTCCCCGTATGTATGCGGTTTTGTAAATTTTGTCATCTGTTCCTACCGGCACTCAATGGCGTACTCTTACGAAAAGCGGAACAGGGTTTAACGTGCGCGCAAGATGTTCTGCGTGCGTTCGCACACGGGGCCTCGGTTTATAGTCTCATCCGAAGGACTATAAAAACGCAAGCAAATAAAAAGACTCAAAGAAACAAAACTAAGTAAAAGAAAGAAGATAAGGATAATGAAATAGATTTTTTTTTTTTAATCCTAGGGCAGGGGCCGGAAGAGCAAAATGTTCGGCTTGACTTTTTTAATTTTATTTTTTGGGGGGTTGGGGTTCTTTTTTCAGATTGATTTTTCTATCTAACATTTCAATTCCAATCGTCACAAGATTGAATTCACAAACACAGGGAAAAAAAGTAATTTAATGTTTCATCTCCCTCTTCCCTGAAGTTCAGCCCAAACAACGACTTTGCCAAAATGGCGGTGTGCCCAACTTGTGACCTTGACTCAAGGTTAGAGTGGAAACGATCCAAATCTTGTTCACGGATCTTGCACTCGCGGCTGTTTACCGAGCGTTACAACATTCGGCCTCTTTTTATCTGATTTTTTGTTATACCCCATTTTGATACAGTGATATATATAATGATAATGCGATGCAAATGGCCTCTGTCTTAGACGGCAGACGGCAGTTAACCCTCCCCACTACGGCCATGACCTGTCTGCCGAGGTCACTCGCTACAG
>CM054152.1:35152195-35157195 GCA_028751875.1 Rapana venosa | reverse complement strand
AGTAGTAGTAGTAGTAGTTTGTAGTAGGAGTAGGAGTATTAGTTTGTAGTAGGAGTAGTTTGTTGTTGTTGTAGTAGTAGTAGTAGTAGTAGTAGTAGTAGTAGTAGTAGTAGTAGTAGTAGTAGTAGCAGTAGTAGTAGTAGTTTGTAGTAGTAGTAGTAGTAGTAGTAGTAGTAGTAGTAGTAGTAGTAGTAGTAATAGTAGCAGCAGCAGCAGCAGCAGCAGCAGCAGCAGCAGTAATATTGACAGGGAGGGATTCTAGTCATCTCAGCTTTCATTAAGAGGTATATTATTACAGTTCCTGGTGCTTCTGGCTTAGGGGGGAGGGGGGGGGGGTGTTTTTACAGACACTTGCAAAACAATGACAGCAGACACTTATGCAAGTATATACATGTGCACAAGAGCACACACACAGAGAGAGACAGACAGACAGAGAGAGACAGAGAGAGGGGGACAGACAGACAGACAGAGACAGAGAGAGGGGGAGAGAGAGAGAGAGAGGCAGAGAGAGCAAAGAGAAATGAGGGAGAGAGAGGGGGCGGAGAGAGAGACTGACAAACAGACAGGGAGAAAGAGACAGAGACAGAAAGAGACAGACCGATAGAAAGAGACAGACAGACAGAAAGAGACAGACAGACAGAAAGAGACAGACAGACAGAAAGAGACAGACAGACAGAAAGAGACAAACAGACAGAAAGAAAGAGACAAAGACAAACAGACAGAAAGAGACAGACAGGCAGAAAGAGACAGAGACAGACAGAAAGACAGAGACAAAGACAGACAGAAAGAGACAGACAGGCAGGCAAAAAGAGACAGACAGACAGAAAGAGACAGACAGAAAGAGTACTGTCTCAGGCAGTATGGTTAAAAGGACAGCATGCTGATGGGTTGCAAGGGGAGGAGGCTGCAAGGGGTGAGGACAGGGTAATCTAATTGATTAACACTGTAAAAGGGTGATGTGTCACTAGGCCATTTTCCGTCACTACAATAAAAATTAAAGTAACGATAAAAACAAACATGATGATGATGACGATAAAGATAACAACAACAACAACAACAACAACAATAATAATATATATAAGCATCATCATCATCATCATGATAAAGAGGAGAAGAAGAAGAAGAAGAAGAAGAAGAAGAAGAAGAAGAAAGAAGAGAAGAAGAAGAAGAAGAAGAAGAAAGAACAAGAAGAAGCAAGAAGAACAAGAACAAGAAGAACAAGAACAGAAGAAGAAGAAGAAGAAGAAGAAAAGAAACAAGAAGAACAAGAAGAAGCATCATCATGATAAAGATAAAAATGATAATGATGATGCATGATGATCTTCATCATGATCATATTGTTATAAAGCACAAAATCATCCACAAGCAGCTCATGGCACTGTGCTCAAATCTTTCATTGCAACATATGAAAGTTAGAAAGTACCTGGACAACACACACACGTACACACTAACACACACTAACTAACACACACTAACACACACACACACTAACACACACACTAACACACACACACACTAACACACACACACTAAAAAACACACACAAATAAACACATTACCCACACCTGCACATATTCACACATACATCCCCCAAGGGAAAGGAATCAATCCACGGAGAGAGAGAGAGGGGGGGGGGGGGTGGAGCCTGTCAGAATAAATGGGTCTTGAAATTGCTTTCAAAACAGACAGAACTGGGGAGTTGCGTAGGCTGAGCGGTAATGAATTCCAAAACTTTGGCTGCACAGAAACTAATAAGTGCCTCCTCCACCTGCTGCCTTCAATTAGCCTCTTGAAAGTTTTATCAGCTTTTCGGTAGAGGAACGAAGAGCAGAACGGTGTGAGGAGGTGTGTGTGTGTGAACACACTGTGCAGTGGCTGTTAGTTAGATACGGTCGGTAGTCCTGAGTGATGATGATGGTGATGATGATCTACTGAACCCACAGAATGCAATAATTAAGTCTTGTTGTAGTTGTACTGGCAACGACTCTGAACAGAAAGCCAGTGAAGCTTATGTAGAAGTTGATACTCTTCTTTCTTTCTATTTTGGGTTTTGTTCTCTTTGTGTGTGTGCAGGGGCTGACAACATTCCAGCTGAGTTGGTCCAAGCTGGAGGGGAAGCCATGATCAGCGCCCTACTAAGAATCTGCAACAAGATCTGGCAGACAGGAAAATGGCCAACACCATGGACGCAGTCACTCATCATCACCCTCCCCAAGAAAGGAAATCTACAACAATGCCATAATTACCGCACAATCAGCCTCATATGTCACCCAAGCAAGGTCATGCTGCAGATAATATTGAATAGACTGAAGCCACAAGCAGAGACATCATTGCTGGGGAACAAGCAGGTTTCAGAGCAGGGCGCAGCACAAACAGAACAGATATTCAACCTCAAATACTATGTGAGCGTACCTTCAACATCAACAAGACCTAAAACCACGTATTTATCGATTTTAAGAAGGCTTTTGACAGGGTGTGGCATGCAGCTTTGTGGGCAACCATGAACTTGTACAGCATCAATGCAAACCTGATCAGAGTCATCAAACAGCTGTACAGCGAGGCCACCAGTGCAGTGTACTACAACAACAACATTGGAGAATGGTTTCGAACAACAGTTGGAGTAAGGCAGGGCTGTCTACTCTCACCCACTTTTTTCAACATCTTCCTTGAGAGAATCATGGCTGATGCACTGGAACATCATGAAGGATCAGTCAGCATTGGTGGCAGAACGATCACAAACCTCCGCTTCGCAGATGACATTGATGGAATAGCAGGATCAGAAAAAGAGCTTGCCAGCCTAACAGAACACTTGGATAAGGCCTCCAAAACATACGGCATGGAAATCAGTGCAGAGAAGACCAAACTGATGACTAATAACACCAACGGCATTAGCACTGATATCAGGGTTAATGACCAGAACTGGAAACATGTTCAAAGCTCAAGTACCTGGGAGCCATTGTATCCGACCAGGATCCAAGCCAGAAGTAGTATGCTGGACTGCACAGACAATAACAGCTTTGTCAAAACTAAACACCATCTGGAGAGATAAGAATATCTCACTTATCTCCAAGATCAGACTAATGCGCTCCCTTGTCATATCCATATTCTGTATGCCTGTGAATCATGGACCCTGACTGCAGATTTGGAGAGACGAGTACAGGCAGTGGAGATGAGATCTTTCGGAGACTCCTTGGCATCTCCTACAAAGACCACATAAGCAACGAAAGCGTGCATAACAGAATCCAGCAAACCATTGGACCCTATGAGAACCTTCTAACGATCGTGAAAAAGCGTAACTAAGTGGTATGGGCATGTCACAAGATCCCAAGGAATTACAAAGACAGTTTTGCAAGGCACTGTCCAAGAGGAAGAAGAAGAGGCAGACCAAGAAGAGCTGGGAGGATAACATCAGTGAATGGACAGGCCTAGAACTCAACAAAACCCTGAGAAAGGCAGAACAGAGAGAAGAATGGAGGGAACTGGTTGCGAGTCTTTGAGGGTGCCCCCACGGTCGTCAGACTACGGACAGATAATAGATAGATAGATAGATAGTGTGTGTATGTGTGTGTGTGTGTGTGTGTGTGTGTGTGTGTGTGTGTGTGTGTGTGTATGTGTGCGCGCGCGCGTTTAGAGACAGAGAGTGCACGCACGTGTGTGTGTGTGTGTGTGTGTGTGGTGTTGTGTGTGTGTGTGTGTGTGTGTTGTGTGTGTGTGTGTGTGTGTGTGTGTGTTGTGAGTCAGAGAGTGCACTGTGTGTGTGTGTGTGTGTGTGTGTGTGTGTGTGTGTGTGTGTGTGTGTGTGTGTGTGTGTGTGTGTGTGTGTGTGTGTGTGTGTGTGTGTGTGTGTGTGCGTGTGTTGTTGTGAGTCAGTGCACGAGCGTGTGCCTATGTGTGTCTGTGTGTGCGTCGTGTGTGTGTGGTGTCTGTCTGTCTGTGTCTGTGTGCGTGTGTGCGTATGTGTGTATCGTGCGTGCGTGCGTGCGAGTGTGTGTGTATGTTTTGTGTGTGTTGTGAGTCAATGTTTTGCGTGTGTTTGTGAGTCAGATCGCGCGTGCGTGCGCCTATGTGTGTGTGCATGCCCTGTGTGTGTGTGTGTGCGTGCGTGCGCCTGTGTTGTTGTTGTTGCTGTTGTTGTCGCTGTGGTTGTTTTGTAACACCAGCCTGTACCCAGCCCTGGCTATTGACTCCATACACACATACATCCTCAATCCCACCCTTAAAAACTCATTACCCCACGTGATCTCTAAGGCAAATGCAAAACCGAATGAGATATGATGATGATCAGACATGATGATGAACTACTGGTTTGATGTTCTGTGTGCGAGTGAGGATGTGAGTGTGAAAGTCGTGGGAGTGGAAGTGTGGGGGGGATGGGCGTGTTCCAGCCCCATACGACAACAAGAACAACAGCCAATGGTGCGTCAACATCATTCCATCTGGTGTTCGTGTGTGTTGTGTGTATGTGTGTGTGTTGTGTGTGTGTGTGTCGTGTGTGTTTTGTTGTGTGTGTCGAGTGTGTGTGATTGTGCTCCGTCTGCAGTTTCTGTGTCATGCATGTCCTGTGTGAGTTCGGATGTGTTTGTATCTTCTAAGCTGTTTCTGTTGTGTGCTCTGTGGTGTCTTTGTGTCGCGCCACGCATATGGCCTGCTGGTGCTGTCTCTACCTCCTGTCTGTGCTTTAGATGTTCTTGTTTTGTGTGCCTGTGTGGTTTTGTAAGTCTTAGTGTGTGTGTGTGCTGTGAGTGTGTGTGTTGTGTTGTGTGTGTTGTGGTTTGTGTGTGTGCCGTCGTCGCGCACTCCCGCCCTCTATTCATCCATCTCTTTCTATACCCTCCATAATTACCATCAATCTTCTAAATACACTCATTTCTTGGTTCATTTTCACACTCAAAATTTGACTGTCAACAAATTCTATCGCAGCTAACACCCTCGCACTATCCTGCGCGCCTGCTCACATTAACCATCTCGCATCTCCACACTACAACACTCACTCCACTACC
>CM054152.1:35142195-35147195 GCA_028751875.1 Rapana venosa | reverse complement strand
AGAGACACAGAGAGTCAGAGACAGAGAGACTAGCAAACAGACAGACAGACAGGGACAGAGACAGGGACAGAGACAGAGACAGAAATTTCTTTAGGACATTTCCGCGGTGCTAGTTGTTGTGTGGGCAGAGATGTCAGTGTCCCTGAAACAGTTTGTGACTGTTGTAACAGTAGTGTCACATTCATCTTATCTAGCTCAGCTGTCACGTGCAAAATACCGTGGGTGGGTGGGTGGTGGTATACAGTCATGTGTGCGTGCGTGTGTGTTGTGTGGTGTGTTGTGTTGTGTTGTGTTGTGTGGTGTGTGTGTGTGTGTGTGTGTGTGTGTGTGTGTGTGTGTGTGTGTGTGTGTGGTGTGGTGTGTGTGGTGTGGTGTGTGTGTGGTGTGTGTGGTGGTGTGTGGTGTGTGTGTGGTTGTGTGGTGGGTGTGGTGGTGGTGTGGTGTGGTGTGTGGTGTGTGGGTGGTGTGGTGTGGTGTGGTGTGTTGCTGTTGTGTGTGGTTGTGTTGTGTTGTGTGTGTGTGGTGTGGTGTGTGTGTGTGTGTGTGTGTGTTGTGTGTGTGTGTGTGTGTGTGTGATGAGTGTGTGTTGTGTGTGCGCGGCGCGCGCGTGTGCGTTGTGTGTGTTGTGTTGTTGTTGTTTTTTGTTGTTGTTTTTATTTTATTCTTTTATATCGAGGATAATGGAATAAGCACTTATGTGCTTTTTTACATCTAGTTCCCGTGTGTATGCGGTTTTGTAAATTGTCATCTGTTCCCGCTGGCACGCAATGGCCTACTCTTACGAATAGCGGAACAGGATTTTAACGTGTGCGCAAGATGTTCTGCGTGCGTTCGCACACGGGGCCTCGGTTTATAGTTTCATCCAAAGGACTTTTGGGGAGAGTGGAGTCTGCACTCTGTGTGTGTGTGTGTGTGTGTGGTGTGTGTGTGTGTGTGTGTGTGTGTGTGTGTGTGTGTGTGTGTGTGTGTGTGTGTGTGTGTGTGTGTGTGTGCGCGCGCGAGCGGGCGCATACCAATTTGCTCGTTGGCGTCTGTATGCGCGCGTATGAATGCATACAAGTGTATACCACTAAGAAAATAATTATGTGCGCACGCGCGCACACACGCGCGCGCGCGCGCGCACACACACACACACACACGTGTCAAAATGAGACAGAGAGACATAGAAAAAAGAGAGAACACTGAAGAAAAGCTCTGTCAAACTTTGTTTGGTCTCAGGACATTATACAAAACATACTGAAGGGTACGAAAAACTAAACAGCGTGGAAGGGGGGTTGGAAGGGGGATGAAGGGGGGGGGGGGGGGGGGGGGTCGGAGGGGGGGGGGGAGGTGGGGGGGGTCGGAGGTGGGGGGGGGGTGGGGGGGGGGGGGGGGGAAGGCGCCATGAAGGTTGGTAAAATTCACATACATGTCCAACAAGTAATTGTTGTTTACATCTTTTTATCACCACTTCCACCACCACCACCACTAATATCACTCTGGCCGTCATTACGCAACGCCTTTGTAATGCTTGCTACTGACAGAGGCGAAACTTGGTTGATTAACTCATGCTCGTTTGTTCTTTCCAAACATCATCAAGCATCATTATGTATACATGTAGCAATGAAGCAGGGAACAAAGCATGCCTAGCACTCTTTATATGGAATACATCATCATTATCATCATTATCATTACCACCACCATTACCACCACCGTCCTCATCATCATTATCATAATCATAACCCCCATCATCATCATTAATATCATCATTATCATTATCATTGCCATTACCACCACCACCACCACCATCTCATCATCATTATCATCATCATAACCCCCATCATCATCATTAATATCATCATTATCATTATCATTGCCATTACACCACCACCACCACCACCATCCTCATCATCATTATCATCATCATAACCTCCATCATCATCATTAATATCATCATTATCATTATCATTACCATACACCACCACATCCTCATCATCATTATCATCATCATAACCCCATCATCATCATTAATATCATCATTATCATACCACCACCACCACCATCCTCATCATCATTATCATCATCACCACATCATTCATCAATTCATCATTATCATTACCATCACATCTCATTATAATTCACCACCATCATTATCATCATCATCACCACCACCACCACCATCATCATCATCATCATCACCACCACCATCACCACCATTATCATTACTTACTATGACATCATGCAACTCACTTGAGATGAATCGAGGGGGAAATTAGCAGGTTGTTCTAGTGAAAGAGCCATTCAAATCATAACACTTTTCTTTAACACTTTTCACTGAAAGAAAGAAATAGCGAGAAACGCTCAGATGCATGTGGTGACTATTTGTAACTTGTAACAGTACACAAGTGTATACCGATAGAGAAAACTTTACTGCATCCCCAAAGATTTATACCTCTATGATCTGACTACATGGGGCGGCTGTAGGAGTCAAAAAGAAAGTGTTGTGTCACAGAGAGAGAGAGGGGGGGGGGGAGGAGAGAAGAGGAGAGAGAGAGAGAGAGAGAGAGAGAGAGGGAGGAGAGAGAGAGAGAGAGGAGAGAGAGAGAGAGAGGAGAGAGAGGGAGGAGAAGAGAGAGAGGAGAGAGGAAGAGAGAGAGAGAGAGGAGAGAGGAGAGATGAGAGAGCGTAGAGGAGAGAGGAGGGAGAGAGAGGGGGGGGGAGAGGGGAGGAGGGAGAGAGAGAGGAAGAGGAGAGGAGGGAGAGGAGAGGAGGGTGGGGAGGGAGAGAGAGCGAGAGAGGAGGAGCGAGAGAGAGAAAGAGCGGGGAGAGAGAGACAGAGCGAGAGAGAGAGAAGGAGCGAGAGAGGAGCGAGAGAGAGAGGAGAGAGAGGGAGCAGAGAGAGAGAGAGGAGAGGAGGAGAGCGAGGAGAGAGCGAGAGGAGCGAGTGAGGAGAGAGGGAGAGAGAAGAGAGAGAGAGAGAGAGATGAGAGAGAGGAGAGAGAGAGAGGAGAGGAGAGAGAGGAGAGAGAGAGAGAGAGGAGAGAGAGAGAGAGAGCGTGCGTGCGTGTGTAACAGAGGAAAACGAAATCGAATAGAAATAGAATCAAATGAACATTGTATAGTGCGCGCGTTTATACATACCACACACACACACACACACACACACACATCTCGCGCACACGTTAAATCCTGTTCCGCTTTTCGTAAGAGTAGGCCATTGTGTGCCGGTGGGAACAGATGACAGAATTTACAAAACCGCATACAAACGGGGACTAGATGTAAAAAAAACACCCACATATTAAGTGCTTATTCCATTATCCTCGGTATAAAAGAATAAAATAAATAAACACAGAGAGAGACAGAGACAGAGAGAGACAGAGAGAGAAACAGAGAGGCGTTAACCTATTCAGTATTGTATTGTATGGCATTGTCTTGCCATCTTTTCGCCATTCCTCTTCCTCACCTCACACACCACACCTCACTACAATACAATACAATACAATACAATACAATACCAAGGCAGGAAAAGAGAAAGGTGCATGCAACACTATCCAATCTGCTGCCGTCTCCTCCGCTTGAAATCAACTTTTCCACCCTTCCCTCTCCCTCCCCCCTCTTCCCTCCCCTCTTCTCTCCTCTCTCTCCTCTCCTCTCTCTCTCTCTCCCACTCTCTCTCTCTCTCTCTCTCTCTCTCTCCCCTTAACTCCTCCTCTTTTTTCCCATTCTTCCCCCCCCTCTTTCCCCGCCCTCTGTCCCCCCCCCCCTCTCTCTCTCTCTCTCTCCCCTTTTCCCCTTTTCTCCCCCTCCCTCCTCCTCTCTCTCTCTCTCTCTCTCTCTCTCTCTCTCTCTCTCTCTCTCCTCTCTCTCTTGATACAATAATGATATATCCCTGGACGGGGTGGGGACTGGGTGTGAAAAAAAGCACACGTGTTCATCTATTATCCTAAAAAAAAAAAAAAAAAAAGAATCTTACCTTGCTTGCCTTGTCCCACCCCACTCCCTTCTCTCTCTCTCTCTCTCTTCTCTCTCTCTCTCTCTCTCCCCTCTCTCTCTCTTTCTCTCTCTCTCTCTCCTCTCTCTCTCTCTCTCTTCTCTCTCTCTCTCTCTCTCTTCGTTTTCATGTCTTTCCACTCGTCACAAAAATGATAGTAGAAGCGTGCGTGTGTGCGTGCGTGTGTGCGTGTATGCGCGCGTGTGTGTGCGTGTATGCGCGCGCGCGTGCGTGCGTGTGTGAGTGTGTGCAGAAGACAGTGTGCAGGCACAGGGAGAGCTGTACAACTGTCCTTTGATGAGGGGTGAGACAGCTGCTTCGTGTCAGCTGCCAAAGCCATCAGGGTAAAATACTTCTCACACACACTCACCACACACACTCATACAGACACACTACACGACAACACACTCTACAGCACACACACCCCCACACCACCACCACCCAAACCAGAGAGAGGCAGAAGAAGGTGGGAGAGACAAGAAGAAAGAGAGAGAGAGACAAAGACAGAGAGGGAGAGACAGACAGTGAAAGAGAGACAGACAGACAAAGACAGACAGTAGAAGACAAAAAAGAAGAAGAACTCGAAACGCGAAAGATTTATTCACAAAAAGGCCATTGGCACATACCATGAAGGGTGGTTGCCGAGTGCATAGTAATTTTAGTGAGAAAAAAATAAGGAAGCCAACAAAAACAAAAACAAAAGCACCAAAAATGTTAATGTATAACACCACATCCACCACTATAACAATCTAGTTACAAAAATATGACTAGAAGAACATAGATATCAACAAAGAGAGAGACAGACAAGTAGAGACTGACAGCGTGAAAGAGAGACAACACCCAACAGACACCAGAGACAGATTTTCCCCAGAATTAAATAATATTGAATAGTTAATAATAATAATGATAATAATTTATATTTATTTACTACTATATTAATTATAAATGGGAATTGATACAGCGCTATTCTTAAAAAAAAATCAAGCGTTACAATAAATAACGGTACATTTGCATTGATGTCACCACGCTG
>CM054152.1:35099695-35124695 GCA_028751875.1 Rapana venosa | reverse complement strand
ACACACAACACACACACACACACACACACACACACCAACACACAGAGTGAGAGAAGAGAGAGAGAGAGAGAGTTGGGGGGGGGGGGGGGGGGGAGAGGAACGAAGACAGACAGACAGACAGACCAGTAGACAAGCGTGGCTCAAAACAGACCTATTTTTCAGCCAGTGCCGGCAACCCGATATATCAGAGGCTAGGGATGGTCATCGACCTTTTTTTTTTTTTTTGCTTTATGTCTGCAGCCGCAAAGAAAGAAGCCAGGTTCAAAAAACAAAGAAAAATGGAAAGAAAAAAAAACCGAAAGTCTGAGAAAGCAAAGAAAAAACAACCAACAGGATTCTGACAGAAAAACAAGAGCACAGACTAGACACAGAGAGAGGTCTCTCTCCCTCTCATATATATATACACACATAACGCGCACGCGCAAACACACCACAATGTCGGGACGGCCCAGTCATTATTACAGATGGCACAAGCCCATCACACACACACACACAACACACACACACACACACCACACACACACACCACACACACACATAACACACACACACACACACACTCTCTCTCACACAACATCTCTCACACACACACAACACCACACACACACTCTCTCACACACACACATACACACACACACCACCACACACATCACACACACACACACACACACACACACACACACACACACACACACACACAAAACACTAACACACATCACCACACACACACCACACACCTCACATACATACACACACCACACCACACACACACACACACACACACACACCACACACACACACAATGACGGGACGGCCCAGTCATTATTACAGATGGCACAAGCCCATCACACACCCAAACACACAAAACACACACAACACACACACACAACACACAAATAAACAACAACACAACAACGCACACACCGCACGGGTCGGTAAGTCATTATTTACAGATGGCACAAGCCCATCCACAACACACACAACATAACATACACACACAAACACACACAACAACAACACAACACACACACACACACACACACACACATACACACAACTTTATTATAAACAAAATAAAACCAACCAAAGCAGGCAATAAGCTGCTCCCTGTTTGTGTTGGGGCTGTCAGTGATGTATAGTTAGTTCACCACGCGGGCCAAGCAGACGATGAGGTAGATAATGAAGAGGTTTAGCATTAAGCAGGCAAGCAAGCAAACTACATACATACATACATGTACACAACAGTCCGGAGTCTCTCTCTTCCATTTTACGCAGCCACTCTTTTGGCTTTCTCAGTTGTTGTTTTTTCTTTACCATGGTTAGACTAAAGCAAACACCGTGGTAGTGATAGGTTTCCCTGTTTATTTTTAGAATCAAAGCCCGCCGCAGCAACAAGCTGCGGTCACATGAAAGTGCTTTTTCCAAGTTAGCTGGGAAAACAAGTGGATGGACTGATGTTAAGTTTTGTTTACTTCCCCCTTCTCTCCAAAAACAACCAAGCTCAACTCCTTACATCCCTACCCCCCACCATTCCCCCCATCCAAGTTGGCTGAAATAACAAGCCAGGAGCTGATATGATTTTTGTTGGTAAAACTTCGACGGGTTTATACAAGGGTGGGTGTTAAAAAATGACCCTTTCCCTACCCTCTTGAAATACTGTGCTAGAACTGTCACCATTTTCTTTCCACATCCCTATAATAGTATTTGTCTTCTTGTGTGTGTGTGTGTGTGTGTGTGTGTGTGTGTGTGTGTGTGTGTGTGTGTGTGTGTGTGTGTGTGTGTGTGTGTGTGTGTGTGTGTGTGTGATTTCCTTACGCCATCTTGTTTCTGGCATATGAAAGCTTTTTCTATTTTCTTTTCTATCATCCCAGCAGTCCCAGTTTTCTTATTATTCAAGCAGTTCTGGTGGGCACGTACTTCCCTTCAAGACTCCTTTTGCAGGTCAACCTTCTACAGCACAACAGTCCTCAAGAAGAAAACTGGCTGCAGCATTGTCAGGGCATTACATCCAGCAAGGCAGAGAACCTGGTCCTAGCTGTACAACCCTTCTTCCTCATTAAAATCCACGCCTATGTCGGATATAGATTTGAAGATTCAAGATTTCAAGATATTGGGGGCCTGACTTGTCAGGCGCTTCACGGCGGCGAGCTAGACGCATTTTCACTCACTTGACAAGACAACAATACTTGCTGCCTGAGCATTCCACGAAGAAGAATTATAAATTCTATGCAGCAGACAGGCTTGACACAGCAACTCTAGGCTGTTGAAACGTCCTCCACTTTCACATAGGCCTATATCTATATCACTAACAAAAAATGCCATCAGCGTTAGACAACGAACAGCCAACAGGGCATGTCCAGCACAGCTCGACAATTACCATGGTCTAACCTTCGCCAGCTTTGCTGTGTGTGCCCACGGTGTAAAAAGGTAACACCTGTTGTTTTGTCTGATTCTCCCTAGCAGTCATTTATTGTGCAGCCTGCTGAGTATGTATGTAAACTGCTATTTCGTGCTGCCTGCCTGTCTGCCTGCCTGACAACATGCCATTTAACTATACTACACCAGCTAGTTTGTATGTTCTACGCGCCAGTGCGAGCTAGTAAAATACTCAAGGAGGAATGCAATCTCGAACCACAAACGCAAGCGCGCGTGCATATTTATACGTGAAAAACACGTAGGCAAGCATACACGTCGTGTGTGTGTGTGTGTGTGTGTGTGTGTGTTTATGTGTGTGTATGTGCATGCGTGCGTGCGTGCGCGCTTGCATGCGCGCGCGTGTGAGACTCCTCACTCCATTGGACTAGATTTCAACTCAAAACCAAAACCCCCCAAAAAAGAAAATGTCAACTAAGTTTCACTATCGTCAAACGAAATCCTGAAAAACGTTGAACCCTTTTCCAAAGTCTGCAAGAAGACACAACATACCATTAAAAGCAGTCACTACTCAAAGACTTCTCCAGCCATGGCAACAAACCCTTTCCCCCGACATTTTTTTTGTCCAGGTTTCAGAGGAAATCCTTTAAGCTTATCCCCATTACAGGGGCCATTTTCTGATCTGGTTTTCAGCTGTACACAGACAGACGGTCAATTTGAAAATGCTAATGACGTTCACCATGTCTTTGATGCTAAGATGTGAGAGCGAGAGAGAGCGAGAGAGCGAGAGAGCGAGACAGAGAGCAGAGAGAGAGAGAGAGAGAGAGACAGAGAGAGAGAGAGAGAGAGAGAGAGAGAGAGAGAGAGAGAGAGAGAGAGAGCATGATGCCAAAGAAGTATGTTTTCCCTTAACGGCGACAGAAAGGCTCTTTAAGGGCCATCTCTGTCTGCCTGTCTCTGCCTATCTGTCTGACTGCCTGCCTGTCTGACTGCCTGTCTGTTTTTTGCGTATCTGCTTGACTGCCTGCCTGCTCTGTCTGTCTGTCTGTCTGCCTCTCTCTCTCTCTCTCTCTCTCTCTCTCTCTCTCTCTCTCTCTCTCTCTCTCTCTCTCTCTCTCTCTTGTGTTTTGTTTCCCGTTCTTCGTCTAAGAGCTCCTCCAAGGTTCACGTGACACTGGTGACACTTTGTGTACGCCACCGGTTCTCCCCCCCCCCCCCCCCCCCCCCCCACCATTAAAGTAGCCGCATTCCGACTTCGGAGACAGTGTCTAAACGAGACACTTGCCTACATGCTGGGTTTCTTTCTTTCTTTTTTTTTGTTTTTGTTTTTATGTTTACTGTTGTTGTAATTGTCATCCATTCCCACCGGCATGAAAGTTAATGGCCTACACTTCCCCGAAGGCGGAACGGGTTGGGTTTGTTGGTTGGTGGGGTTTTTTAAACGAGTGGTGCGCAAAAAAGATGGTCTGCGTGGGTTCGCACATGGGGCCTCGGCTCTTTCACTTTTCATGTCCATAATTTGTGCTCTTCATTGTGGAACGAATCTGTGTTGCGAGTATTTTTCACACGCCCACATCCGCAAGTTGTGGTTTTGTTAAATTTCATGTACCCCTTGAGGGTTTTTCTTGAAATAAAATCTTGAATCTTGTTACGATCTCATCCAAAAAGGACTTTAGCGTGGAGTTGGAGTCAGTACTGATGTCAGTAGGCTAACTGTCTGATGTTAGTTAACTCTTAAGTACTGATGTCAGTAGGCTAACTGTCTGATATTAGTTAACTCTAAGTACTGAAGTCAGTAGGCTAACTGTCTGACGTTAGTTAACTCTAAGTACTGATGTCAGTAGGCTAACTGTCTGACGTTAGTTAACTCTAAGTACTGATGTCAGTAGGCTAACTGTCTGACGTTAGTTAACTCTAAGTACTGATGTCAGAAGGCTAACTGTCTGATGTTAGTTAACTCTAAGTACTGATGTCAGTAGGCTAACTGTCTGACGTTCGTTAACTCTAAGTACTGATGTCAGTAGGCTAACTGTCTGACGTTAGTTAACTCTAAGTACTGATGTCAGAAGGCTAACTGTCTGATGTTAGTTAACTCTAAGTACTGATGTCAGTAGGCTAACTGTCTGACGTTCGTTAACTATAGGGTAAAATCCGTGGAGGCTCGATCCTGGGCCGACAGATGACGAACTGCAAGGCTCTAACCACTGCTGACTAAGCCTAGGCTAGGCTAGGCTAGGCTAGGCTATCCCGCCTCCACACTATAGGCTTTTTCAATTCTGGCCAAACCCACTGATCTATAAGTATTTGAGTTCACAACTAACCTATTTTTGGGTGCAGAGATTTGCGTGTACAGCTGAGATTTGTTTGGGAGGGGGGGGGGGGGGGGGGGGGGGGGGGGGGGGGGGGGGGGGGGGGGGGGGGGGGGGGGGGGGGGGGGGGGGGGGGGGGGGGGAGGGGGGGGGGGGGGGGGGGGGGGGGGGGGGGGGGGGGGGGGGGGGGGGGGGGGGGGGGGGGGGGGGGGGGGGGGGGGGGGGGGGGGGGGGGGGGGGGGGGGGGGGGGGGGGGGGGGGGGGGGGGGGGGGGGGGGGGGGGGGGGGGGGGGGGGAGGGGGGGGGGGGGGGGGGGGGGAAGGGGGGAGGGGGCTCCTATTTAGCACCTCTCCCCTCATCTCCTTTCCCCTCCCTTAAAAAACAACAACATGCAAAGCTCAATATATCTCCCATCTTCAAAGAACTTCAATGATCGTGTGTGTGTATGTGGTGTGTGGTGTGTGTGTGTGTGTGGTGGTGTTGTGTGTGTGGTGTGTGTGTGTGTTTGTGTGTGATGTGTGTTGTTGGTAGTGCGTGTGTGTGTGTGAGTGTGTGTGTTGTGTGTGTGTGTGTGTATGTGTGTGTGTGTGTGTGTGTGTGTGTGTGTGTGTGTGTGTGTGTGTGTGTGTGTGTGTGTGTGTGTTGTTGTTGTTGTTGTTGTTGCTTCGATTTTTACGTCTGTTCACTCAAAGTGATATCTGACGAGAGAGAGATGAGAGAGAGAGAAGAGAGTAGAGAGAGAGAGAGAGAGAGACAGACAGACAGACAGACAGACAGACAGACAGACAGACAGACAGACAGTGTGTGTGTGTGTGTGTGTGTGTGTGTGTGTGTGTGTGTGTGTGTGTGTGTGTGTGTGTGTGTGTGTGTGTGGGTATGTGTGTGTGTGGTGTGTGTGTGTGTGTGGTGTTGTGTGTGTGTGTGTGTTTGAGTGAGTTTGTGTGTTGCGCGCGCAGGGTAAGTGTGTTGGTGTGTGTGGGGGGGGGGGGGGGGGGGGAAGGGGGGGGGGGGGAGGAGGAGAGAAAATTGACGTGAAATTGAAGACAAAAACACAGACAGACAGACATGCAAACAGAACAAACAGACGGACGGACAGACAGACAGGCAGGCATACAAAGCATGTCAGGGAGGGGGGAAAAAACAAACCCTAACAGCCTCTTTTCAAACAGGACATCAACTTTGATGGCCTAAAAGAGGAAGACAAGCAAATGACAGACATTAAACCACGCACACACACACGCACACACACACACACACGCACACACACACACACACACACACACCACACACACACACACACAACACACACTACACGACACTTCTGCAGGCTGTTTTGTCTGTCGGTTTCTGTCTTTCTGTCTGTCTTCGTCTGTTTTCTGTCTGTTTTTCCCCCATCCCACTTCGCATATCACTTCAAAGAGGCAAGGAGCTCTCTCTTCTCTCTCTCTCTTCTCTCTCTTCTCCTCCCCTCTCTCTCTCTCTCATCTTTTCTCTCTCTCTCTCTGTGTCGCCCCGCGGTTGTATGTGTGTGTGTGTGTGTGTGTGGGGCGTGCGTGCGTGCGTGCGTGCGTGTGTGCGTTTTTTTTGGGGGTTTTGTGTTGTGTGTGTTGTGTGTGTTTTTGTGTGTGTGTGTGTGTGTGTGTGTGTGTGTATGCATGCTCGCATGAAAGACAGACAGACAGAGTGAGAGACAGACAGACAGACAGACAGAGAGATAGACATACACTGAGACAGACAGACAGAAAACATTTCCCCAGCAAAGTGAAAAAGAAAACCAAGGCCAAACGCCTTTCTTAGCAATCTCATGAATGTAAACAAATGAACATGACCATTAAGAGAAGGGGAGGAAAGATAACAACGAGAAACAAATTGACAGAAGAAGAAAAGAAAGTTGAGTTACAGGGAAGGGGGAAAAAAAAAAAGCTTAGCAGTGACGAAAGCAAACCTAATGACGTCATTCACCAAGGCCACCCATCCAACAGACACCAGAGAACGTGACACCAGCTTAAAACTTTACACAGCAGGGTATACAGCTCTATCTATCTCTCTAACAAACAACAACAACAACAACAAAAAGGGAGGGACGGAGAGAGAGAGAGAGAGAGAGAGAGAGAGAGAGAGAGAGGGAGAGGGAGGGAGCGAGGGAGAGGGAGGGAGAGAGAGGGAAGGGAGGAGAGGGAGGGAGGGGAGAGAGAGAGAGAGAGAGAGGAGAGAGAGAGAGAGAGAGAGAGAGAGAGAGAGAGAGAGGAGAGAGAGGAGAGAGAGAGAAGAGAATGACAATGACAAATTATTTTATTTCGAGGATAATGAATATGCACTCATGTGCTTTTTTACCTCCAGTCCCCGCCCGTAGCGATACATCTTAACGATAACCCAATACTCATACTCTCACACCGTAGAAACAAAGGGAAATAACCCTTTTCCAAAAAAAGAGAGAGAGAAAGAGAGAGACAGGGAGGGGGGGGGAGAGAGAGAGAGAGAGAGAGAAGAGAGAGAGAGAGAGAGAAGAGAGGAGAGAGAGAGAGAGAGAGAGAGAGAGAGAGAGAGAGAGAGACAACAACAAAACCCCAAAGAAACAGAAAAGACCAACAGAAATCTGGATCAATCTGCTTCTAGACTTCCTTGCCTGCTAAGACTAAGGGTTCTCTTCTCTGTCAGACCGACAGACAGAGAACGGGGGTTGGTTACACACACACACACACACACACACACCACACACAAATATATCATAATAAAATAAAAATATATATATATATATATATAAATATAAATTTATATATATATATACCTGCGCAGATGAGTTGGTCAAGGATTTTCGTTCAAGAACTGTTTACTAGCTGCTCTCTTTTAATTTTGAACATTTCATACATTATTTGAAACAGGAGGGTTGGGTGAAGGAGAAGAAGAGAGAGAGAGAGAGAGAGAGAACAAGAGAGAGAGAGAGAGAGAGAGAGAGAAAGAAAGAAAGAGAGAGAGAGAGAAGGAGAGAGAGAGAGAGAGAGAAGAGAGAGAAGAAAGAAAGAAGAAGAGAAGGAGAGAGAGAGAGAGAGAGAGAGAGAGAGAGAGAGAGAGAGAAGAGAGATTTTTTTAATTATTTAATTTTTTTATCGACGATAATGGAATAAGCACTCATGTGCTTTTTTTACATCCAGTCCCCGTCTGTATGCGATTTTCTTAATTCTGTCATCTGTTCCAACCGGCGCATAATAGCCTACTCTTACGAACAGCGGAACAGGATTTAACGTGTGCGCAAGATGTTCTGCGTGCGTTCGCACACGGGGCCTCGGTTTATAGTCTCATGGGAAGGACTTTAGGGGAGAGTGGAGTCTGCACTGATGTTAACTCCAGGAGAAAATATCTCCCTTGAACGGGAATCGAACCCGGGTCGTCAGATTGCGAGCGCAATGTTCTAACCACTAGCTATACATCGTTCCTCAGAAGAAGAGGTCAGAGAGGTGGTCAGCCTAACCATGCTACGCTGAGGTTCAAGCAAGATTTTCCCTTAGATTCATCGGCTACTGACTCCACACACTCGTGGAATAACACTCTGTAGGTTGTTTGTTGTGCATTTGACATTCAGATCCGTGTGTTTGCAGTTTTTCCAATATTAGTCATCTGTTCCACCCGCCGTAACGGCCTATCTCCTCAAAAGCGCGAACAGGTTATAACGGGCGCAACATTTCGCGTGGCGTTCCTCGGGGACTTCGTTGTAGCTTTTCATTGAAGGACTCTAGTCCGTGTGTTGGTTGTGTATGTGTTGTATGTGTGGTGTGTCAGTGTGTGTGTGTTCCAAGTGTGGTGTGTCGTGTTAGTGTAACGTGTGTGTGTTGTAACTGTGTTGTGTTGTGGTGTGTGTGTGTGCTGTGTGTGTTTGTGCTTCAGTTGAGTGCTGTAGTGTGTGTGTGTGTTAAGTGGTGGTGTGGTGGTGTGTGGTGGGTTGTGTGTGTGGTGTGTGAAGTGTGTGTGTAAGTGTGTGTGTAAGTGTGTGTGTAAGTGTGTGCTGTTTCTCTGTGTGTGCGTGCGTGCGTGCATGCGTGTCTGTCGGTGGGCGTGCGTGTTTCTCTGTGCGTACGTCAGTCTGTCTATCCGTGTGTAAGTAAACATAGACAACCACCCAAAAAAAGGAACAGACACACACAGGCTCATTATGGTTCACATAATTATATCATGTGTACATGTTTTGTGCGCACACATGTATATGTGGAGGTAGCAAACGTTCTTTTAAAAGAGTTGCGCTGAGAAGAAAACAGCCCACCCCCCCCCCCCCCACCCCCCCCCCCCCCTCCCCCCCCCCCCCACACACACACACACAACCTGACAACACCATCAGGTGACCTGACAAAAACAGCTCTATAAATTATTTCTGTGGTCAGACAACATTTTTTGGAGGGAAGGAAAAAAGAAAAAAAAACAACAAGAAGGAAAAAAAACTGCGACAAAAAGCTAACAGCTGCCTCCCTTTCCCCCCCCCCCCCCCCCCCACCCAAAAAAAAAATCCATTTTCAACCTGACGCCGTCCAAGGAACCAGGTCCACAAATAGACAAGACAGACAAGACTTTTTTCCGCTGTAGACTGGCCTCCAACATCTTACCTCAAATACATTAGTAGCCAGAAAAGTCAGACCCGTCTGAGGTCGAAAAAGCACAGATTTATTTTCGGTCTGGAAAGGGGATCAGTTAGAATGGATCCTGAGTGAGATGAGTGGGTGGGTGGGTGGGTGGGTGGTCCGAGTAAGGAAAGGAAAGGGTGTACAGACAGAAAGAGGTGGAAAAAAATAAATGGAGGAAAGTCAAGAAGTCAGAAGATCTATATTTATACTGTCCACCGGTGTTTTGAAGCCTTCCACACCCTGGCTTTAAAGATTTTCACAACCGTCAGGAAAAGGAAACCTAAAAAATTTTTTTTTTTTAAAGGGCATGGTCTGGTCTGGTCTGGTCTGGTCTGGTTTGGTCTGGTCATGTCATCAAGATCTGACAGCCTGTCAAAGATCTGTCATCCTGCCAAAGCACAGTCTGCAGATGTAAAAACACGAAGCAGAGACAGAAGGAAGTGGGTGGACATCATCACTCAAAATACACAACAACAGCAACAACAACGACATCAACAGCAACAACAACAACCACCAAAAAGGTGTCCTCGAGACCCTAGGAAATATCCCACTCCTGTCACAAAATTTAACGGAGAGTGTGGATGTTTTCGTCAGCTCAGAGCAGTCTCTGTCACTCTGGGAAGAGGGACCGGCGTAGCAGAGTCGTGTCGCGGGGTTTTAAAGCACGGCCGACAAAGCAGACTGCAGTAAGAGAGACCATAGTTACCATCTCGAGACAGACCAACACAGAGGACGGATCCGGGATGCAAACATAGACCTGTCAGAATGTATTATTATTATTATAGCGATCAGTTCTGCACATTCAACGTGCAAGGGGGAAAAAACGAAAGAGAACACACACACACACACACACACACACACACACACACACACACACCACAACACACAACACACACACACACACACAAAGGTTTGATGACAGATGGCTTGATCAAGTTGATAGGGGGAAAAAACACCCACAAAAATTATGCATTGCTTACTCAATGTACCATCTGGAAATAAAAATTTGACTATCACTCATTCCACACCCACCCACCCACACACACACCCCACACACCCCACACACACACACACACATGAGGAAAGAGAGGGCAGAGACAGAGAAAAAAAAGGAAGGAAAAGAAAGGCAGGAGAGACAGAAGAAGGAGAAAGAGAAAAGGACCGACATGGGAAGGAGAAAATAGACAAACAGAGTAAAAAGAGAAAAAAAAAAGACAGAGGAAAGAGAAAGACAGACAGGCCAGACAAGAGTGACAAAGACAGTTTCGCAACCAACACAAAAAAAGGAATGAAGCCTTCCTTCCTAAACAGCCCTCCAGAGCCAAAATGCAAGTGAAGGACTAATTCACTTTGCATCGAGCGAGGACAGGGCAGGGCAGGGCAGGGAAGGACAGCCGACAGCCGACAGCAAGGCAGGCAGTTCCCAGTCAGTCACAGGGGAAACCAGCAGGGCCACAACAGAACAGCCCTGGCTGGGTTGATGATAGGTCAGCCCTGCCCCGCTACAACTACACTGCACTACAACTGCACTACACTGCACCACACACACGTACGGATAGCCTAGTGGTTAAACATTGCGCTCGCAATCTGACAACCGGTCGATCCCGTTCAAGGGGGATGTTTCCCCTGATTAAACTCAGTGCAGACTCCACCTCCCCAAAAGTCCTTCGATGAGACTATAAACCGAGGCCCCGTGTGCGAACGCACGGGAGAACATATGCGCACAAAACGTTAAAAATCCGTCCGCTTTCTAAAGCAGGGTAATGTGTCCGGTGGAACAGATGACAGAATTTACAAACCGTATACACACGGGGACTGATGTAAAAAAAAAGCACATATGCTATTCCTTATCCTCGATATAAAAGAAAATAAATAAAAAAATAAAAACACTATACTATACTTCCACTAAAATACACTACACTACACTAAAACTACATACACCACAAACACACCCACACAACACACACTTATAACTACATTACACTACATACACTTCCTACACACACCAACTACACCAACACTAAAACTACATTACACACACTACTTCATAATTACCTACATTACTTACATTCACTACACCACACCACACACACTACACTACCTACATACACTAACAAAACTACACTATATTACACTACACTACCACACTACATACACTACACTACCTACACCCACCCCCCAACACCCCACGGCTCTGCACAGCCCAGCAAGCCTAGCCCCCGGCCTCTTACCTATCCTTGGCCATCCAAAAATACCCCACCACAATTTAGAAATACGCAGCACAGCAGCACAGCAGCAGCAGCAGCAGCGCCGCAGCAGTAGTAGTAGTGTGTAGGGGGGAGGGGGAGGAGAAGGGGGAATACAGCAGCAATAGTAGCGAGATTTTTTTGCGTGGTGCGATTTTTTTGCCCACCAGAAGGGAGCCGCATTCGACCTCGTGGATAGTACTAGTAGGGGAATAGGGAGGGGGAAACACAACAAAATATAGCAGCGTTTTTTTCTTTCTTTCCCGGGGTTTCTTTTTTGCAGTTTTTTGGGGAAAAAAAAAAAAAAAGGGGGGGAAAAAAAAAAAAAAAAAAGGGGAAGAAAAAAAAAAAAGGGGGGGAAAAAAAAAAAGGGGCCCCCAAAAAAAAGGCCCTTTTAAAAAAAAAGGAAAAAAAAAAAAAAGGGGGAAAAAAAAAAAAAGGGGGGGGGAAAAAAAAAGAAAAAAAAAAAATTAAAAAAAAAAAAAATTTTAAAAAAAAAAAAACCCCAAAAAAAAAAAAAAAAAAAAAAAAAAAAAAAACCCAAAAAAAAAAAAAAATAAAAAAAAAAAAAAAAAAAAAAAAAAAAAAAAAAAAAAAAAAAAAAAAAAAAAAAAAAAAAAAAAAAAAAAAAAAAAAAAAAAATTAAAAAAAAAAAACAAAAATTTTTAAAAAAAAAAAAAAAAAAAAAAAAGGGGGAAAAACCCGAAAAAAAAGGGGGTAAAAAATCCCCCCCAAAAAAAAAAGGGGAAAAAAAAGGGGGGAAAAAAAAAGGGGGGAAAAAAGCAGAAGCAAAGTAAAAAAAGGGGGGAAAAAAAAAAAAAAGGGAAAAAAAAAAGGGGGGGGGGGTTTTTTTAAAAAAGAAGGGGGAAAAAAAAAAAGAAAAAAAAAAAAAAAAAAAGGGGGAAAAAAAGGGGGTTTTTTTAAAAAAAAGGAAGGGGGGAAAAAAAAAATTTTTTTTGGGGGGAAAAAATTTTTGGGGGGAAAAATTTTAAAAAAAAAGGGGGGGGGGGGGGAAAAAAAAAAAAAAAAATTAAAAAAATTTAAAAAAATTTAAAAAAAAAAAATTTTGGGGGAAAAAAAGAAAAAAAAAAGGGGGGAAAAAAAAAAAAGGGGGGGGGTTTTTTTTTTTTTTTTTTGGGGGGGGGGGGGTTTTAAAAGGTTTTTTAAAAAGGGGGGGGGAAAAAGGGGGGGGGGGGGGGTTTTTTTTGGGGGGAAAAAAAAAAAAAAAAAAGGGGGAAAAAAAAAAAAAAAAAGGGGAAAAAAAAAAAAAAAGGGAAAAAGGGGGGGGGAAAAAAAAAAAAAAGGGGGGAAAAAAAAAAAAAAAGGGAAAAGAAAAAAAATTTTTTTTTTAAAAAAAAAATTAAAAAAAAGGGGGAAAAAAGGAAAAAAAAATTTTTTTGGGGGAAAAAATGGGGGGGGGGGGGGAAAAAAAAAAAAAAAAAAAAAAACCCCAAAAAAAAAAAAAAAAAAAAAAAAAGGGGGGGGGGGGGGGGAAAAAAAAAAATTTAAAAAGGGGGGAAAAGGGGAAAAAAAAAAAAAAGGGAAAAAAAAAAAAAATTTTTTAAAAAAGGGGGGAAAAAAAAAAGGGGTTTTTTTTTTGGGGTTTTGGGGGTTTTTGGGTTTTTTTTTGGGGAAAGGCTTGCTTGATGGCGTGCATGCCACACAAGCACGCACACAAACGCACGCGCGCGTGCACAACAAAAGCAAAGGGAAAATACAGAGAGGAGAGAGAGAGAGAGAGGAAAAAGGAGAGAGAGGGGAGAGAGAGGGAGAGAGCGAGAGAGAACAGAGGGGAGAAAAGAGAGCGAGAAAAGGGGGGGGGGGGGGGGGGGGTGGGGGGGGGGGGGGGGGGGGGGGGGCGAAGGTACACAAAAAACAAAAAGGGGAAAAAAAACCAGACAAAGCGACTATCAAACAGACAGGGCGCCAGCCCGACTAAAGAAAGAGGAAAAAGAACCAGACAAACTCTTGTCCCTTTGACAGTCTCGTTTCCACAAGAAAGGACATTTAACAACAACAACAAAATCCCTAAGTCGTTTCCACAGAAAGGACATTGTATATAAAAATTTTAAAAAATTCAAAATCCATAAGTACTGAATGGCTAAAATCAGTCGGCGGGCAGCCCATTACAACACTGGGTGATGATGGGGAGCTGCACTTCAACCCCCCCACTTCACCACCTCACAGTCACACACAACCATCCACCCACCCATCACACCCATCACACCCCATCCCATGAAGCCTCTCTGCTCTTGTGTCTCCTCTTCCACGGAGATCAGCCATCACTTGTGAAGATGACACTGGGTAAAGAAAATGGAGGATTGGAGAAAGGGGGGTGGGGTATAGAGAGGGGGACAGAGTGCAGAGACAGAGTGGATTCTCTACCAGGACAGACAGACAGACAGACAGGCACACACACACAGTGACAGCGAGACCGATATACAGAGACAGAATGGGTTCTCTGCCACAAAAGAGAGGGAGAGACAGTGACAGAGAGACAGATATGCAGAGACAGAATGGGTTCTCAACTACAAGAGAGAGGGAGAGAGAGAGAGACAGACACAGACAGACAGACAGACATGCAGTGACAGAATAGGTCCTCAACTACAAGGGAGAGGGAGAGAGACAGTGCCAGAGAGACAGACAAGCAGAGATAGAATGGGTTCTCTGTCACACACAGAGAGGAGGGGGGGGGGGGGGGGGGGGGAGGGAGGGAGGGAAAGGAGAGAGAGAGGACGGAGGGGGAGGGGAAGGGGGGGGGGGGGGTTCAGGAAAGCAAAGAGGAACAGACCTGTAGACACAAAATAGAGAACTTTCAAACCCAAAATTACACAAAAACAGATACAGACAAAACAGACAGACAGACAGACAGACAGAAGACAGACACACACACACACCACACACACACAACACACTTACAAACACAAACACACACCACACCACAAACACACACACATATACACAATTCCTCCGAGAAGACGCACACTCTAAATAACAAAATGCAGTTTCACCTCTCGACACACAACACACACACACACACACACCACACACACACACCATCACAGTTACAGGCACCAGTAGGCACAAAAACAACAACAACAAAACCCCAAAAATTAAAACATAAAAACACAACCCCAGCAGAAAACAAAGCCGTACTTTCCTTCACATTAACTCTTAATATCAAACTTCCCTCCAATAAGTCAAGCAGCAGACTCGCTAGAACCTCCTCGTCAATACTGACTGACCTGGATTTTAAAAAAGAAAAAAAAGATTGTAAATAAAAAAAAAGAAAATGAAAAGAATCGGTCTGCCCGTAAAACTACCGCAAGCCATAGAAGACTCCACAGAGACTATACGCACTGCGGGGAGGGGAGACTGTGTGTGTAGTAAGGTAGTAGTAGTTGTAGCAAATCAATGAAACTTGATGGGGAGAGAGAAAGAAGGATGGCTTGGGGGATATGGGGGTAGGAGGGGGGAGAGGGGGGAAGAGGGGGAGAGGGTGTTGTAGTAAGCATGAGGTGAGGGAGGGTGGGGGTAGGGGTGGTGGGGTGAGGGTGGGAGTGTCAGCCGAAAAATGAATCGGCTCTTGGGGAGGTTGGGAATGGCCCACATCCAGAGGTCAGTTAAGAGAGAAGCCAACGACTGCAAAGCCCAAAGAGAAGACCAGTGGCTAGGCTAGGGGTCAACTTTAGATCTAGTGCTCCTGCTCCTGACGACCATCATCACCACCCCACCCACTCAGCCTCTAATAGTTATTATTACAAGGTTTCGGTGCCATACACAATCCCCCCCATCCTTCCCCAAAGCCCCCAGCCAATTTTTTCGGAGTCTGAAGATGAACACGAACATCATGTACTGATTTCACTCTTCTTCTTCTTCTTCTTCTTCCGCCACTACAACAGCAACAACATCGTCTTTTCCTCATTCCACGCTTCTTCTTCTTCCGCCACTACAACAGCAACAACATCGTCTTTTCCTCATTCCACGCTTCTTCTTCTTCCGCCACTACACCACTATCACAACAAGAACAACATGTTTTATTTTAATTATTTCTTATATATACCCCACCCCCACCCAACCCGACCCTTGTCCGGTATCACTTTTTAAGTAGAAAGACGTAAAATTGAAGACTACGGCGACTACTACTACTACTACTACTACTATTTTTTTTTTTATTTACTATTTTATATCGAGGATAATGGAATAAGCACTCATGTGCTTTTTTACATCCAGACCCCGTGTGTATGCGGTTTTGTAAATTCTGTCATGTTCCCACCAGCACACAATGGCCTACTCTTTCAAAAAGCGGAACATGATTTAACGTGTGCGCAAGATGTTCTGCATGCGTTCGCACACGGGGCCTCGGTTTATAGTCTCATCCGAAGGACTTTGACATTCAGTTCGATTTTTTTGTCAAACTGGGAAGAAAGGGCGAGGCTGGGAATCGAACCAAGAACCTCACGGTTTATTTGTTGGCAGGCAAACGTCATAACCATCTTGCCACCTTCCTTCTACTACAAGCAACGTGTACCCATTGCAGTCTTCTTCTTCCGCCGCTACATCACTACTACATCACTATCTATATAAATTCCATATATTATTATTATTATTATCTGTATTACAACACGAACAACAGTTACTGCTTGCGCTCTTCTTCCGCCACAACCACTACCATCACTATCACAACACGAACTACATAATAACTTCCTCATTGCACTCTTCTTCTTCCACCACTGCATCGCTATCACACACGAACTACATAATAACTTCCTCATTGCACTTTTCTTCTTCCACCACTGCATCGCTATCACACACGAACTACATAATAACTTCCTCATTGCACTCTTCTTCTTCCACCACTGCATCGCTATCACACACGAACTACATAATAACTTCCTCATTGCACTCTTCTTCTTCCACCACTGCATCGCTATCACACACGAACTACATAATAACTTCCCTCATTGCACTTTTCTTCTTCCACCACTGCAATCGTATCACACACGAACTACATATAACTTCCTCATTGCACTCTTCTTCTTCCACCACTGCATCGTTTATCAACACGAACAAATTTAATAACTTCCTCATTGCACTTTTCTTCTTCCACCACTGCATCGCTATCACACACGAACTACATAATAAACTTCCTCATTGCACTTTTCTTCTTCCACCACTGCATCGCTATCACACACGAACTACATGTACTCATTGCACTCTTCTTCTTCTTCTTCCGCCACTACATCACTATCAAACCTCCACTCAATTTCGTTATGTTATCTTTTCTCCTGTCTCCCTACCCCCTACCCCCCCCCCCCCCCCAACCACCACTCCCTCCTCCCCTTTTTCTTTTCCTAATTCAAACCACTCCCTTCTTCCTCTACAGTTCTTTTAGATGCCAGAAGCAGAACTCTCAACACATACTTAAGCAACATTAAATTAGTGCACACGAAAGGCATAAAGGCACTATAAGAAGTCTGCGCCCAGAGGAAAATACCCCCAAAAATCTGAACTGCTAACCCACCAACCCACTGACAAGAAACATGGCAGAGGGTTCAGAACTCTTAGGAATGGCATTCAAGTTTGCTTTTATTGTTTTCCATCCGACCACCGCGTCTGCCGACGTTGAAAAATGAACAATGAAAGTATCATCTAAAAACAACAACAACAACGACGTTGAAGGGTGAATAATGAAAGGCATCATCTACAACAACAACAACAACAACAACAACAAAAGCAACAGACTTTCTTCTGACCCACGACTAACGTTGTTCTCATGGACCTCCTCCAACACTGCTGAAAGATTTCAAAACATCATTCAGTGCCAAGTATCGCACGACTAACAAAGCCAACAGAGGCACCATCAAAAACTAGGGATAGTAGAGAGAGAGACAGAGAGAGGGGGGGGGGGGGAGAGAGAGAAACAGGGAGAGAGACAGCCAGCCAGACAGAGACAGGTAGACCAAGAGAGAGTTGAGACCACCTGAAAGAAAGCAAAGACAACAGATTTATAAACAAATTACACAACAGATTTATAAACAATCAGGACAGATATTGGGAATGGCAGAGAGCTCAGAGTACAAGAGCGTTTGATGGAACCAAAACGCCAGTGAAGACCAGACCAGACGACATTACGAAGGAACGCCTTAGACAAAGACAACAAAGGACAGAAAATATGAGGGGGCAAAAAGCCCTGGCAACGGGCTAGTATTCCCTGCGGTGGTGGAAAAGGGCCCAGTCTAGAAGGAAGGATGTGCATTGCTCCGGGCCTCCTGCAGACGGCACACCCTTCCCCTTCTCTGCTTGATGCTACTAATGGGTCCCGGGGTTTGGGGGTGAGGGTTGGGGGGAATAAGGTTACTGTAACTATCATCCCCACCCTTCTCCTACAATATTGGCAAATGACACCACAGAGATTAGTTGATATAATATATACGAGGTGACATTCCTGATAATTATGTCCTCTGTGTGTCAGTAGGGCTATAATAAACAGCATGACTGGATTTGGAGCTGATAAACCCCCCAAAACTCAATAAAATCCCATTCTCTGACCACTGACCTTTAGATATTTCGTCCAAACTTAAGGATCCAAAGACGAGTAACTGCCGCATATTGTCCTGATTGCGTAAAAGTGAGAAGAAGAAGAAGAAGAAGAAGAAGAAGAGAAGAGAAGAAGAAGAAGAAGAAGAGAAGAAGAAGAAGAAGAAGAAGAACAAGAACAAGAACAAGAACAAGAACAAGAAGAACAAGAAGACAACAAGAAGATCAAGAACAAGAACAAGAAGAAGAGAAAAAAAGGATGAGTAAATTTATGCGAAAAGCTATCCAGAATGTCAACAACAAAAAAGTTGAAATCAAAATGTTCACGCACATAAAGACGAGTCGATTTCCAAAATTATGCATGATGATCTAAAAGGTTCAATGATAAGAGAAGACTGGATTATTTTGCATAAAGGCTGAAATGACGATATGGTCAACAAAAAATAAAAAATAAAAAAAAATAAAAAATCACACACACACACACACACACACACACACACACACACACACACACAAAGGGTCCTAAGAGCACAAAAGCCAACCAACAGATGTAGAGAGACCGTTAAATGTCAAAAGACTTGAAGCAATCTGTAAATGCCATAAGAGAAGTACACAATAAATGCACAGGCGAATAAACGCCGACAGAAACAATGGAAAACGATGGATCTGTCTCACGTGAAGCTTTCCTGTTATAATATTAATAAACAAGTGTTTCTGTTTCTTCCGTAGAGGAAACGTCTCCATTTGTTCCCCAGCAGCATCTGCATTGTTAAATGGCACAAGCATCAGTGACATCTACTTCAGCATCTTAGTCTACTATGAGAGTGGGGAGGGGAGGGAGAAAAAGAGGGGGGAGTAAGTGAGTGAGAGAGAGAGAATACTCTGTTCTTATGCTTATTGTGTCCTGGCCCCCATCTCTCTCCCTGATAATTGATAATCGTAAGATTTATAAACAGTAAAAAGCACCACAATGAACTTTTCTCTCTCTCCAAGATAGCCATAAGATTCATAAACAGTAAAAAGCACCAAAATGAACTTTTATCTCTCTCCAAGATAGCCATCAGACTCATAAAAAGCAATAAGCATCAAAAGGAACTTCTTCTTCTCCCTTCCTCCCCCTCCTCCTTCTTCTTCATCATCATCTTCTTCTCCTCCTCTTCTTCCTCTCCCTCCTCCTCCTCTTCCTCCTCATCCTCCTCCTTCCCCTTCTTCAACTCCGTCAAAGAAGTCATTGGCAGGACACAGCACTGAAGAGCCGCCGTTCGCCAATTTTCTCCATTCATTTCACGTCAGCGGTGTGCCAAAATAAAAGCCCAACTTAAAAGCAACGCGGGAAAAGAGAAAAAAGAAGAAAAAGACAGGGCCATTACACCGTTTCCAAAGAAGAAGACAGGCGCACATGTATAGGGCCTTGATACAGGCCTGCTAGCCTACTAATCACTATCTCTTTCCTCCAGCCAAGCATGGTATAGTACCGTGGGAGTGGAGGACACAGTGCCTCCTTGTGTTGTGTGGGCTTACCAAGTGTCAATGCCTTCCTTACAGCTCTCCACTGGTTATGGCTATGTGTCCAGCTGAACCTTGGCCCAGTACAGTACAGGGTATGACATTGTGTGGTGTGGTGTGGTGTGGCTGGCTGAGCAGCCCACTGACCGCACAGTACAGCCAAGTACAGCCGCCGACAAAGACAGCAGCAGCCAGCCAGCCCTTCAACTGAGTCAGTGTGGAGGTCATCAACCGTGTGCGTGTGCTAGGTCAGACCCAACTGACTGTGAATTTGGTTGGCCTAGGCTACTCTATACTCTTGTGTGGCGGGGCCGGGCGGGCGGTCAGTCTTGAGCAGCTGAGATGCAAAGGCTACTGTAGGGGGACAGGATAGCTCAGTGGTCGGAGCACTCACTTTCCCCCAGCCAAGTTAAGCAGTGTCGAGCGTGGTTACCAGTTGCATGGGTGACCGTTTGAGCGCCTTGGCTTCAGTACAGTTCCCCCAGTTCACCCAGCTGTAAATGGGTACCTGCCCTCTTTAGGGTCAGGGAAGGTAAAGCATCGAGGGAGAGGAGATGGGCGCCGCCCTCAATATGCTGGCCCTAGAGAAGTGAGGTCTCAGACGCCTCGCTCCCATACGGCCTTATAGGTTATGGGACTCCTTTACCTTTACCTTTACTGTAGTGTAGCCTAGTATACTATGCGTTCAGCCAGACTCCAGAGACCAGCCTCTCTGGTATTACTGCATACCAGGGTTTTGTTTGGATTTGTACTGTTTTGTTACTGTTTACTTTTTTGGAGAGGGAGGGGGTTGGTTGGTTGGTTGTTTCTTTAAGGGGGGGGGGGGGGGGGGGGGGGGGTTGCTTGTTTTTGTTCTTTGGTGGGGGTGGGGATGAGGAGTTGGTTGGGGTGTTTTGGGGGGTTCTTTTTGTTGCTTGTCTGCTGTTGATGTTTTTGTCTGTTTTTATTTGTTGTTTGTGGGGGGATATTGTTGGGGTTTGGGGGAATTGTTTGTTTTGTTTTGTTGCTTTGTTGGGTGGGGTTTTTTTTTATTTTTTTTTGTTTTTTTGTGGGGTGGTTTGGGTTTTTTTTTTGGGGGGGGGGGCGGGGGATGTCGGGGTTTTTGGTTACTTCAAAAGGTGGTGTGGTCTGTTTCCGGTAACAGAGAAATAAACATTAGGCAGGGGCGTTTTTGTTTCGCTTTTAAATATTTTATCAAACTTTTTAAAGTCAACAAGGAAACTTTTTTTTGAACATATAGTCAAAAAGGAACAAAGAACATTCTACATGCACTACAATTTTTTTTAAGGAAATACATACATAAAGTATTAAAAGAAGAAGAAGAAATAATTCTACCTCAAGGATTTTTTTCCCCGAAAATATCTCTGCAGAGAAATAACTTCAAACTAGCGACAGTGAAAACCAGGACCACAATGACAGATCTCTCTTCTATTGCACTGAGGGTTTTGTTTAGTTTGGGGTTTTTTTTTCTTCCCTTCCCTGTGACAAATACCACGTTACAATGTTCATTCCATTAAAAGACAAATATTCGAACACCACTTGCTGCCCACCTTTGACCGCTCTCAGCCTGTTTGACGGCAAATCGTTGCTCTGGCCGGAAAAGTCTGATTTGAGTACCGATTACGGTACTGCACGATCTAAAAATTGTTCCCAAATCCACACACACAATGTCGTGGTAAAAAACAAACAACAACAACAACAACAAATCCTGTTTAAAACAGTACTTGTTTTCTGAACTAGCCTCATTTCGTACACTTTGCGGGAAGCAGCCAGCTTGAGTTCCCACGACACCGTAACCGTGACAATCCTTGTTCTTTCTTTTCTTTCTTTTTTTTTTTCTTCTTTCTTTCTTTTTTTTTTTTGAGAGGGGGGGGGGGGGTAGGAGGTGGGGGGGAGTTCACCTCCACAGTTTCAGTGTATTTACCCTTTCCCTTTACTTTCGGCAGTGCAGGTCACTTTTTTTTCTTGTTGAACCCCCCCCCCCCCCCCCCCCCCCCCCAGTCACACACACACACACCTGGCCAAGCATGACGTCACCTCAGCCTTCCAGGCAGGATGAGAGTCAACAGACTTTTCTTTCTTTGAAGCCTTTTATGAAGGTCCAATCTTTTCTTCCTTTTTTTTTCTTTTTTTTTTTTTTTTACATCCTTGAACAATACTGACTTGACTTGACTTGACTTGACTTGACTTCTCCCTTAACTCCTTGACCAGTCCTTGGAGCGCTGGCCCACAATTTCCCCCCAAGCAATGTGTCAGGTGCTGAGTGAAGCATTAATGACTAAGTAAGTACTGCGCGCCAGAGGCCTAAAGAAGACAAAACATCATGAAGAAAACTGCTTGTCCTCGGACTACGGTGATATGTAAAATTGTATAATGTCATGGTGAAGAAGAGGACTCCGGCGGAGCCCACTCCTCTGCAGAGAGCACGGTGCATGCTGGGCATATTCTTGTCATCCATACCACCAGCCAGTGCTAGGCCTACTCTTCGACGATAGGCCGGATGGATGGCCTGGGGGTTTTAAGCATGTGGGCAAGATCAAGATGCCTGCATGCGTTTGTACCCGGGACCTCGGTTCGTTTTATTATATATCTCATCCTAAGACCTTCTCTAGACTAGTGAATGGAGTCGGTACCAGTTATCAACTCCAGGAGGAAATTCTCTCCTATTGACATTTCAGCGGGGAGACTGGAACCGTGTCCCCAGTAAACGTCAGATCACCAATAGGACACTCTACCCAACTACACACACACACACCCTCCCCCCCCCCCACCCTCTCTCTCTCTCTCTCTCAATCTCTCTCTCTCTCTCTCTCTCTCTCTCTCTCTCTCTCTCTCTCTCTCTCTCTCTCTCTCTCTCTCTCGCTCGCTCGCTCGCTCCCTCGCTCACTCCTTCGGATGAGACTATAAACCGAGGTCCCGTGTGCAAACGCACGCAGAACGTCTTGCGCACACGTTAAATCCTGTTCGCTTTTCGTAAGAGTAGGCCATTGTGTGCCGGTGGGAACAGATGACAGAATTTACAAAACCGCATACATACGGGGACTGGATGTAAAAAAGCACATAAGCGCTAATTCCATTATCCTCGATATAAAAGAATAAATAAATAAATAGATAAATAAACTCTCCCCTCCCCTTCCACGCCTCTCTCTTCTCCCTCCCCCCCCCTCTCCCCCCCCTCCTCCCTCCCTCTTCCCTCCTCCCTCCCTCCCTCTCCCTCCCAGGAAGGGAATCTAAGGAGATTGTGTTACTTTTAGCTTACATAAAAAAAGCTGGCGCGTGTATGGATTTTTGTCGTTGTTGCTATATATATATATATATAAATATCGTTGTTTGTTTTGGGTGTCCATTACGTAATGAAATGAAACCTGACGAGCTTTTCGCCAACGTTCCTGCCGGCGGGGGGGAGGGGGGAGGGGGGGGGGGGGGGGGGGGGGGGTGTTATTAGAACTGTGTGAATGCAGCAGCAGCAGCAGCAACTAACTACGTCTACACTAACCTGTCTGCACACAGTCACGCTAAGCTCGCTGGATAATCTAGTGGCAGTGTGTTGGGAGGGAGAGAGGGGGGGGGAGAGAGGGAGAGAGGGAGGAGGGAGGAGAGAGGGGGGAGAGAGGGAGAGAGAGAGGGGGAGAGGGAGGAGAGAGAGAGAGGAAGGGAATGGAGGGGGGGGGGGGGGGGGTTAAGAGTGAGGTAGGTGGGAGAGAGATAGGAGAGAGGGAGGGGAGGGGGAGAAAGAGAGAGAGGGGGGACGGATAGAGAGAGAGAGAGAGAGAGGGGGGGGGGGCGGAGAAGGGGCGGAGAGAGGGGGGAGGAGGGAGAGGGAGATAGGAGGGAGGGAGGGAAAGAGAGAGAGAGAGAGAGAGAGAGTGTGTGTGTGTGTGTGCGTGTGTGTGTGTGTGTGTGTGTGTGTGTGTGTGTGTGTGTGTGTGTGTGTGTGTGTGTGTGTTGTGTGTGTGTGTGTGTGTGTGTGTGTGTGTTCGTTGCGCGCGTGCGTGCGTGCGTGCGTGCGTGCGTGCGTGCGTGTGTGTGTGTGTGTGTGCGCGCGCGCGCGTTAGAGAGTGTGTGTGCGTTAGCGAGTGTGTGTTTCGCGCGCTCGTGCGCGCGCGTGCACGCGTGTGTATATGTGTGTGTGTGTGTGTGTGTGTTCGTTGTGTGTGCGTTAGCGAGTGTGTGTTCGTTGTGTGTGCGTTAGCGAGTGTGTGTGTGTGTGTGTGTGTGTGTGTTGTGTGTGGTGTGTGTGTGTGTGTGTGTGTGTGTGTGTGTGTGTGTGTGTGTGTGTGTGTGTGTTGTTGTTGTTGTTGTTGTGTGTTGTTGTTGTTGTTTGTTTGTTGTTGGTTGTTGTTGTGTTGCTGTCTTCAATTTAACGTCTGTTCACTCTAAGTGATATTAGACGAGGGAAGTGGAAAGCGTAATGGAAGTTAAAGAAGGGAGAGGGAGGAGTGGAAGGAGAAACGGTTCAGAAATAGCGTCAGTGTTGGTATTTTTGTGCACTCAAAAAGAGAACCTAGAAAAGTAACAATGATAATACTCTTAAACAGGAGTAAAACTTAAACTCAATAATATAGAAACATGAAATAACAATATTGTAATTACAGTAAATATTCAAGTGGACTATGCAATAAACATCATCTAGCAATGGCAAAGGCTAACTTTGCATTTGTAAATACATTTTCCAGAGTATGTTAAGAAAATGTAGGCATAGAGCACTCAAATACGATATGAGTATTGGAAATTTGGTCTCCACATAGACATCTGACATGTGTGTGTGTATATGTATGTGTTCGCGTGTGTTGGTTCGTACGTTCGTTCTTTTCATTTAACGTCTTTTCAATATTAGTGATATTAGACAAAAAATGTGTGTGTGTGTTGAGGGGGAAGGGGGGGGGGGGGGGGGGGGGGGTGTGTTTTGTTGTTGATGCACGCGTGTTTGTGCACGCTCAAACATGCATGTACCTGCCTGCAAGATCGCTTGTGTGTGCCCTTTTGTCTATGTGTGTGTGTGGAGGGAGGGGGGGGGGGGGTGGGGTAGGGGGGCTCCCTTCGTTGCCAGAATTGAAATACCAGGTTTTCCCAATGGCATATCATTGTTGTGAAAAATCCGCTCAGACCATTATTGCTTTCTTTCATTTTTCCATTCCCTTTTTCACCCGTTTGTTTTTTCATCTTCTCTATTTGAATAAACACATGCCAAGTGTATATCATTTTTCAGCGAAAACGATGGTTACACCCAGTCCTCCTGAAACAAGAACAGTAAGAATGGGAAGAACAAACAAACTTACAAACTGCAACCAAAAAAAGTACACCAATAAAAGATAAGGAGGATCGCTGTCATCATCATCATCATCATCATCATCATCATCATGGCCATAATCATAATAAAGAAAAAATATATATAAGAATCATTTTAGAAGAAAAA
>CM054152.1:35089695-35094695 GCA_028751875.1 Rapana venosa | reverse complement strand
GGGGGGGGGGGGGGGGGGGGGGGGGGCGTCAGAGGGAGGGGGTGATGAGTGTCTATCGGTCAGTTTGTCACAAGACACTATAACAATGATTATATAGAAACAAACAGACAATAATATATATTTTAGAGGAAATTTGTTGAGGTGTGGTGTGTGTGTGTGTGTGTGTGTGTGTGTGTGTGTGTGTGTGTGTGTGTGTGTGTGTGTGTGTGTTGTGTGTGTGTGTGTGTGTGTGAACAGACTTAGAGACAGACACAGAAAAACTGAAAAATGCGCAGAGGGAGGGGGGAGGGAGGCCGCATGCACATACCTACACATTGAGATTAATGAGAATAAAGTATCTGGGAGCCAATAAGAGCATGGGAGTGCGCTAATAATTATGTGAATCCATCCATTTGCACATGTATATAATAATATGTGAGAGGAAGTTTAATTCATGGACATCCCTGTGTGTATAGTCAGTCGTTAAGCATCGAGATCTGTGATGGTGCGTTCGTGTGGGCGAGGCGAAGGCTGTTGGTTTTTTTTTAAGTGTGTGTGTTGTGTGTGTGTGTGTGTGTGTGTGTGTGTGTGCGTGCGTGCGTGCGTGCGTGCGTGCGTGCGTGCGTGCGTGCGTGCGTGCGTGTGTGCGTGTGGTGTGTGTGGTGGGGGGGGGGTTATTTTATTTTTATTTTATTCTTTTATATCGAGGAAAATGGAATAAGCACTTAGGGGTGTGTGTGTGTGTGTGTGTGTGTGTGTGTGTGTGTGTGTGTGTGTGTGTGTGTGTGTGTGTGTGTGTGTGTGTGTGTGTGTGTGTGTGAGGTGAGTGATTTCAGTTTAACGTCTATTCACATTTAGTGATTTTAGTGTGGGTGGGTGTGGTGCGTGCGTGCGTGCATGCGTGTGTGCATGCGTGTGTGCATGTGTGTGTGTGTGTGTGTGTGTGCGTGCGTGTGTGTGTGTGCGTGCGTGCGTGCGTGCGTGTGTGTGTGTGCGTGCGTGCGTGCGTGTGTGAATGCGTGCATGTATGATATATGAGTATGTGCGTATATGCACGCAAGCATGCGTAGGTACCCCCACACACATGCGCGTGCTTGCAAGAGCGCCATGCATGTGGGCATGCGCGCGCACACACGAGCGCGCGACATTCGTGCCTACTTGCCAGGCTCGCGAAATTAAGTGACAGGATTTTAAAACGACAAACCTGGCAACTTTTAATTTGTTTCAAAAGAAACCCAAAAAAAAACCGGGATTGAAGCCAAGGGTAATTGTCAAGTTTTTCCATGCACTAGTAGTGTTGTTGCACTTGGGCTCAGCCACAGCCCAATCTGTCCAAGACTTGAAATGAAATACCTCATTCTTCAAATGGCCCGTGATGACCTGCCCAACTGTAATTAACCTTTAAAGACGCGTTATAAAAAGTTCTAAAGGCGCATTAAAAAGCTTTTTTAAAAAGGCATCAAAAAGCTTTAAAGATGCATCATTTCAATCTGGACCATACAAATAAAAAAATTAAAGTTTCCAGCGATATAATGTGATGCCTTAAATAGCACGTGCTGGGGTTGTCATTAACTTTTTTTTTTTAGAAAAAGATATGATTAAGCGCACGAGTGGTTTGACTTCTTGTGTTCTCTCCAACTGTCAAAATTTGAGAAAAGTCACTTTTGGGAGGGGGGGGGGGGGGGGGGGGTATTTTGCAATTTCACGCTTAATCCTCTTGGGCAACGCTATGCCATGAGTGAAATGACCAGAGAATTTTATATCAAAGACGTTAGTAGTAGTTTTCTTTCGCTAGACTTCCAAGATAATTAACTCCTACGAGAAGAGACTTTTGGGGGGACGGGACAGCCTAGTGGTCAGAGCATTGCGCTCGCAATCTGACGATCCGGGTTCGATTCCCGATCAAGGGGAAATTTTCCTCTGGAGTTAACATCAGTGCAGACTCCACTCTCCCCAAAAGTCCTTCGGATGAGACTAGTAAACCGAGGCCCCGTGTGCGAACGCACGCAGAACATCTTGCGCACACGTTAAATCCTGTTCCGCTTTTCGTAAGAGTAGGCCATTGTGTGCCGGTGGGAAAAGATGACAGAATTCACAAATCCGCATACACACGGGGACTGAATGTAAAAAAGCAATAAGTGCTTATTCCATTACCCTCGACATAAAAGAATAAATAAAATAAATAATTAAAAAACTGAGGTTCTGAGCGCGAACACAAGCATATAACATCTTCCACACACGTTTAAATAAACCCCTATACAGCTTTCGAGAAGAGTAGGCCGGGCTGTGATCGGCGGCATGGCTAGTTAATCTACAACACAAAGATACCCAGCAAGAAAGCTGGTTACATCCATCCACCAGGTCGAACGTGTACAAGACACAGTGCCTGAAACCTTCAGCCCAGCAGCGCTCCAATGACTCCGGGAATTTAGAGAAAAATCAAGTCAAGACCTTGCAGCCCCTTCGTTTGAACACAATATAAAAAAATATTTAAAAAAGAAAGAATCATACGTATATATAATCATCCAAGAGCATTCTTGATTAATCTAAGTTGTGAGGATGGGTTTTTTTTCCCCCACACATCTGTGTTCGGTGAAAGTGAGACAAATTGAAACTTTGGGGTTTTTTGAGAGACAAGCGTTTGAAATGATGAAGGAAGAGGCCCAATCTGTAAAACATTCACGTGTGCCTTGGTCAATTTTGCAACACCACAATGTGACGTTCTTTTAAGTGGCTTTTCACAAACTGTTGTTTTCTTTTTCTTCTTCTTTTCCTTCTTCTTCTTCATCTTCTCTCTCTTCTCTCTCTCTCTCTCTCTCTCTCTCTTCTCTCTCTCTCTCTCTCTCTCTCTCTCTCTCTCTCTCTCTCTCTTCTCTCTCGCTCGCGCGCCACAGAGAGAGAGAAAAAGATAGCGTTTTATTCGTAATCCCTAATAAAAAACCCGCAGCACTTCACAATTTACAAACAAAACCTTTAGTTTACTTCTAATTTGAACTGTTGCTGTGTAATGCCATAAGTTACTATAAAACAAAAGAATCCCATACTCATTGAAGCTGAAGCGAAGCCTTAACATCTTGATCAAAAGAAATATGACAGCTGAACAGGGGAAGGTCTTCAAAGGAAAACAGCCCCTTTCAAGCAATAGCAAGTGTTGACTGCTTACCAATATAATTCCTTCTGATATCATTCCTTCCAAGGGACAAACACTTTTGAGAAAGTCTTCAGAGCAGCCTCTCTCTCTCTCTCTCTCTGTCTCTCTCTCTCTCTCTCTCCTCTCTCTCCTCTCTCCTCTCTCTCTCTCTCTCTCCTCTCCCTCTTTCCCTCCCTCCCCTCCATCCCTCTACACCCCCCCACCCCCTTCTTTATCGAAAATGTTACAGCTTATATTACTTAGGCTATTACCTATAAATAATTTTCCTTCCTTCCTTCCTTCCTCCTGCACTTTGGCAAGAGCTCCGAGGTTCACCAGCGAAGAGAGTTTTGCCGTACATACATACATACATACATACATGTATACATGCCGCCGTTTCTGCCCATTACTAACTACTACCTCAGGTAAACCGCATTCCTATGATCCATCCAATTCCTTCAAACAAAGCATTCAGGAAGGACCTATATAACCAGCATTATGCTTGCTGTTTAGCAGAACTCGACACTGTATTATTCAATTCACCGGATTATGCTCTCTCTTCTCTCTCTCTCTCTTTCTCTCTCTCTCTCAGTGCCTGGGTCTCTTGGTACAACTTAGGACAGGGAAGGCAGGGTGGGGGGAGGGGGGAAGGGGGGGGGGGGGGGGGAGAAGGAGTGGATAGGAGAAGGGGGGAGGGTGCGAAGAGTCCTTGTTCTGTTTGCGTTGGCGTACGGCTTTCCTTGTACCGTCAGCATAGTGGCTGTGATAATTCTTAACAGACAGACAGACAGGTAGACGGACGGACAGGCAGGCAGTGGAGTGGGGGTGGGGGGTGGGGGGGGGGAAGAGATAAAGGAACATTAGTGAAGGGGGAATGGGGGGGGGGGGGGGGGGGGGGGAGGTGTGTATACTCACGGGCCCTTACGCACTTTTTCCACTCTCACCTCTCCCATCTCCCCCACACTTTCTTTCTTTCTTTCTTTTTCTTTTTTTCTTATTCGGAGGAGGACCTTCTGTCAGTTCATGATGACAGAAACTTGGCGGCGTGGCACGTGCACGTGTTGTGTTGTGTTGTGTTGTGTTGTGACCAACAAAAAAAAAAAAGCCCTGGTATTGACAACGGATGAGTTGTTTCGAGTCAAAACTAGACACCCTCATGCCCCCCACCTACTCCCCCCCCCCCCCCTCTCCTCCTCTCCCCTCCTCCTCCCTCCTCTCCTCCTCTCTCCTCTCTCTCGACCCAAAAAAAACCCCAACCCAAACAATACAATAAAGGTGATTTTTAATTTTTTTTTGGGGGGGGAGACAATCAAGCCCCTTCACTCTACCTTTCATTTACTCTCCTCCTCCCTCCTCCCCTACCAACACCTCCCCCCCCCCCCTCCTCTCTCTCTCTCTTCCCTCTCCCTAAACACACCCACACACACACACACACACACACACACACACTAAAGAAAGGTGAGTGTGTGAGTGAGTGTGTGTGTGTGTGTGTGTGTGTGGACACTCAAGCCCTTCACTTTTACCCTCCTCCTCCCTCCTCCCAACCAATACTCTCCTCCTCCTCTTCCTCTTCCTCCTCTTCCTCATCTTCCTCCTACTTCTGCTTGTAGTGCTTGACACTGTAACTACTACACCAATTTTCCCCCCATGCTTGGATTAATAGCAAAATAAACGCTCTGCGCTTATGTGGACGCACGCACGCACGCACACACACACCTACACACTCTCGCAGTGACAACGGCGCTGACAAGACTGACACGCGTGCCGGCGCATAGATAACTAATCAATCATTCAATTCATTATTCAGGACTGCAAGCAAGCAAGGAAAATTCGCAGGCCTTGAGTCTGACAGAACAAAGCAGGGGAGAAGGGGGGCAAGGGGAGAAAGGGG
>CM054152.1:34937195-35084695 GCA_028751875.1 Rapana venosa | reverse complement strand
GAACCCACAGCAACAAGAGTTGTCCCTGACAAATTCCTGTATATATTTTATTTTTAAGTTATTCCCAAAGGAAAAATTATTCATGAGTAACTTTACTGACTTACTTAAGTTACTAAGTTACTTACTGCACTTGTGGCACCAATCTCAAAGAACAGCCCAAGAAGAAATCTACCATGACTAATTTAACATGAAAAAAAACCCAATATATATAACACAACACAATACAGAATCTACACAACACCACACAACAGCACACAATACAACACAACACAATTTACAATTTCATACAATGCAATTACATACAAAATTAACAACATAAGTCAAAACACAACAAAATAAAATACAAAATATTTTGACTACAGACCAGTTTGTTACAAACCAAATCTGAAGTAGTAATGTCCACTAAGACCAACAGTAACACAAGACTGGACAAACTGCAGGCCACAGAGATAGATAGATCTATCTACACTCAGATCACAGTCTTTTTTTCAAAATTCTTTTATTTCGAGGATAATGGAATAAGCAATCATGTGCTTTTTTACACCCAGTCCCCGTGTGTTCACGTGTACTATAATGCAGTTGTGTAAATTCTGTCATCCATTCGGACCACCATCACACAATGGCTTACTCGGCTACTGACTAGCCTACTCTTCCAAAAAGCGGAACAAGTTTTAACGTGTTAGTCTATTATACTGTAGTATCCTACTAGTAGTACAACATCGAGTCAAAGCCTAAAGTAAAGAGGCTGCCAAACGAAATAAAAGTAACTTAAAAGGACCGTAATAAGCCAAACTGTCACTTTACAACAATGACAGCCCTGGAGAAAATCATTGCCTTTGTCAGGCTACAGTCCTGCCTCAAACGAGTCAAAGTCAAAGTCTGAGAATGAGAAATGGACCAACAAATTTTATGAGCAGTCAAAGGTTGAGGGACCCAACCCATAAGGCGCTCAGGTTATCGGAATTTAAGACATGGGAAGAAAGAAAGGTAAGGAGATCGTGTGCCTCTGTGTGTTTGTGTGTGTGTGTGTGTGTGTGTGTGTGTGTAGTGTAGTGTAGTGTAGTGTAGTGTAGTGTAGTGTAGTGTAGTGTAGTGTAGTGTAGTTGTGTAGTGTAGTGTAGTGTAGACAGTTGTAGTGTGTGTGTGTGTGTGTGTGTGTGTGTGTGTGTGTGTGTGTGTGTGTGTGTGTGTGTGTGTTGTGTGTGTGTGTGTGTAACTGTCTTGTGTGTGCGTGTGTGTGTGTGTGTGTGAGAGAGAGAGAGAGAGAGAGAGAGAGAGAGAGAGACTGTATGTACATGCATGTGTGTGTCATTGTATAATGTGTGTGTGTGTCACTGTGTGTGTGCATGCAAGCACATACATGTAAATATCACTGTGTGCATGCACACATGCATGCATGCAAGTGTATGTTCAAGTGTCTGTGTCTGTGTGTGAGAGACATGCTAGGGTGGGGGGATCGGTAGATAAATGAAGACTGGTTTAAAATCAGAAACATACTAAAGTCCAGAAGTTATAGCAAAGTGCCAAGTCTTAAAGTTACAGCCTGTGCTATATAATCAATAAGGTGTTCTAGCAGTACCAACTGAAAGGAGTAATTTATCCAGGGAAGATTCAGTGTCATTACATTGATTACAACATTCTATCAATCATGCACTACAGACAGCTGAGGATGACCAATTTGCTAAATATGCTCATTTTTTCTGTTAATTTTCATGTAGCTCACGCTAACACAACCTCCACTCTTTATAATTAATGTGAAGTCCAATTCTTTACACTAATTACAGCTCTGAAGATTAAACTTTAAACATTTTTTAAATTCAACTATATTTACAATTATTATATAATATAATTCCAAATGATATTAACTCTTCACTTTTACTAAAAGCAACATACATGACATATTACTTCATTGACAGTTCAGATCTTCTGTAAACCAGCAAATTGTAGTTTTACAAAAAAATTTAAATGATAAAATCAATAAATAAATAAAAATGATCCCTGGTGAAATATGTTTCCAAATATTCAAGATCACTTAAATTCTATCTTGGTATATGATAGATCCAGACTAGTCAAACTGAAACTTGGAAATAGAAACTGTCATGAATACACTGATGTATACACTCATACAGGTCTCTGGGTCTGACTCACCAAGTCTGAGCTGACCTCATTACCATCACCATTGTTGTCATCATAATCACTAAATAAATAAAACTGACCTTTGGATGATCTGATATTTTTGCTCCAAGTTGTCACAATTAAATCAATTAAAAATCTTCTAAAAAAAACAAAACAAAACAACAACAACAAGGTCTTACTGATCTGGTAGATGTTTGTGTAAGAATGCTTTTTCCTCTTCTTTTTTTTCCATACTCCTCAACATATATATATAGAGAGATATATACACTTATTCAATATTTGTGTGTGTGTGTGTGTTGTGTGTCTGTGTCTGTCTCAGTGTGTGTGTGTGTGTGTGTGTGTGTGTGTGTGTGTGTGTGTGTGTGTGTGTGTGTGTGTGTGTTGTTGTTTAGTATGAAAATGAAATACTATCTTTTTATGTTTACTTACTGTATGTGTCCTTGGAGTCATAGTAGATATTAACTATTCATGATTGTCTTGGAATTTTGAAGACAATAATTATTTTAAGCTCTGTATTAACTAACAATACATAGCCTCATTTTCTTATGATATATAATATGGACTGATAGATATAATTAAACCCATCACAGCATCAGTCAGAGTGTGTTTTCAGGTATGGCCATCTGTTATTTATTCTTCAATCCCAAACCATTTTTTTGTTTAATCTAGTATGTATCACACATAACACACACACACATGCACACGCACACATACTCGCACACACACACACACACACATATTTGATAACACACATTGTGGAAAGATGTTAGAAAAAGAATAAATCATACAAGGACACACACACACACACACACACACACACACACACACACACACACACACACACACACACACACCACAACACAAGTTCACAACACAACACAAAGACCACCAAAGTTGAGGAATTCAGCAGACGATGAATAACACAATTATAGGTACACATGCACTGGAAGAAACGCAGACTGTACACACCACCAACCCACTCATAAAACGTCATCAGAGCACTGACCTGAGTTGTATACGGAGGGTTAGCCAGGTACACTTCATCCTCGTACAATTTGTCATTCAGTATGTTCCGCAACTGGATTCGGGTGTACGTCAGCAAGGCTGACTTACCAACATCGTAAGCATCCATGCGTCTACTCGCTCCGTTTAGCCCACTCCCAAATCCCCCATCCGCCCCAATCACACCTGCTTGGGATGGGGACAACTGCAGGGTCGGATCGGTCAAAGCCTTTGCAAGACCCGGAGAGTTCGTGGAAGGTGTCTGTGGGGTGGATGGTACCTTAGTGATGGAAGCTGAGCCCACAGAAGGGTCTTTTTCAGTCTCTGTGGTCCCGGTTTTATTCGTTGCGTCTGTGCCATCGCTGCCATTGATTGTTTTGGGCTTGCTTCCTTGAGAAGCATCTCCGCTTTGTAATAACCCCCCTCCCCCACTGGCTACATTTACACTTGTTCTGGGCGAGGTTCCTGATATCTCTTCTGTTTCTTCCAGAGTAAAGTACACAGCAGTTCCCCCCTCCTCCCGCAAGACCTGAACAGCTTGCAGCAGTTTTTCTCGATGTGATGGCTTTCGAACGTTGATCGCATCCAAGTCTGCCTCACCGATTTGCTTACACACTTCCAAGTCATCATATCCATTATCAATGAAGGCTTGAGTGTAGTGGACGAGGTTGAGAGAACGAAGCCAGTCCTCTACAATGTTATTTCGTTCAGCCATTTTCAGATACACACTCACTCACTCACACACACAGACACAGCTGCAGCACAGTCACCAATTGTCACAGCACTGAAATCGTTGAAAACGGGAGGGATCGAGGCAGCCAACGTGTACCATTCTCATCTCTCTCACGAATGGGGCTTCATTTAATAAATCCTGACCACAAACGAGCCATTTTTTGGATAACAAACACAGTCTGATCTCCTCTGTGTTGCTTACTCCTGACCACTGAACACACAGAGCCACACAGTACAGACGGGGAGGAATAAATTTCTCCCCCACATTTCGCTGTCAGACACCGACTCACACACAATACACACTGCAGTTGTCTGTGCGCGCGCAGCCAGTGAACTTTTGACGTCAGTGGGATATTCCAATCTTCTTTGGGGATTCCCTACCTCGCCTAGCTAGGCTAATGGTGACCTTCATTTCTTTTTTGTTGTAGAAAATAGACAAGAAATCATTGCGGCAATCGCCAAGGAGCATTTTTACAAGCATACTATTGTTTTGTGTGGTTTGGCTGTGATCAATTTAATTCAGTATCTTTCATGGCGCACACGCCCGCGCGCGTGTGCGTGTGTGTGTTGTGTGTGTGTGTGTTTTTCAAAATTCTTTTATATGGAGGATAATGGAATAAGCACTTATGTCCTTTTTTTTTTTATCCAGTCCCCATGTGTATGCGGTTTTATTAATTCTGTCATCTGTTCCCACCGGCACACAATGGCCTACTCTTACGAAAAGCCGAACAGGATTTAACGTGTGTGCAAGATGTTCTGCGTGCGTTCACTCACGGGGCCTCGGTTTATAGTCTCATCCAAAGGACTTTTGGGGAGAGTGGAGTCTGCTCTGATGTTAACTCCAGGGGAAAATATCCCCTTGAACGGGAATCGAACGGATCCTCAGATTGTGAGCTCAATGTTCTGACCACAAAGCTATCCTGTCCCCGAGTGTGTGTGTGTGTGTGTGTGTGTGTGGCCAAATCACCCTAGGACCTGGGTTTTACCTGCATCCATCAAAGCAAATCACCTTGGTCTGTATATATAAATATAAAATATAAGAGAAGTGCATGGAGGCGGGAGAGGGACAGTAGAGCTAGGAAGGTGGTGGGGGTGGTTCCAGTGAAGCATAGTGACATGAAATGATTTTTTTTGGGGGGGGGAACCTCAAAATAGCTGCGGTTAAGTGGAGGAGCCGGCAAGTTTTGAAAAGATTTTGCTCGATTGTCACGAAGTGCAGTGATCAAGAGAAGGACATTTTTGACACGCCACACTTAATCATGATTATTGCGCCGCGGCGATACCGTGTCGTGCGTGCCAGTCTAACTCCTGTGTGTGTGTGTGTGTGTGTGTGTGTGCGTGCGTGCGTGTGTGTGCGTGCGTGCGTGCGCGTGCGTGCGTGGTGCGTGCGTGCGTAGGTGCGTGGTTCAACTGTCAGGAAGCGCGAGAGATGAAAAGGGGGACAGTTTTGACACGCCACCGCACAAAGACACATGCACTGTGCTGTTTGTAAACAAGTGGGACGTGCAGTACGTGCCGCTTCATTTGTCGTGGTGGGGGGTGTGGTGTGTGTGTGTGTGTGGGGGGGGGGGGGGGGTGTATTTTATTCATTTTATTCTTTTATATCGAGGATAATGGAATAAGCACTTTATGTGCTTTTTTACATCCTGTCCCCGTGTGTATGCGCATGTTTTGTAAATTCTGTCAACTGTGTGTTTGTGTTTCGGTTGGTTTTTTCCTGTCAGCAACTTACAATGTGATAGAATCCCTCACATAGCCTCGGGAGTCCTGAGCCTGAATTGTATACAGCAGACCTAGCCCCTGTTGCATCAGCAGGTATCAGGAGTCTGGCCTGTTGTCATCTGGATGTTGCTGCACCCCACCTGCTTCGCTGCTTGGCCCTGACGATGGCTTTGGCTTCAGAATAAGTGACATACCTACCTATCCTCCTGCCTCTTTCCCTGTGCCATCCTTTGCCACGGAGTCAGCAGTCTCATTGCCAAGCGCATTACAATCCACTGCAGGATTACTGTATGATTTCTGCACACAGAGAGGCAAGAGCGGAGGAACGGCCGTTCAAGTCTGTATTGTTGTTGTTGGATTGGAAGGCCTGAAAGTCAGACAAGTTGGTCAAGTAGACGACGCTGTGGAAAGTTTACGGGCTGGTTGTTGTTGAGGGTTGGGGCTATAATTATTCATGGCTTTTTGCCTGGGCTTGGTAGCTGGTGGTGTTGAGGACGTGCATGCAACAGACTACAACCTGTACCCCAAAACAGCTGGGGATTTCTCTGGGTGGCAGAAACGCAGTGTTTCCATGTGTGTGTGTGTGTAGTGTGTGTGTGTGTGTGTGTGTGTGTGTGGTGTGTGTGTGTGTGTGTGTGTTGTGTGTGTGTTTGTGTGTGTTTGTGTGTGTGTAGTGTGTGTGTGTTTGTGTGTTTGTGTGTTGTGTTTGTGTGTGTTTGTGTGTGTGTAGTGTGTGTGTGTTTGTGTGTGTTTGTGTTGTGTGTGTGTGTGTGTGTGTGTTGTAGTGTGTGTATTTGTGTGTGTGTGTGTGTGCGTGTTTTCCCTGTTCCACGGCTAGAGCTCCGAGGTTTACCAATGGTGAGTTTACGTATGCGGTCGGTTTGTTGGTTGTTGTTTTTTAAACCCACCATTAAGGTTGCCACATTCCAACTTTGGGAATGATGAGTAACGACACCAGAGTAATGCAGTTTGTTTGTTGTTGTTTTTTTGCTTCTTTGCTTAAATTAAAAAAAAAATTTTTTTACAGCATTTGTTCCTACCGGCACGCAATGGCCTACATTCCCGAAAGGCAGAACGGGTTTAAACGTGTGCACTGGATGTTCTGCACAACCTTGGTCCAAAGTCACATCCTAAGGACTTTCGGGGGAGTGCAGTCAGTACTGATGTTGACTCCAGTGGGAAAAAACCCAACCCACCAAAACCTTTCCACGGGTGTCTCGGCTGTGGCTCGATCCTGGGCCGTCAGATCACGAGTGCAACGCTCTAACCACTTGGCTATCCTGCCCCGATGTATTTCATTCTTTCACACCTGGTGCACACACATCTTGTGCACACATTAAAAACCCGTTCTACCTTTTGGAAGAGTAGGCCATTGACTGCCAATAGGAATGGATGACAATATAAAAAAAAAAATGCATGCATACAGATGCCGTGTTTAGGCATCATCCCTGAAGTCGGAATGCGGCTCCCATAATGGTAGGTAAATTCCGTTGTATACACAAAATCTCACAATTGGTGAACCTTGGAGCTCTATCCAAGGAAGGAAAATAATAATACTGAGAAATATTCTCATAATTATTTAATTTACCCAAGAAAAACAAACGTCCCCCCCCCCCCCCCCCCCCGAAAAAAGGAATCTCTTATGCTCAATAAATAAAGACAAAATAAGTTACCAGAATAAAGAGAAATAGCAGGAATCGCATGAAAACTACCCGAGAAGAAAGGGAGAGTGGGGGTGGGGGAATTACAGCTGGAGGGAGGGTGTTGGAGAGGGACACCCACGCAACAGCCAACAAACCAAAGAGCTGGACCAAGATTGGCAACTCACTACAACAGTAGGGATGTGTAGAGTGCATTCCCTTCCCATCATGGCTGCTATCGGAGCGATCGACAAGGCGAAAGTTCTTGTGGTTGGTGATTCAGGTAAATGTTAACAACAATGATTGTCTGAAAGATCGTTTGATAAATTCAAGAAATGAATAAGTTCTTCTTATAGGTATATTCTTTTCTATTTATCACTTGACTTGAAAAACGATTTGAACATAGCAGAAGAATGAATCATTGAATGTTTACCAGTCAGTGATGACACGTCAACCCGAAGTGAAACTGGCTGCACAGATTAGTAATCAGATACAAGATGCACAGACACATAAACATACAGATACACGAATGCATGAATATGCACAGAGGGACTTAGTCACGAACACACATCAACTCCCATGAAAAAAATCCCTCACACAGCTTAGCAATAGGAGACACACACACACTCCCACACATGCACACACACACACACTGTCAGCATCACTCACACACACATGTATACACACACACCATTGTGTGCCAGTGGGAACGGATGACAAAATTCACAAAACTGCATACACACGGGGACTGGATGTGAAACAGCACATGAGACTGATGAGTGCTTATTCCATTATCCTCGAAGTAAAAGAATAAATAAATAAAACACACACACACACACACACACACACACATATATATATATATATATATACACGCTGTCACACACGCACACACATACACACACACACACACACACACACAACACACACCACACAACATACACATGTGTATACATACAACTCCCAAGAAAAAAAAATCTGTTGGACAACTTAGCAGGTTCAAACCTGCATCCTCAGAGTCAGATGGCCATCAGAGGTCACAAGTATAAGACTCAGACCACTAGGCCATCCCACCTCCAGTCCTCTTTGATTCATGAATACATGTGATGTACCATAAGTCTTCTTGTCCTGCTGATTGTGGCAGGTGTGGGAAAAACGTCACTTGTTCACCTCATCTGCCACAACGAACCATGTCACAACCCCTCGGCCACCATCGGCTGTTCTGTGGAGGTCAAGGTAAAGGCTGGTAGTGGTACTCCTGTGTCCTTTTGTTGTGTGTTTCACTGTTTCAGTGTTTGTGTTTTTGTCACCTGTGATGGTTGATGGGGAAAGATGTGTATTGTTGTTGCTTCGATTTTACGTCTGTTCATTCAAAGTGATATTAGAAGATGGGAAGGGGATGGGAGGGGGGAAAGATGTGTGTGTACCTGTGTGTGTGTGTGTGTGTGTTGTCACGTGTGTGTGTGTGTGTGTGTGTGTGTGTGTGATTGCAGGTGTCCTTAGTTATACATGCCTGTGTGTAGTGATAAACTTGTATGTGTCACAAATGCCTGATAAATGGAAATGTATAAATTTAGTTGTTATACAATCAGTCTTTCACAGAGTCATGAATACACAATGTTGAAAATGAGCATCAAAGGAAGACAAAATAGGATAAGTGGAAGAATATCGGTAACTGTTTTAAGGGAAGTTTGGACAGCCAAAAAGCAAGTCTGTTAAATACAAATTTGTTCTTTTTTTCCCCAGCTCCACGAATTCAGAGCAGGAACCCCAGCAGAGAAAGACTTTTTTCTGGAGTTATGGGATATAGGGGGGTCCTCCAGTCATCGCAACAGTCGCTCTATCTTTTACCACCAGGTCCATGGTATGTAATGTATGTTTTCTCACGCATACATGTGCCTGTATGTTTGGGTATTTGAATTGGATTTTTTTGTTTTGTTTGCTTTTGAATCTGTTGGTTTTAAAATCAGCTTCATTTGTGACAGCTATAAATCTACCATAAGTTGAAGGTAAGTGTACAAACAAAACTCAGGCATCACAGACTGAATTTTCAGAATCATTTCATGATTGTTTTTAGTTTGATGCCTGCTATTGCAAGAAAACTAAAAAGCGAAAGCAAAAAAAGAAAAAGAGATAGATAGATCTGTCGAAAAGCCTGCCATGGCTGTAGTTAAATTCAGTTCATAGTGCGTGTTTTAGTTTTTAATTTTTATGAAGTTTTTATAGTTTGAAGTTTGTCTAGGTTTAGATTGCAAATTATGTATATATGGATAGAGAACACTCATATTAAACTCAAATCATCATGTAATTTAAATACACACTTATTTGGAATGAAATTTATTCTGAGTTATTTTGCAAGTTTCATAGTTTTACCTTCTTATTTTACGATGTGTGGTCTAAAAGTTAAAAAAAAAACCCAACAACAAAATCACATGTCATGTCATCAGTGCTTACCAGTTAACCTAAATATATATATATATTTTTGGGGGGTCTCAAGAATATAGTTGAATCTTTTAAAGAATGCATGAAGAAATTATGTCAACAGGTATAATCCTTGTCCATGACCTGACGAATCGCAAATCTCACCAGAACCTGCGTAAATGGCTGGCAGAAGTCCTCAACAAGGATACAGAGATGACCACCAATGGGTTTGTTTCTTGTGCTGTTTTTTGTCTGTGTCTGTGGGTGGGGAAGGATGGGGGGGAGAGGGGGGCATGGGGGAGTGGAGGAGCAACGGTCTGTGTTTAGAGCAATTAAAAAATTTTTGGTTTTTTCTCTTAGGCTAGAGCTCTGAGGTTCACCAATGATAAGATTTTGTGTGTCATACATTAGCCATTTTTACCCACCATTAAGGTAAGTCATTTGTGACTTCAGGGATGGTGTCTAAATACAACACGTGCGTATGTGTGCATGTATTGAAAAAAAAATTTGTCATTCATTCCTACCAGCATGAAATAGCCTACTCTTCTGAAAGGCAGGATGGGACTTTAACATGTGGGCATGCAGACTGGGCTTTGGTTTACAGTTTCATCCAAAGAACTGAATTGAAATCTGATTGTAATTTTTGGATTCATGCATGTTTGAGTCACCACTGAAGTGTCTATATGAGAGGACTTTTTATGGAGTTAAGATTGTTTTGGTCCCATTCTTCTGCAAGTCATTTGGATGAGACCGTCGACCCAGATTCCTTTCAGTTTCATGAACACACACACACACACACACAGCATCTTGTGCACATGTTGCAGACCCATATATCGTCTGCAGGCCAGCCATGGCTGGTGGCATGGATGCCCCAGACATACCCACTAAGCGGTCTCTTGCCTGGAGAGGGGTGGCCTCAGCCACTTTCTATATGCTCAACATACACTGCCTGAGAGCAGGATAGCCTAGTGGTTAGAGTGTTGTGCTCATGATCTGATGGCCTGGGATTGAGCCATCACAGAGCCATCTGTTTTCATCCGGGAGTTAACATTAGTACTGATTCCACTCCCCCAAAAGTCCTTTGGATGAGAATCCAAATGACTATAAACCAAGGCCCTGTGAGCAGACGCATGCAGAGCATCTTTTGCACACATGAAAAACCCGTTCTGTGTTTTGGAAAAGTAGGCTCTTTCATACCAGTGGGAACAGATGGCAATTCTTTTTTGAAAAAGGCATGCTTGCAGGTGTCTTGTTTACTTTAGACACCAATCCCAAAGTGGGAATGCTGCTGCCTTAATGGTGGGGTAGAAATGGTTGCCTGCTCAAAATCTCACCGTTTGTAACCTCAGAGCTCTAGTTGAGGAACACAAATAAACCCACTGCTGAAAAGTTGGAGTGGGGTTCCCCAGGGACTCCTCAGGAAGTTAAGGAAGAGATGAAGAAGAGAAGTCTTTCCGACTGTTGGTATCGTTACTCTCTGCCTCTTTCTCATGTTCGTGGCTTGTACTTTGCTTGCTTTCCTATTTGGATATGTACAGTTAGTTTCTTTAGGGAGTTTTCTCTGGATTGTGTGTCTTCATTTTTGTCAGTCTTCAGTACTGTATATATATATTGATGATACAAAGTATATCAATGATAATATTGTGGTTTACAGTATTTAATTGTCAGTGCTATTTAGGCCTATGTTCGACAATATAACACATACCAGTAACGATGTCATGGTCTACAGTATTCATTCTTCAGTATTGAATATATTTTTACAATATGATACTTACCAAGCAGAATGTTATGGTTTACAGTATCATCAGAGATTATCAAAAAAACCCCAAAACATATGTTTAACACAAATTTGTTTAAGTGTATACATGTGTAGGATATGATCTATGGATACATTGGTGGGTAATGTTCGTATGTTTATAATTTTTGGAGAAAAAAAAATCATGTTGCCATGCATGCATGCAGCCAGCCACTCGCACGCGCGCACACTACACAGCACAACCCAACCCAACCCAACTCAACTCAGCACTCCCAAACCACCCCAACCCAACACCAACCCAACACCAACCCAACCCACCACAACCCAACCCAACTCAACACAACCCAACCCAGCACAACGCAACCCAGCACAACACAACAGCAGTCTAAAAAAAAAAAGGAAAGTAAGGCACCGTATCTTGTCCTCTGCCCAGCAATGAGATAGACCCGGAGACGTTTGCCGGGAACCAGATCCCCATCCTGGTGATCGGCAGCAAGGCCGACTCTGCTGAGAGCCTCAGAGAGAAGGGCCTGGCCCGAATCTCCACCGTCGCTGAGGAGTGCAGTGCTGATGAACTCAAACTGGTCTGTTCTGCTCTCTGTGTGTGTGTGTGTGCGTGTGTTTGTGTATGTGTGTGTGTGTGCGTGTGTTTGTGTATGTGTGTGTGTGTGTGTTTTGTGGTGACTCTGCTGAGAGCCTCAGAGAGAAGGGCCTGGCTGAGAAGTGCGGTGCTGATGAACTCAAACTGGTCTGTTCTGCTGTGTGTGATGTGTGTGTGTGTGTGAGTGTGTGTGTGTGCCTGCGTGTGTGTGTGTGTATGTGTGCGTGCATGTGTGTGTGTTTGTGTGTGTGCGTGTGTGTTTTTTTGTGTAGGGGCGGGGGGGCTGGGGGCAGGGTGTATTTGTGTATGTGGTGTATATAGGTGTGTGTGCATGTGTAGCACATGTGTGCACAGGGAGTGTGTGTACATGTGAGCAGGCGTGTGTGTATGTTCGTGTGTGTGTACATGTTTGTGTGTGTGTGTGTATGGGGAGGGGGGGGCATATTTGTGTATGTGTATATAGGTGTGTGTGCATGCGTAGCACATGTGTGCATGGGGAGTGTGTGTACATGTGAGCAGGCGTGTGTGTGTGTTGTATTGTCACTTTTGATACTGATGTTCTGTTTGTGTTTATATAATTATTATAAGTCCTTTGGATGAGACTATTTATATAATTATTATAAGTCCTTTGGATGAGACTATAAACCGAGGCCCCGTGTGCGAATGCACGCAGAACATCTTGCGCACACGTTAAATCCTGTTCTGCTTTTCATAAGAGTAGGCCATTGTGTGCCGGTGGGAACAGATGACAGAATTCACAAAACCGCATACACATAGGGACTGGATGTAAAAAAGCACATAAGTGCTTATTCCATTATCCTTGATGTAAAAGAATAAAATAAATAAATAAAATAAATATATGTGTGCTCTTGAATACCTGTGCTCACAAATGTATGCGTTGGTCATGGCAAATATGATGTTTGTGTGTGTACATGTGTGTCTCCCACATTCTTCATATTTATGTGTTTGTGTGTGCACTTGCATGTGTCAGACTATTATTTCCAGCTGGTACATGTGTGTATGCCTGTGCATCTCTGTGTCTGTGTCAGTATTTGAGTGTCTGCATGTGGAGTTGTTGTTGGTGTTGTTGTTGCTGCAGCTGGTTTATGTGTGTCTGTTTGAATGAGCCTGTCACCAACTTCCCACTCAACTGTCTAGCTCACTAACCACTGCAGCAGTGGCAGGTTGTCTTAGATTATACAGAAGTAGGACAGAAAAAAGGCACATGTATGCACTCACAGAGAGACAGAGAGAGAGAGACATTCACACACTCACAAGTTAAAAAGTTATTGTAAACAAAATTCAATCAAAACCTGTCAAAATGGAATGTGGAGTCCCGCAGGGATCAGTCCTGGGCCCTGTTCTCTTTACTCTCTACACTGCTCCACTCTCACATATAATAAACAACCACCATATTGATCATCATTTCTATGCCGATGATACTCAGCTTCAGTGCAGTGATACTGTTGAAATTTTGCCTTCCCTCCTGACAAATATGTCCTACTGCCTTCAAGACATTCAAAACTGGATGACTCAGAACAAGTTACAACTTAATGCCGATAAAACCGAAGCCATGCTCATAGGGACCCAACATAAACTTTCCTCTATCGCAAAAACTTCAATAGAAATCGGCAATACGTCAGTTCCTTTGTCCAACTCTGTGAAGTATTTAGGAGTAGTTCTTAACAACACACTCTCTATGAAAAAATTCATCACCCAGACCTGCCAGTCTTGCTACTATCAATTACGGCGCATAAGCGCGATTCGCAAGTATGTCCACTGATGCAACTTCCAAGCTTGTCACATCTCTCATTCTTTCATGTTTAGACTACTGTAATTCTCTTTTGGCTGGCCTACCAGCATCATCTATCCACTCTCTTCAATGCATACAAAACTCTGCAGCTCAACTGGTCCTAAGAAAGAAAAAATCTGAACACATCACTCCTCTTCTGCGATCTCTTCACTGGCTGCCTGTCTCACAAAGACTGGAGTATAAAATCAATACCCTCTGTTTCAAATGTCTCCACAAATCTGCACCCTCTTATCTCTGTAACTGTCTTCATCTGTACACTCCATACCGTTCCCTTCGTTCAGCCGCAGATACTTTGTGCTTTCGAACACCCAGATTCAAACAAACCACTGTTGGCCGTCGCTCCTTCTCTGTTTCTGGTCCATCCACCTGGAATGACCTCCCTCTTTCACTTCTCCAAAAGCCTTCACTTGATACCTTCAAATCCAGCCTCAAAACACACTTATTTCCTACCTGAGACTTTCCCCCCAAATATCTGTCCCTAATTTTCAACAGCATCTTTCACCTTCTAAGTGTTGTTCCGAGTGTGTGTGTGTGTGTGTGTGTGTATGTGCGTGTGTGTGCGTGCATGCGTGCATACGTGTGCGCGCATGGTTTTTGAAATCTGTTGTTCATTATGTTTAAGGAGAGTTGCATGCCTGTAAATGATTGAGTGCAAGCGCTTCGATTTGTTTGTTTTTTTACAAGATTCAGCGCTATATAAATTCCATATATTATTATTATTATTAAGTATGCAGGCATGCATGCACACACATACGTTGATACTTGTCATAACGTCGTTCACTTTTTACAGGACAGTATGAATGTGAAATACTTGGCACCAGGCTCCACCAACGCTGTGAAACTCACCAAATTTTTTGATAAGGTAAATATCATCATCATAATCTTCATCATCATGATCGTTGTCATCATCATCTTCATCACCACCTCTGTTATTATTATTCTTATTATCATCATCATCATCATCAATGAACTGTGTAGCTTCTGCACAAAGTTGAGGAAACGCCATGATGTGTGCTCTGTGATGTGCGAGTAACCATCAAGCATCTGCTTCGGGACTGGCGAGATATTCAGGATATTAGGCACAAGCATTTTATTGCAGACTTCCTAAAGATCCTTTTTTTGTGTGTGATTTCCCACTGGATAACATTTTCAACTTCCTGAGAGAATCTGGCATTTTCTAGTTGATATGAGTGAAGATATCAGCTGCACTATACGAACAAGGAATCTGGCTTTGGTTTTATCCCACTTTATTTTTTAATGTTAGCATCATAGATTATTTCTTTTTTTACATTTTTGAATCATGTAGTCTGGGATTATTTACTTTTGATTTTATATTGTGTAATCAAGAAGTTTTATTAACACTTTTGAGGCATGGTTGACATGTTGCAAGTATGATGGAGATTCATATTTTGCAGTGATATTGGCAGTGAAGGATAGTGGCAGGTGATTATAACAACAACTATTAACTAATGTCATTGTTTGGTTTGCAGGTGATTGACCGGCGTTATTCATGCAATCAGGTCAGTGGTAACAGAACTCCTTATGAATACTATCATGATTAACATGACCATTTCCCGCGAAACTTGTAACATTACATGATAAAAAGAAAGAAAGAGAGGTATTATAAAAAAGCAAGCTACATTTCTCTGTTGTCTAATGTTTTTGTTGTTGTCTTGTATTGTGTTATATTGGATAGCATATTACACATCTATGTAAATTCATGATTCTCGCATTTTTCTCATTTGAAACAAGAACTACAGTAGCAGAAAGTCAGCATTGATTTTCCATGTTTCCATGGAAGAGTAGGAATTGAGTTACCTTTGTACTCTTTTGTTCTTAAATAGTTATTAACTTCATAAAAAAAAAAATCCAAATGTTGTTATCAGCTATTTGTTTCGTTGTGCATTGCTCATTTCTTTATCCCACCCCCCCCTTCCAAAAAAAAAATGTTGATAAAGGAAGCTATTTCTTTTTCTCCTGCATTGTTTCTCGTGTGGATATTGAGAAGGTCAGTCATGAATTTATTTGACTCTATCTATCCTGGTCACATATGGTTTTATGGTGATGTTTCCCCCAATGTCCTGACAACAGAAAACAAGTCTTTTGCAGAGTGCACCGAGATTAGTTTAGATAACTACCTGTGGGCTCCATCATAGGGTCTCCTGCTTTTTAAATTTTTTTTATTGTATCCTAAGCTCACCAAACATGCTTTCCCCCAGCCAAGTTAAGCAGCGTTGAGCGTGGTTACCAGTTGGATGGATGACCGTTTGCATGCCTTGGCTTCAGTACAGTTCCCCCAGCTGTAAATGGGTACCTGCCCTCTTTAGGGTCAGGGAAGGTAAAGCAGCGAGGGAGAGGAGATGGGTGCCGCCCTCAATATGCTGGCCCTAGAGAAGTGAGGTCTCTGACGCCTCACTCCCCTATGACCTTATAGGTAATGGGACTCCTTTACCTTTTTAAGCTCACCAAGGGTGTGGTGTGGTCGTGGTAGTAGTGATGGGTGACCCTTGTAGTCGGTGGGGCTATCAAGATCCCGGGTGATTAATCGATCCTGGGTATGGTGATGGTGGCAGTGTTCCTGTTGGTACTTAAGTCGTCTGCTTTTTTAAGATAGCTGCAGTTGTGGAATATGTTTTGGGTGCTCTCTGCAGTACTTTAGTTCTGCTCGTGTTTCATCATTTTAAAAGTGTGTGCTGGCTGTGAAAAAAATCCCAAACATGTATAAGCGTTATGGGGTGATATTTGTAAATATCACGTTCTTTTGTTTCTTTCTAATCAGTTGGGTTTTGCTTCTGAGGAAAATGGCACATGTATCCTAAAAGTACAGATTATAACATTGATATACGTTCATCTTTACATAAGGAAGATGGGTTGTTTGTTGATAAATGTTGTGGATTGGTGTATGCTGGGTGTGTTTGTTGATAAATGTTGTGGATTGGTGTATGCTGGGTGTGTTGATGATCCACTGAACACTGTAATAAAGTACAGGATCTTTAACATGCATCTTCATAAAACAGGCTTCGAATCAGACAAATGAAGACCCTTAAAGGTCTGCGAACAACCTGACTTGATAGACCCCCAAGGGTCTTCATCCTTATCCATAAACTGTTGCTGAAAATGGAACCTGCCTTGTCAAGACCAGTCAAATGAGGTGTCGGCACTGCTTGTCAGTGTGAAATGTGCAGACAAGAAGCCTTTGTTTGAAACATCGCATAGGGTTATGCAGCCATTGCTGGTTGACCAGGAGCCTTGCCGCCCACAGACTGCAAGCAAGTAAAGATACCAGACTTATTGATGATGTAAAACACTTCGGGAGTTTCCACCAATAGTCTCAATGTAAATGTACTAGGAGGAAACATTGATATTTACTCCCAAATTTCAGATGCTTTGGCTTGTGAATGTTTTATATGAAATAATAATAATAAATGGAATTTATATAGCGTTATATCTTGAATGACTATATAAAGAAGTTTTAAGTGTCGATTAAAAAAAAAGGTCCTCTGTAATTGTGACTGATCATGCAAGTAGTTCAGTTTTGTTCAGTATTTTTGCTTTGCAGTTCAGAATATGTGTGTGTGTATGGGTGCGTGCACGTGTGCTGTAGCATTTAGTCAACAGCAGTGTTGATGTTGAGCAGGTCACTACTAAAACAAGAACTTTTGTATAGTTTTCTGTTTGGTTTCAGGGGCATTTGAGTCCACAGCATGCAAGACGAACCTGGAAAAACTCCCACGTGGACTGACCTCTGACAAAAGTTCGACACTTTTCCGACTTGGCTTATTCAGCAGACGTTCTGGTGACCGTTTCGCAAAGACATCTGTGCCAGTGAAGACTGCAAGCTGCATGGCGTACACATGACAGCAGCTGTTGAAGCTAACCACAAACTGGATGTGTGTTACACCGAACTGATTGGGATGCGGGGTACGCAACTGGTTGGGATGCGTGTTGTAAAACAGTGACGAGCAAATAGAGGGCGTGGATGGGTAAAGTTGATACGTTTCATAGTTGGAAACAGTGATGAGACAGCCTGAAGAAATTGTGTTGCATTCTCTTGGCACCATAGACTTGTGAGCGTGTGAAATTCAGGCGGTTTTCTGTGGGGAGAGAGAATACATCACATTTGTGCAGTACTATCTTTTTATTTTATTTTTCAGTATGTATGTTTATTTGCTTGAAAAGGAAAAAAAAAGTTTTTACCTTTTTTTTTTTTGGCCAAGGACAACTCTTTCGTTGTTGCCATGGGTTCTTTTTATGTGGGCCAAATGCATGATTTCATTCTGTCTTTTCACCCCAAAGGACTAGCACCCATGTCACTCACTACTCAGGGTTGAATGAAATGGGAAGAAAAATCGAGGTCTAGACCAGATTTTGAACCTGAGACTTCTTGCTTTTTGTACGGATGTTTTAATATTGTAAGCAACCAAACCAGCAAGTGTTGGTTGTTGTGGGTTTGTTGTTTTTTTATATGGTAGGGTATACATGTTGATGTGGATATACTGAGAGTAAATTATGCGAGTGGGAATTCTTGTACAGTTGTAAAGAAATGAAAACGGCTGATCTATGCAGTTAGTCATTCCAAGATGAGAAGGCATTGGGACAACAGTCATTGCAAACATGCAAGAGGAGGACTATGAAGAATGAGCTAGAAAAGAAAGGGTCTGTTTGTGTCTGTGTGTGTCGCTGATGGTAATGTTTCATTGTCAAGAAATTTTTCCCTTTTTTGTCTATAGTTGTTTGGTGTTTTGTGGTGTGTGTGTGTGTGCGCATGTGTGTGTGTGAGAGTGTGTGTGTCATTGGTGTGTGTGTGTGTGATTGTTTTGTGTATGCATGTGTGTCTGCAATTGGTATGTGTGTGTGTGTGTGTGCATGCTGCTATATTGTAGAAAACTGAACAACAAAAATGCATATCAGAATACAATTTTCAGGAGAATGTCCATTCACGGTTACTCAAAGCATCGCCTTTCACTCATACATAACTGCAACTATTCATTCAAAAAGAACATTCTGATTGGTGTATTTTGTTGGTGTATTTTGTCAAAAAAGTAAAACAAAAGAAACTTCCCTTGAATTTCAGAGCCATAGGGCAAAAAATCCATTTTCTTAAACCACCTTTTACTACTCTCCCATATAGTCATAACTTTCAGAGTACAGGTTCACAGTATTCAGGTCACCATACCCTACATAGTGCACCGAGTGATCATCTGAATCGCCTCCTTCATTCTTTCCATGGTAAGAACTCTAATACGTTCACCACTGCTGAGATTTTTCAGGGTTCAAATCCCATCAGAGTCCTGGCGTTTAAGGTTCTTGCCAGCTCCTGCCCGACTGAATGTCTGTGTCCACAATTCATGAGAGATTTGTCAGAGACATACGGCGACAGTCGCCACTACAGAAAGGACGTTTCAGTCTGATTCTGCTATGAAGGTATGGCTGTCATCAGAAAAGGGATAAGACTTTGGGGTAGGAAGCTCATGGGAGAAGACTGTTAAGAGGGACATTGTGATGGTTGCCACCTCAGGTGGGTGTCTCAATCAGTCTGGCTCCGTGACTGAGCTATTACTGTCATCAGGAGGGTGCTTAGTAAGTGAACCCCCGAGTATGTTTGCCCAGAACAGGCGCTGCTCAACATCACCAAAGTAACCCAGCAGCTGCGCAGGGCCCCTCTGGCTGGTGCCACATGGCAGCCTGACATTCATAGGCTCACTGTAGACTTCTAACCCTGAGGATGCGACATAACGAATCTGGGTATGAGTGGGATGGAGAGATTGAAATGAGTGGTAGGGAAATAGCAGGACAGGAAAGTCACAGAGGACGGAGCAGCAAAAAACAAAACAAAAAACCCCACCAAAAACAACAAAAATCCCAAACCGAAAAGGGCACAGTGCATGGTATTCTGACTGAATGACTTGACTTCTCCCACAACTCCTCCAGGAGTCAGTGGAGCACTGTGCTGACTGACTCTTTCAGGCAGTGTGCTGTGTGCAGATTGAACCTGGCGGAGCTCAGCTCATCTCTCCCCAGCCCACTCTGCATACTGGATCAGAACAGGGGCAACTGAACAGCAGTGCACCTTACTGGTCCAGCAGCAGGGCAGGGCCTAATTCCTGCGGGTGGCCTTGCAGCACATTCTCACTGACAGATATATATAGCTTACAGTGGATTCTTAGCGTGTGAAAATACGTTTTTGTTGTTGTTTTTTAATCTCTTTGCAACGTACAGAGAGTCGAGTCAGCTGAGTACATACTCACATCAAACACATAGCATAAAAGATACCAGACACATTACACATCTTATACAGCAAAAATCAATATAATACCTGTCTCTACACATTGGTTTAGTTTTGAGCCCCCCCCCCCCACCCCCTTTTTGTGTGTGTTGTTATTGGTAAGATACATTTTTTTCAAATTGCTATCCAAATTTCAAACAAGCCTGGTTGTGACTGCACTCCCAGTACGTATGGGAATTCAGAATGAGCAGTATGGAAAAGCTGTAGGCTACATAATTACTGGTATGCCACAGAAAATGAGCTAGTGCTGGGCCTGACTTGTCAGGCATTTAATAATTTAACAGCAGGGCAATGCATTTTCGCTCATATGATAGACAACAATAGTTGCTGTCTGAGTGTTTGATGATGACGATGATAATGTTGCTGTGTGTTCCCCAGCTGAACACTCTGGGGGTCAACCAGAATGTGCAATGCGACTCGTTCATTCCACCTGGGGATCACTGTGAAATGAAACTTGCGCACATGAATGAGAATTTCTGCGTGTATGACTGTTTTTAAGTACCTCACCATATAGGTAGCCATACTCCGACTTCAGAGGATTTTTCTCCTTTAACCCTCTTGTTGTTGGATTCTACAGAGCTAAACTGCCTGTAGATTTTGAATTCTTTGAAGGTTTTCTACCTCCATCTGACTTACTTTACTCCTAAGACATTTGTGTGTGCATGACAAGTTATCAAGCTGAAATTTTGTCACAAGCTAGGTATATCTTTGTACTTGCATTTAGGCGCAAGTTTATGTGTCTGGTCACCAGATGTCTTGTCATTGTCACCTTATTTGTCACCAATCACAGGTAAAAATATGGTATATATGATAAAACAGCAAATCCTGCATGAATTTGATAATAGTTCAAGCATGTTAGTGTCGAATAAGGAAGTGATACCCAGCTGATGTGTTTACCAATGGTTATGTGCAATAGTACTTCAAGGATGTGTCACACAATGTCCCCATAGCACCTGTTGTTTTATGGTATGTGTTGAGGAGACAGAAGTTTTGTTTAACTACTTTTTCTTATGAAAACAAGTCGTATTCAATCAACATGTGACATTTATACTGCACTTCATATCTGCGTGTGCTACCACATGTTTGTTAAGTGTACAGAAGTGTATTATTGTACATGACTGTCACCATTGTCACAGCACAGGTGTGACAAATTCGAAACAACACAGAACTTCTGTAACCCTACAAAATTTTAATGTTGGTAGTCTCTAAAGTAGTCGTAGTGGTGGCACAGGGTCACATCACATCACAAAAAGCACAAATTATGGATGTGTGTGTGTGGGGGGGGCGGGGGGTGGGGGTGTACCCATTGCTCTCACCTGTGGAACCTTGGCAGACGGGAGACCTATTTTCTTTTCCTTCTTGCTATTTTCATTATTGGCATATCTGTTCGTTTGTGCCATTGCAGTTTCAAAGCAAAAGTGTGGTAATAATGAGAATACGTCAAAAGGCATCGTTTTCAGGCGTCTATGCCGCGGACCGGCCGGGAGGTCAAATTTCTCAACAGTCGTGTGTGTGTAGCACAGGTCAGGAATGTGCCCTGTAGCACATTATTTTCAGGCTCACTCTTCTCCCTAACTGCAGCATTTCCTTCCTCCTCTTCCTCGTAATCGTTTAATATCGGACTAACTTAACAATTCTCGTTTAAATGTTTCTACTTCCAAGACAATATTATTCAATTTATCGACTCACTAATCAGATGAATCCTCTGCTACTAAAGAAAACGCCATTTTTTTCCGCCACGCTGCACCATTGAAAAGCGTTCCGGTCACTGGCTGTTATTTCTTCCTTCCCTCCCCACTCACGCATGTTAGTGGTCTAAATTTATCACTGGCACCGTCTGACACCCTACCTGCATCGCCCCACCTATTTTCAGACACATAGTGTGAAAACCACGAGGTCTGTGTGTGATGGAAAAGTACTGGCCACGTGGGCAGCACCAACTGTCGGCTGCGGTCGGATTGGAATCTAGTGGCAGCCTCCGTTACTGTCGGCTGCGGCCGGGGAGACTGCAGGTTATGTTAAGAGCTGAAGGCAATCTCAACACAACAGTCTACAACATAACATTTATAAAGTGTAGGCCTTGGAAGTTAGCTGACAACAACAACTGACACAGCTTTTGGTCTTGGCCAGATTGTTTGATGATGATGAGGAAGAAGAATTACCGATTTTACATGCAGAGGAAAAATCCCCTTGAGCCCAGGCTGTCACATCACACAGGCAATACTCTAACCACTCGGTTTTCCCTGCCAATGACATATACCCTATACCCCTTAACCTTTACCGGATCTCGCTTTTGACTACACGTGCAGGATGGCGCGGGTCTTTCACGACCCATACTCATTAAAGAGCCTTTTCAGTGCATATTATTCCTAAAAGGATGGCGCGGGTCTTCCACGACCCAGTGGTTGTTATTTCCGCGATGCCAGTAGGCCGAGGCAGTTGCTGCTAGACTAGCACCATCCAACAATGGCAGCAGCCTCCGTGCATGTTAAAGATCCCATGGCAGTAGAACGTCGAAAAAGAGAAGGGGAATGTCCTGGCTGCTATGGTCAAAATTGGTAGGTCCCTGTTCCCTAATCCCATTCCCCAAACTTGGTACCCAACGAAATCGGAGTGAAGTCGACTGTGCTCTTCGAGTACAGTGTGGGAAACCAGTTCCTGGTCAACAGGCTCACACATACCCAGCCATGCTGGAACGCCACAAAAAAACAAAAAACAAAAAAAGCAAATGGTGCTCAGTACAATGCATTGTGCAGGTGATGTGGACGAAGGTGCCTCGAAGCTTATGCTGTCTCCTGAATTTCTGGCAGATTGGCGACGCACCCAGTGCACAATCTGACTGTATGCTCTGGGCAGATGAACTCTGCACATGAGGCACATCTCTGCTGGGTTTTTCTGTCTTTTTTCCATGGGCAGAACAAGCATCGTTTTCGCTCAGGGGTGCCACTCTCATTGCTGTTGCATTTGCGCCCTTTTGATGTTGACTGCTGTGGCTGCTGTGGCTTGTTTTTTCTGGGCTTTTTGGCCTTTGGTGCCTGCTGCTCATCACTGGCCTGCTGCTCAATGTTGGCAATCACCTTGTGGGCAGTCTGGGCAAGGTGCCTTGGAAGTGCCACTCGGGAGACACGTCTCTTGATTTGTGCTACAGTCATTTCCTCAGCGATGCTGCGGATGAAAGTAGCACGCGTATCCCCACCTGCCAGCTGATGGTCTGGGAAGTTGATGGCCCAGATGCGACGTGCAGCAATGGTCGCCAGATCCATGATGTTGCTGAACATGACCATGGGCCACCGCTTTGTCTTGCGTTTTATTGTGAACGCATGGGCCATTTTGTCCAGGGTGTCCATTGCCCCTTTTGTGGAATTATAAAACAGGATGATCTCTGGTTTCTTTTTTGTAGAACCTTCGTTCACAACACCATTGTTATGCATTGTGCTGAGTACCACTGTGCTCTTCCTCCTTTTGCTCTGGTAATTCACCAGAGTGACAACACTGCTGTAGCTGAATTCAGATCCATGCAGGGGAAGCTTCTTGGGATCTTTGAATGAGGTGGGAAGAAATCTCTTGTTTGATCTCACTGTCCCTACCATGGTCAAGCCTTTTTGCAGGAGTGTTTGAGCCAGTGTGAGGTCGGTGAAGTAATTGTCACACGTGACGTTCCTTCCACTCTTGCAAAAAGGTTCTGCCAGCTGGAGAGCAACATTGCGGCCAAGATTGACCTGCCTGTCCTGACCAGCTGGCCGACCAAGGTAGGGAATGCCAAACAAAGGGTAGTTATCTTCAGCATCAGCTACCCAAAATACTTTGATACCGTAGCGGTCAGGCTTGGACGCAAATACTGCAGAAAACTGCATCGCCCCCTGAAAGGAACCAACTGCTCATCAATCGTGAGCAGTGGACCTGGGATATAATGCTTGAGAAGATTTCCCATGAAATCATCCCAAATTTCCCTAAAGGGGGCGAATGCATCTCGTTACCGTCTGGCATTGCGTGTTTCTTTTTTGTCGAAGCGCATGTATGTCAGAAGCGTTTGAAAACGCTTCCGGCTCATACATGCCCTTGCAACACCCCAACCATACACTGTATCCCACACTTCTACTGTGGATGCAAGGTTTTGCTTTTTGGATCCAAGGAAGAGGAGCAGACCAAGTAAACCTTCCATCTCGACTTCGTCGGTTTCAACCCAGGCCTCTTGAAGTACCCTGCGCCCTTCGGTGAAGTCTTGAAAAGTGGTCCGCCCGGCTGAAGAAACATTCCTACTGGGTCTTCCACGACCCGCACCATCCTTTTAGGAATAAGCAGCGTTCTTCCTCTTTAAAATGTGTGGGTCTTCCACGACCCGCACAATCCTGTGTGTGTAGTTAAAATGTTGCGTCAAATAACAATAATTCTATTTCACGCACATCAATGAAATTTTACTTGCCGAAAGTTCTTTAGGTTCTTGACAAAGTCATGAATTTTCGTGAAGATAGCCCAAATAGTTTAAGAGATATAAGACTTTTTATGTGCCTCTGGGTCGTGGGCGACCCAGGAAGTCCGGTAAAGGTTAAGGGTATCGCTTTGCTTTTACTGCTTTATAAGCTCCTTTTTTTTTTTTTTAACTCTTCTTTTCAATACATGACACCTTGTCTTCTCCTGGCAATATTATTTGTACAGCAGCAAATAGGCTACTGATTACAGGTGCAATTAAGACATTCGTGTTATGCTAAATCAAAATTCAAGTTATAATATGTCAATATTAGATAAAACAATATAGAATTCAGGTTATAATATGTCAATACTAAACATAAAAGTTACATAGCAAAAAAACAACCCAACCCCTCCATACCGAGGTAAATTTTCAGTGTACCTACATTTACATAGTGACATAGCAATCTACAATATTGAAACAGATTTCTGAACACTAGAATACAATTTTTTTGCAACTGTCTTCTCTCTCTCACACACACAAATCATGCCTCCATCTCTCTTTCTCCCTCATACACATGCTCACACATGCTTATCCATTATCCTCGATATAAAAGAATAAATAGATAAATTAATAAATAAAATGCAGTTCCTCCTACAAGCAGCTACAGAAATAAATATCACAAATTTTTGTAGGACAATTTTTTTTAAATTTTACACATCAGTCTGAAACATTTTTTGTGAACAAAAGTGAAAGCATGTTCTTTGACCATTTCTTGTTTGGTTGTCAGTGTGTTTGTGTAGCTGTAGTAGTGCCTGGCCAGTCTGTCTGTGTTCTTGCAACTACTGCTGTACAAAAAAGCATATATGGTGATTTCAATAGTACTTCTGCACAGGCACACACTGAATCCTGGCTCAAACTAAGCTGTAGCTTGACGTCTTTCTCCTGCTGCATTGGTGTTTGCTTATGTTGTATGTATATTGAATATATCATGATTAAACCAATCATACATTTCAATGCTACTTTTGCATATGTACACAGTGAATAACAGATTTTGGTAGGCCTACTACTTTTTCATATGCACACACTGAATCATAGATTTTGGTAGGCCTACTACTTTTTCATATGCACACACTGAATTATAGATTTCAGAACTACTTTTTCATATGCACACAGTGAAACACCTAGTTGACTTCTCCCTAGACTTCTCCAGCAGTCACCCGGGGCACTGCACAGAATCTTTCATCAGTGTGTTGGGGGAATCTCTGGGGAGCTCATCTCTCTATGTGAGTCAGTAAAGCGTCAGCAGGAGCAGATATATACACGCTAAAGGCCCTTGAAATCAGTGGTTATAAGAGATGACGTCTGTGGGGAATATCTATTCTGGTGGAGCCCACCCCTCTCTGTGTGTGTCAGCAAAGCATTAGCAGGAGCAGACATCTACAACAGTAAAGGCCATAGAAAGCTGAGGGTATCAGAGTCCTTGGGCAATATCTATCCTGAACAGTGGATGATGTCTTTTATGACACTTAAGTTGTATTGTGTAAATGGTCAATGTTTTCTTTAACCCTTTACCATTCGCATTTCTTACAGAGAAACTCTCTGTAGTATTCGGAAATTTACGCTGTTTTTTTCAGAGAATAAGGTACCTCAAGTACACATAGTCCTGTACAGTTACTATTGTTCGCAGAGCAGTCATATTTGGCCAAAGTATTCATATACTTACTTTACTTTGTTCTGCACCCCAAGATGTGTGTCCTACCTACATGTGTCGTGCTGCTGTCCCCTCTTTGTCACCAAATACAGGTAACATTGCAGTGACATCATGCTGTTAGTCTACAACTACCCTCTAACATGCGCAATATAGGTATGTGATTTTAAAAAATAATATGTGTGGTCCTGCCTGAATGTGTCCTCCATCGCATCCACCGTCATGGTAATCCAATCGAACATTCACACGTCACAAAATTACTGTCACCAAGTCTACACTTTCTCAGTGGAAAGTATTCAAACATTGAAAACGACGTTGACTAATGCGCGTATATACATTATTTACAAATATATGCCGACGCCTACTATTTACACAGACACTAGTGTGTCCTTCACCAATAGCCAGTTACATGGCTGTCACAATGCAGGTGTCACACCCAGTGTCGCGTCCAGGTGTGTTGGCGTGTTTCTCAGGTGAAAATACTGATTAATTTTGAGAAATCTGGTTTTCATCATAATATTACTGATCCGTGACTCAGAAAATGTCAAATCAGTAGACCAGTAGAGATGAAGCCTCGGCAAACGCTTGATCCCCATCATGATCAAAACTGACAGGTAAGCCCAAATTTCATCAGGTGTTGTTTCTGTCTGTAATGGATCTATGACTACGCCTTTCACAGCGATCTTTTGCCTGGCATAATTGTTAGTTTCATCTGCTACAATTTGAAAAAAATGTTGGGGCACAAACAAAACAAAGTAATCTAAGGGCTTGGCATTCAGTAGGAGAGTTTGTGCCGGCCCAGTCGGCAGCGTGAAGTCTTGCACTGTGACTGGCACTTGTGCGCCGCGCCATGTCGTCTGCTATGAAGCCAACGAAATGTTATCCTCAGCATCACTTTCCGACTCACTACCTTCTCCTATTTCATCTCTTTCTTCTACATCTACTTCAACATCGGATTCAACATTTTATTCTCTTTCGAACTGTTCCACTTGAGCCAAAATAGCTTCAATTTCCATATCAGTATATTCCTCCCAAATCGTATGCTCAATCTTTGCTGCCATTTTTAGCTACAAGAAAGCGTGGGAAAGACAAAGCCAGTCACTGGCCAATTTCTTGTGAACAGGAGGCTGTGTAGCACTGAATTTTGTGCCCATTCCTTTCTTAGTTTATGCTGACCTCAGTGGAATGTTCATTCATGGTGTGCGTGTACTAGGTAGAGCTTAGTGCGTGATGGAAAATCCCCACTAGGCTGAAATGACGTCCGGCGGGCTGCGGCGGGCATAAATAGATGCGGGCGAGCGGGCAGCGGCGGGCTACGGCGGGTAAAAATGGGAAAGGGTTAAAGTTTGATGACATACTTACAGCATGAGAAGAAACAAATATGCTGAGAGCTGGGCAAGATATCTTCAGAAAAGAATCCCTCTTCAAGTTAACAATATTTAAAAGTATTCTATCACGCGCTTTTTCTACAAGTTTATTTTTGTTGTTTCTAAACTAAGACAGTTCAGGATAAGATTCTAAAAGGGATATTACAATAAAAACAAACAAACAAGTGAGTCATTTCTTACAAAACATGCTAAAAATATTTATGGACTGACTAAACAAAAATATATTTTAAAAGCAAATATATTCATAAAATAATGTATGTCTCAGAAATGCTAAATCTTTATCACTGTGGTTGTCTTGCTAAAGTGTGACATCTTTATATTTTCCCCAATGTTACTGTCTGAATGTCTAATGATGAAGAAGAATATGTAGTGCTTCATAGCTTATCTACCATTCACATTATTAAAAAAAAAAAGTTTAAAAGCATCTTTGAAGGCAAAACTTCACCACTGGCAACCATTTAACAACTCATCCACCTAAGCAGGTCATTTTTGGTTCTATTGAAATATACTTTATTACAAAAATACAGATAATAAACAAAAAGAAAATGAATGGATCAATAAAGACGAGCCTCTTCTCTAATCCAAATACACACTTGCTCTCTTTTCTGCCTTCTTCCATTTTCTCATAACATTACCACTGCACATTTTAAGTTTCTTTGTATACATAAATGTGACTCCATAACCTATGTGGTTACAGGGGAGTGAAATGTCAGAGACCTCACCTTCTCCAGGGGCCAGCATATTGAGGGCGGCGCCCATCTCCTCTTCCTTGCTGCTTTCCCTTCCTTGACCCCAAAGAGGGAAGGTACCCATTTACAGCTGGGTGAACTGGGGGACTGTATTGAAGCCAAGGTGTGCAAATGGTCACCCATCCACTTGGTAACCACGCTCTATGCTGCTTAACCTTAGCTTGGGGAAAGCGAGTGCTCTGACCACTGAGCTGTCCCGTCCCAAAGTTTCTTTAACCCTCTTGTTGTTGGATTCTACAGAGCTAAACTGCCTGTAGATTTTGAATTCTTTGAAGGTTTTCTACCTCCATCAGACTTACTTTACTCCTAAGACAATTGTGTGTGTGTATGACAAGTTATCAAGCTGAAATTTTATCACAAGCTAGGTATGTCTTTGTACTTGCATTTAGGCGCAAGTTTATGTGTCTGGTCACCAGATGTCTTGTCATTGTCACCTTATTTGTCACCAATCACAGGTAAAAATATGGCATATATGATAAAACAGCAAGTCCTGCATGGATTTGACAATAGTTCAAGCATGTTAGTGTCGAATAAGGAAGTGATACCCAGCTGATGTGTTTACCAATGGTTATGTGCAATAGTACTTCAAGGATGTGTCACACAATGTCCCCATAGCACCTGTTGTTTTATGGTATGTGTTGAGGAGACAGAAGTTTTGTTTAACTATTTTTTCTTTTGAAAACAAGTCGTATTTAATCAACATGTGACCCATACTGTACTTCATATCTGCGTGTGCTACCACATGTTTGTTAAGTGTACAGAAGTGTATTATTGTACATCACTGTCACACTGTCACCAGTGTCACAGCACAGGTGTGACAAATTCGAAACAACACAGAACTTCTGTAACCCTACAAAATTTTAATGTTGGTAGTCTCTAAAGTAGTCGTAGTGGTGGCACAGGGTCACATCACATCACAAAAAGCACAAATTATGGATGTGTGTGTGTGTGTGTGTGGGGGGGGGGGGGTACCCATTGCTCTCACCTGTCGAACCTTGGCAGACGGGAGACCTATTTTCTTTTCCTTCTTGCTATTTTCATTATCGGCATATCTGTTCGTTTCTGCCATTGCAGTTTCAAAGCAAAAGTGTGGTAATAATGAGAAAACGTCAAAAGGCATCGTTTTCAGGCGTCTATGCAGCGGACTGGCCAGGAGGTCAAATTTCTCCACAGTCGTGTGTGTAGCACAGGTCAGGAATGTGCCCTGTAGCACATTATTTTCAGGCTCACTCTTCTCCCTAACTGCAGCATTTCCTTCCTCCTCTTCCTCGTAATCGTTTAATATCGGACTCACTTAACAATTCTCGTTTAAATGTTTCTACTTCCAAGACAATAACATTCAATATATCGTCTCGCTAATCAGATGAATCGTGTGCTACTACAGAAAACGCGATTTTTTTTGCCACGCTGCACCATTGAAAAGCGTTCCGGTGGCTGACTGTTATTTCTTCCTTCCCTCCCCACTACACGCATGTTAGTGGTCTAAATTTATCATTGGCACCGTCTGACACCCTCCCTGCATCGCCCCACCAATTTTCAGACACAGTGTGAAAACCACAAGGTCTGTGTGTGATGGAAAAGTACTGCACACGTGGGCAGCACCAACTGTCGGCTGCGGTCAGATTGGAATCTAGCGGTAGCTCCGTTACTGTCGGCTGCAGCCGGATCGGGGACTAAAGGGTTAAAAGATGAGAAAAACAAATGCGTGATTAAACCATCTACTGGGAATCTATAACTACTTATGTAATTGTATATTCTAGCTTGTAAGCTTGATCAAATCCTCTTTAAAATCTGACAGATTTAAGAGTGAATATTCCTGAAAGCTGTAGTAAGTCTTTTTGAGGAAGAGATGTGAGACGAAGAAGCAGTGTTGATTCTAGGATTTCAAAACTAGGAGGACACTGTTCCATTTCACTGCTCCCGAAAACTTACTGGGCAAGACGGAAAGGGGAGTCTGTCAGCTGGAAGGAAAAAGAGGCTTTTTTGTTTTGGTTTTGCGTTTTGATTTTTTTTTTCTTCTATTGACACTAATTTTTTTTAAAAGAAAGAAAAGCGTACATATCTATCCACTAAGACAAGATGGGGGAAATGTATCCCTATAACCTGCGCCTATCCCCAATCAAGTATCTTTCTACCCACCCTTCCAAGCACACACGCCTACTGCACTGGCCAATCCCCTACTTTACTATTTTCGTATCTGGAGATGTTGCGTCAACCATCGATTCCGCAAAGAAATGATACAGGATGGCTTCCTGTAACTTTTGCAAGTTCTCCATCTCTAGCATCATTGATAATCGGTCTTCCCATCTTGGTCACATCAGCTACCTTCATACATCAGTTACATAACAAAACACATCAGTTATGTACCAAAACACATCAGGTATGTACCAAAACACATCAGTTATGTACCAAAACACATCAGCTACGCACCAAAACACATCAGCTACGCACCAAAACACAGCTACGCACCAAAACACATCAGCTACGCACCAAAACACAGCTACGCACCAAAACACAGCTACGCACCAAAACACATCAGCTACGCACCAAACACATCAGCTACGCACCAAAACACATCAGCTACGCACCAAAACCAGACCCATTACATCAGGTTGGCCAGCGCATAAAGCAAAGTACTAGTTCTTGATGAGGTGATGGAGAACAAAAATCTTCTTTTTTTTGTAGTTGTCAGATTTGAAGTCTGGCTCTCTGTTTCTGTCACTGGTGCTCTTTTCTGCTCAATGTTCTTTCATTGTTCTTTTTTTTCTTCTTTTTTGTTGTTCCTCTACTAGAGCTCCAAGGTGCTCCAATGGCAAGATTTTGCGTATGCGACCCCTTTTTGTCCACCACGAAGGTAGCCACATTCCGACTTTGGGGATTCAATGTTTTCTGAACCGTGTCTCCAAACTTTCCCATTTCTCACCATCTTGTTTTCAAAGTGAAGTGCTATGGTGGTGAAAAGAGAACAGTGGTTGGTCAGAACTGAACCGTTTAGGCAATCCTGATTATCAACAGAAACATTGTATCGCATATTTCCAAACACTTCAATACAAGTTATACGTATAGTGGTTACACGCATGGCAGCCAGCCATGATGGCGCGTTCGTCATACAGTGTTGGGGTCTTGTTTACTTTTTGTGTCGTGTGCCAAATGTTTTCCTCCAAGAAGATCAAATATGCAGGAAATCCCACAGCCTAGAATCAACACTGGAGACGTTTGTATATCAGTCTGTGCATATTGTGTTCAGACATCAGCATTGATGCAAAAACGTACTGATTTTATTCTGGTATCTTCAAACAACTGATTTGTAGAACATTCAACATTCATTTCCAATACATTCTGGGTGTCTCAGGCACTGCTTTTTGTGCTTTCAAAACACTGAGGGCTTCGCTCAGTGTTCTCAGGCACTCTTTAACCTCTTAACTGCCCAGTGCAAGTGCACCCTATATGCCGGGGAATAAAATTCTTATGTACCACTGCTATGTTCATATCCCTCTTACTCAGAAACTACTACATGAATATTCCTGATAGTCTCCCCAATGACAGTAAATATATCGTAGATTACTTCGAGGCAAGCTCAAATTAGTTAGCATGATATTTCACAGTGAAAATATATTTAAAATGTAAAAAAATTGACCAAAAATACGATTTCTTCATCACTACTGTCATTCTGAGTACCCCGATCTCAATAACGTCAAACATAAGTCTAGGCCAAATCTCAGCTGAATCATATACGATCGTTTTCATCACTGTTAGGTAAATCTACAGTTTTATTTGCCACTTTTACAGCTGTGTAAAGTTATTTATGCCTTCAACAAAAAAAGTCAACCATTTTGAACACGAACTTCCCAAGCAGTCATGCATAAAAACGCAAAATACGAGCTGAAAAACAATCGTTTTTCCTACCTTTTTTGCAGCTGGATATTGCCAAGCAACAGGAGAGTGACCTCCGTTAATTTTGGAGTTCTTTCCCTTTAACTGTAGTCAAGGAAGCAGGCTTGTTTACTTCGGTTCGACACCCCAGAAATTTTCCGGGTTGTTGACGTATAGCGCGCACGTTTAGCCCCGGAAAATTTTCGGGGTAAGGCAGTCTAGTGGTTAAACACATCTGCAGTTAATAGTTTTCTTCATCTTGATGCTTTAGACAAGTAATTTTTCTGTAATTTCTTTTCCCCCCAAAAAACCCCCACCTTCATATGAACCTGGACCCAACAGTCCCGAAATAGCACTGGCAAGTCACAAATGGACATGTGCAATGAACTCAATATTCCACAACCGCTATGGTGGAGCAGCCACCATCAACCGTCAAAATGAGGAGTTTGCCACTGTTCACATGTGTCATCGTGGGTTCTCAGGCCATGAAGACTTTGTCGCGGCTGTGGATGGGCACTCGGCAGATGGGGCAGGTGGTGAGGCCACTGCCACACGAGGCGCAGCACACGAAGTGGCGGCATGGGTAGAAGATGACCTCTACCTCATTCTCCATGCAAATCTTGCACTGCTGCTTCTCTCGCAGGCTTTCGTTCTCGCGCACAAGGGACTTGATGTCTGTTGTAAAAAATCAAAAAAAAATCAACGTTGATGATTGACAGGAGGGATTTGTGTTTGTTTGTTTGGTGTTGTTTCTATATATGCTATGAAAATAACTGAGAGGTCAATATCACACATACATACATATATATATATATATATATATATATATATATATGGGATATCTCTCTCTCTCTCTCTATATATATATATATATATAGAGAGAGAGAGAGAGAGAGAGAGAGATGACCGTTAGTAACCAAAAAACCCACAAATGAGCAAATAAATTGATTAAATCTATTATCTAATTTTGGTATGTATAGTGATGTTGCAAATGGAATACATGTTCACAATTTAAATAAAAGAATCAAAGTTAAATGTTCCTCTACTGGAGTCAAGAATTAACAATGCACAGTATGGATCAGACAGCCATCCTTATCAAGAGAGACTCTCTCACCTCTTTACGCACCATCATGAGCAAATCAGGGGATACAGATGGAGACACAAAGACAAGAATTTTTCAGAGCAAGAACTGTTTTCCAACACTGGAAAATGCCTTGAAGGTCTGAAATGATCAAAATGAAAATCCAAGTGATAGTCTACCAATCTAAGACGAATTTAGTCCTGCTGTTTCAATGGAAAACTTGGGGCAGAACAGTCAAGAAAAGAACTGTCTTTTTTTTCTTAATGATTGTTTTTGCAGATTCCTTAATCTGAAGAAATCAGGAGAAGGTCAACAAGTGTAACAACAGAGCAAAGTAAGAAGAAATCAGACCAGGCAAATTCAAGAAGAAAACAGCAGTGAATAGGTCCCACTTTTTTTTTTTTTTTTTAAATCTAATCAAACAAACAAAAACCTAACACGACTAGGCAATCCTTTACACAGAATCCACGAGGAAAACAGCGAGGAAGATTCAGACCAGTGAACCCTTTATGGAGAGATGTGGAGACAGAGGTGAGGAGAGAGGAACATCACTGGAATGACTGCCCTTCACACAGCAGCGCGGAAAGATGCCATCAATCAACAATGCTCTCTGAAGAAGCTCAGGACCCACTGAAGTAAGTATACAGATGATTCAGTACAACCTAAAAAGCTGCCCTTACCTGCAAAATTCTTGTTCTGACAGTAATATAGCAACTATGTGTTTAGTATCATTATGTGATGTTTTAAAGTGTAGGACTTTGCGTTTGCAAGCCTAATGCATGGGGTTTTTTTGGTAATGACTCTTTGATGGAGAATGCTTGAGCCTCAGTGACTTATATGGCAAAATGGATGTGTGTACCGATCAAGAAAGAATCTTTTAAAAAAAGATTTTAAAAAAAAGGAGGGGGAGGCAATGCTGAAAAAGGAAAAAAACAACCAATGTGCTTTTCCCTCATGGAAGAAACAAGTGCGATGGCACAGATTGACAGAATTGACAGACGTACAAATAATATTGTTTTTTGCCATGTTGGACATGATGCAATTATGATAACTTATGAAGCGTCAAAAAAAAAAGTATACAGATGATTTTAATATGAAGAAAATTAAACCATTTTATTGCACGCGCACACACACACTACCCAGAACTACATTCTGGAAAAAAACACCAGAGAAATAATGCAGTCCAACAGCTACAGATGACAAACCCACAAAACAACAGATCCTATAGCTGAGTGGATAAGAGCGTTCGACTTCCATCCCATGGGACCATGAAGTTGTGGGTTCAAATCTCAGCAGTGTCTGGTGGGGATGCTTACTATCTCCCAGATCAATTTCGAGTGCAGACCTACCAGTGCCTTAAGTCCCTTTGAGTATATACACAAGCAGAAGATTAAGTATGCATGTTAAAGATCCTATAATTCATGTCCGCGCTCGGTGGGTTACGGAAACACAAACACACCCAGCATATATCTCTTAAGTCGGAATGCAGCTACCTTCATAGTGGGCAAAAATGGTTGCATTCACATAATCTCACCATTGGTGAACCTCAAGCTCTAGCCAAGAAACAAAACCAAAAAAACACCCCAACAACCAAAAACCCTGTAAGACATTTACCTTCAGACTGGTCTCCCAGGGAAGAGAAGGGAGATGAGGCTTCCGCAGGCTGCTCTTGTTCCATGATGGTCATCAACAACGCCTCTGCAGACACCTGGTCACCTGTCACTGCCCACATTTCAACACACAACGGCATTCCTTCAACCACTCTTGGCCCACATTTCAACACACACAACGGCATTCCTTCAACCACTCTTGGCCCACATTTCAACTCACACAACGGCATTCCTTCAGCCACTTTTCACTGCCCACATTTCAACTCACACAACGGCATTCCTTCAGCCACTCTTGGCCCACATTTCAACACACTAAGTGCTCCGGCCTACATTAACACAGGTAGTTATGCTCTAAAATGGTATGTTGAGATTGTCTTCAGCCTTGACAGGCTCTAAGCATAAATAACAGCCTGCAGTCTGATATTAAAGGAGAAGTATAGTCCCTGGAAGTTGGAGTGAGGCTGCTTATATGACAACGGTAGTCATACACACAAACTCCTCTTCTCACAGCCTCACAGAGACCGGACGGGGGAGTCAGAGCACCTATTTGGGGTGACTCCCAGGTTGTTCAGCTGGGGAACGCTCAACAACAACAACAACAACAACATTCGTTCATTCTGAAGTTTCCTTCTCACGACTCTTCCTGGTTAACCTTTTCCCTACGGGTAACCCCGCTATAGGGCAACCAACCATCTACTAGCCCTTCCCTTCGTATCCCCCACTACTGGGTTACGGTTGCAATCAAATGTACCACAGTGCACGTGTACTGGGAAAGAGGGGTTCTTTCCCTCAACGTAGCGATAATGTTAAAAGCTGCACACACATTAAAAACCTGTTCTGCCTTTTGAAAGAGTAGTCTACTTCACGCCAGTGGGAATGGATGACAAAATTTGTAAAATGCGTGCCCACAGGTGTCATGTTTTAGACACCATCCCCAAAGTCAGCATGCAGCCATCGAAATAGTGGGGAAAAAATGCTTGCATTGCAAAATCTCACCGTGGGAAACCTCAGAGCTCTAGTCAAGTAACGAGAAAAAATAATATCTATAGACAGGCAACCAAAACAAACCCACAAAACCCCAAGAAACAGGTGTCCAACAAAAACAAACACGTCTCTGGTCTTCTTCAAACCACACACACACACACACACTCAAACTCAAATCCCCACACCCAAATTCAACCCAACACAATTCAATGACGTGAGCAGTCACCACCCCTCACCATTCTTCTCTTGGAGAATACCCAGCGCCTTCTTAATGGTCTGTGAGCTGTGCCCATCAAACAACAAGGCCTGCACTGCAGGAGTCTCCATCAGCTCGTCCTCTGTTAACCGATGATGCTGGACGTCATCGACAAACTGCTCTCCTTTCAAAAGCTGAAGGTACTGACAGTCAGGGGACCACTGGGCATGCTCCCTGAATGGGTCGTCGTTTGGTTCCCAGTTGTACAGAACAGCGTCACAGTGAAAGCACTTCACTCTGTCACCATCACCTGTACAACGACGATAAGACGGAAGAAATGCATGGAGGCAGTGTGTGAGCGAATGATTTGTTTTGTAAAAAAATGAGACTGATTTTTTTTTTATAACTGCATCTAAATGCTTTATTCTACTTTTTCTTTTATTCAGAAAGGTTTTCACATCAAACATACACACACACACACAGCCACAACAAAACCAGTTATACATAAAACATACCCGATTACATTTGGAAAGATGCAGATGACAGACAAAAACAGATTAAGAAATCAGAAATTCATGTATATATGTAATTTACCTATCTCACAAACAAACAAGTATGTAATCAAGTCAGTTTAAAAAAATATTAAAACTGATCTCTCTCTCTCTCTCACACACACACACACAAACATAACACAAACTGCACAACCCTACCAGTGTAATACAGCCCACACCGAGCCAGCTGTTCAGGTTTCTGGGTCATCTGTGAGGGCCACAACCTAAACGTAGCCAGACGAGCCGGCTCTACAGCCATAGCCGGGTTCTTCGGCGGTGAAGAGTAGTCATGCTGACGATGCCCCGAACTCCTCTCTGCAGAACTTCCTAAGGCATTGCTACCAGGATGAGAACTGCTTTCTGAAGCTTGCCCACACGTAGCAGGGCTGTGGCAACGTTCCTGATCGTGGCTGTTGCTTGTCGCTTTCCCTCTGTCGGACCACGGGTTCGGATCTGCGACCGACCCAAAGTGATGTCCGTTGACAGCGCTGTTGGTGGTGAGAGGTATGTTGCCGACCGAGTCACCTCGCAGAAAAGGGCAGTTACTGTTGGCTCTTCTGTGCTCCTCTTCCACGATGTCGCTTGGCTGCCAATGCAGCAGTAGGATGTTGCAGAATGTGCATCTCACCTGGTGAGGGGAAGAGCCAAACATTTTAGCCAGATGTGAACAGATTTGGGAAAGAGGGCGGAGGGGAGTGTGCCTTTTTGTGGCTCTGGTTTGAATTCATCAAATATACATAAGCATGCTCATAGCGAAACACAGGTACATACATGCTTCTGACGCCACTCTCCTGCCAGGCCCTTTAGATGAGACTAGAATGGTCCACAACATATGGCATACACCATGAAAACCCATCCAGCTTTAGTGGAAGAGCAGGCCAGCTATGGCTGGTGGCATGGACGGCTTTGTGAACAACATGGGCTCTCGCTGAATTAACTAGAGCATCACACGCAGCCCTGACCATTTCACTGCAGTGCCCCAACAGCACCTCAAGCCATTACAGAGAAGATAGTCAAAGCAGTATAGGCGTATCACTGAGTCCAGTAAACAGTACTGGCAGAACTGTTCTGGAATTTCTCTGCATACATGTATGGCTCGTGTATGGCTGAGATAATAAAGTGTTTGAATTTAACTGAATTATGCTGACATTACTTTTGTGCAAATTACAGTTAATAAGCAATTTTCATGCTTGAGGATGTTGCCTTTGAGCACAATGAGGCCCATTTAGGGTTGCAAAGGGTCAGATCAGCCATTTCATTAAATGCAAAACAAAACAAGAGATGACATGCGTCAAAATGTGCACTGATAGTGCACTATGTCACCCTCCTCAACAGGAAACTAATACAAAGCTTTCCGTAATGCTATATAAACAAATGTTCCAGTTTTTTCAAATCAAAATTTCTTTGAAGTTTTGTGGTGCTGTTATCTTAACTCTGTTATACTAATGACCTGACTCAAAATGACTTCTCCCTTAACTCCTTGAAGAGTTGGTGGTGGTGGTGGTGGTGGTGGGGGAGGGGCACTACAGAGCAATAAATGTTCTAGACACTGTGTCTCTTGGGTAAGCTGAACCTGGCAGAGCCCATTCCTCTCCAGCGTGTAAGGTGCATGCTGGGTATGTTCATGTCATCCATTCCACCGGCCATTGCTGGCTTACTCTTCTGTGAAAGGTGCAAGGGGTTTTGACCCGTGCACATAAAAAGCAGCTTAGTGTCTCATCCCACCAGACAAGCGCTCGAGTGGAACCCGCAGGGGAAAAGGAAGAGAGGGCGCCCCAAACAGACCTGGAGAAGCCTGCATAGTGAGCTGAGAGACTCCAGCCTGACATGGGAAGAGGCCAAGACCCTTGCCAGAGACAGGAGAAGGTGGAGGGATGCTGTTGAGGCCCTATGCTTCGCTAGGAGCTATAAGGAATAAGGAGGAGGAGTGTCTCATCCGAAGGATTAACAATTGACAGGTGTAGTGAGTATGACAGTGCACATTCTGGGTAACCCCATGGTACTAAGCTAAGGAACACAAAACAACAACATAAGCTGAATTATATATATATATATACATGTATATACACACACACGTACACAATCAGTTTACACTCGTGCCATGTTTTCACTTACTTTATCAGCAGACCCTGTGTAGACAAATCCATTCTTGGCAAGGTCTTCCTTCCTTACGATGCTCTGGTATCTCCAGTCCTGAAACGTGTGCAGGCGATTTTCTTCCCGCTTATAAGAATTTGTCCCATTATGCCCCTGTGGTCTGCTGAAGGATGCCGACTGCTGACCCCCTGCATCGGGAAGATTTGGTGCTTCATCGAAAATCTCCTCGCAGTATTGTGCTGTGAGGAAGCCATCGCTTTCCAGGGACTCCTGATGGGACAGCAGCCCCCCAACTTCCCGCAATGGCCTAAGACTGCTGACCATTGGTACGGTAAACCAAAGGATTGGGCACTGTCACTCAGTAGGATTTGTTGTCTTCACGTACACCTTTTTTTTCCCTTTACCTTGAAGCTGAAAGTCCTAAATCTCTTGAGAGAAAAAAATGAATGAAGAAAGAAAAGACTGTGAAAGAATTAGAAAAAAAATGAGGAAAATCTTATACAAATTTCACCGACAAAATGATCATGTACTAGATTTGAAAACGGGCACACAGAAACTAACAAAAGTCATTTTTAAACAATCAGGTCAAATTCAACTATTGAACGTCAAGAGGGGAAAAAAAACCCTGAGTGGGAAAAAGGAGGAAAATCCTGAAAAAGAGAGGGGGAAAAAGCCCTTAGCAGGAAAAATGAGGAAAATCCTGAAAAAGAGAGGGGAAAAAGCCCTTCTTTGTAAATCAATTTGTTTGCTCAGTTCCCAGTGGCCATCTATTGAGTATTGTGTTCAAATATGAGAAATCAAACACTGAAGTCATCTGATGATGAATTGCCTTTCTTCCTTTTTTCCTACCAAAGAATTGGACATTTCACAATTCAGTTCAGAGAACAAAAACTGCATGGTTATTTCCAGTCAAGGAAACTACTTGCTGGCTGAATAAAACATCCAGAAGGAAAAAACTGGGTGGCACTGCTCTTGTGGTGATGTTATTCACAAGAAGCAGCCCAAATTTGGAAGAAATCGCCTGTGACTGAAAGTGCTATTCAACCTGACTTTGGAGACTGAGCGTCCACATCAAGTTGCTTAGTTGCGAAATTGCTGCACACAGCTGAAACAAAAGAAAACAGCACACACAAAATTGATGGGGGGAAAACAACAGCAGGGCAAGTTATTAAAAAAACAAAACAACTATCAATATATAATATAGCATAATTATGAAGGTGAGACAGAAATATCTACTGATATACGGATATAAAGTAAAGAATACCACTCTTAAAGATACTGGGAGTACATAGGTCCTGTTCCATTCAGTGTCCACAAGCACTGCATGTGAATGTGTGTATTCGTATTACAAAGAATTTGTTTTCTTCCACACTCCTTTCTCTGTTTAAAAAAAAAAAGAAGTCCAGTCACCATATCGGTGTATCACTTCAAAGCAGGCTTTCAAACCAAACATAATACATATGTACACACTTTTTGTTGTTGTTGTTGTTGTTGAGAATTCCTTAACTGAAGATGTAGTGCTATCGTAATTTTTGACATTGCTAAAGGTTTACTGCTGAGTCTTACACACATGATACAGCATCTGATCTATTGTATTGTAGAACTTTTGCTCTTTTTTTTAAAAAACTTGATCATTGATCTACTAATGTTACCCATAATATTTTTTAAAGATCTAATTATTATGTATTTCACACACAAACATGCCTGTGTGTGCACGTGTGCGCACGCACATACACACACACTTTCACTCAATCTCCTAGTTTAGAGCTGTCTGTTATCATTTAAACTGGAAAGATGATAAAAATTGAACACACACACTCACTCACTCACACACACACACATATACACACACTCACTCACTCACAAACACACACGCCTGGTGGTTAGAGTGATGTATTCATGATCTGCTGACCCAGGTTCAATTCTTGTTCAAGAAGATTTTTCCTCTGGAGTTAACATCAGTGTCGACTCCACTCTCCCCACAAGTCCTTCGGATGAGACTATAAACCTGAGATCCCATGTGCAAACTCACGCAGAACATCTTGTGCACATGTTAAAACCCATTCTGCTTTTCAGACGAGCAGACCATTGTGTGCCGGTGGGAACAGATGACAAAATTGACAAAACTGCATACACACGGGGACTGGATGAAAAAAAGCACATGAATGCTTATTCCATTATCCTCAAAATAAAAGAATAAAAGAAAGAATCAATAAAACACACACTCACTCACACACACACAGAGTAAAATTCTTTCAGGTCAACTGGGGAGTGACATGGGAGCTAAAGGGAGGAACAGGGGCTTTGGTGCCCCACTAAAGTACTAGTCACACCTTTCCCATTCCACTATGCTCCAGGGCTACACTCCCTCTTCTGGCCTTATATAGTCAGGCTGACATTTCAACACAGAACACAACCAACACCGCTTTCATGGACTCAAAACACTCCTGTTAAAAAATGTGTATGATGTGAATATTTTCACTGTGCAACAAGATCTTGAATATAACTTACATTTACGCAGATAAACACTTTGACACTGACTGGTAATAGTGGTATCAAAAGATCAAATTTTAGTTCTTAGTTCTACTCACGCACGTGCATGCGTGTGTGAGAGTGTGTGTACGTGCGCACACACACAAACTTTCACACACACACATATTGGCCCAAGAGCATGCATGTCAGAACATACAATTATAATATAATATGCATACACACTTTTTTATGAGATAAAGTAGTGAAATATTTTATATTGATCAAACCCCATGAAAAGTACTTGGTGACGTTCAATAGTTAAATTTGACATGATTGTTTAAAAATGACTTTTATTAGTTTCTGTGTGCCCGTTTTCAAATCTAGTACGTGATCATTTTGTCAGTGAAATTTGTATAAACTCCACTGAACAGTACACTTTAACCCTCTTGATGTTGGATTCTACAGAGCTGATTTTGAATTCTTTGAAGGTTTTCTATCCTACCTGACTTTCTTTACTCCTAAGATAATTGTGAGTGTGCATGACAAGCTATCAAGCTGAAATTTTGTCACAAGCTAGGTATGTCTTTGTACTTGCATTTAGGCACAAGTTTTGTGTCTGGTCACCAGATGTCTTGTCATTGTCACCTTATTTGTCACCAGTCACAGGTAAAAGTATGGTACATACCATAAAACAGCAAATCATGTATGGATATGACAATAATTCATGCATGTTAGACTCCAATAAGGAACTGATGCCTAGCTGATGTGTTTACCAATGGTTATGTGCAACTGTACTTCAAGGATGTGTCACACAATGTCCCCATAACACCTGTTTTATGATATGTCTTGAGGAGACAAAAGTTTTGTTTAACATTTTTTTCTTTTGAAAACAAGTCATATTCAATCAATATATATATATATATATATATATATATATATATATATATATATATATATATATATTTATGCCCTTTTAATATTGCTGTTTATATCTGTGTGTGCTAGCACATGTTTGTTAAGTGTACAGAAGTGTATTATTGTACATGAGTGTCACACTGTCACTGCATAGGTGTGACAAATTAGAAATGACACAGAACTTCTGTAATCCTAAAAAATTTTAATTTTGGTAGTCTCTAAAGTAGTCGTAGTGACGGCACAGGGTCACATCACATCACAGAAACTGAGAAAGCACAAATTATGTCAACCTTGGCAGACTGGAGACCTATTTTATTTTCCTTCTTGCTTTTTTCGTTATCAGCATATCTGTTTGTTTCTACCATTGCAGATTCCCAAAAAAATTGTGGTAATAATGACAAAACACTCAAAAGTCATCATGTTTTCAGGCGTCTATGCCACGGACCCACCAGGTCAAATTTCTCCACAGTCAGTGTGTGTAGCTGGGGTCACGAATGTGCTGTGTAGCATGTTATTTTCTGGCTCACTCTTTCCCTAACTGCAGCATTTCCTTCCTCCTCTTCCTCATAAATGTTAAATATTGGACTCACTTAACAATTATCGTTCAAATGTTTCTACTTCCAAGACAATAACATTCAATCCATCGTCTCACTAATCAGATGAATCGTCTGCTACCAAAGAAGACACCTTTTTTGCTTTTGGCCGCGCTGCTACTATTGGAAAGTGTTCCGGTCGCTGGCTTTTCTTTCTTCCTTCCCTCCCTACTGCATGCATGTTTGTGGTCTAAATTTATCAGTGGCACCCTCTGAAACCCTCCCTGCATTGCCCCACCAATTTTCAGACACATTGTGTGAAAACCATGAGGTCTGTGTGTGATGGAAAAGTACTGCCCACATGGGCAGCACCAACTGTTGGCTGCGGTCATATTGGAATCTAGCGGTGGCTGCCATTACTGTCGGCTGCGGCGTCAACAGGGTCAAGATGGTTAAACAGCTCCAGTCTTTCTGGGGAATATCTCAGCAAACACACACACACACACACACGTATGTCCCACAGACTGCCAGAAGATTTAGCTCTGTTGGCTATCTGGTTTCATAGTGTCACTCCCCCCCCCCCCCCCACTCCCCACTGTCAATCATGCCCCCATTGAGCACTCATTCAACCCACACACAGTAGTCGGTTGTCATTCACTGAGTATATATATCACACACACACACACTGCGTGGGTGGCACTACTGCAATTGGGGGTTGGGCCTAGCTCACAGGCTGGATACCTGGGTGTTTCTGTTCATAATCTTCATTTGATGGGTGAACATTACAATCTGGTCACATGAGGTGGTCACGGTGCAAATTTATGTTTTTCACCATCTCCAGTCTAACATGATGAGGTGAGAGGCTCCAAATGACTAGACCATGACTATTTATAGTATCAAGAATAGTAGTTAACTGTGGTTTAAAAAAAAATGTACTGGCCCACATACCTTTTGTCCAACAATTCTAAAATTCTAATACATGATTCATTCACAATAGGATCGGTGGTCCAGAGGTAACACGTCTGTCTAGAAAGCGAAAAGTCTGGGTCAGAACTGTGCGGTGGATCAAATCTTGTTTGGACCCAAAACTTTTCCCCCCATCCATTAGATCATGAGTGGTGGTCTGGGCGCTAGTCTTTCGGTTGAGACGATAAATCAAGGTCCCCTGTGTTACTGTTACACATAATTATTTAGCGCATGAAAAAACCTACGGCAAGAAGAGAGTTGTCCCTGGCAAAATTCTGTAGAAAAAAGCCACTCTGATAGGGAAACAATTACAGTTGCAGACAGGAGAAAGAAAAAAAAAGGTGGCGCTGCTCTTGTAGTGATGTACTCTCCCTGGGGAGAGCAGCCTGAATTTCATGCAGAGAAATCTGCCCTGACTTAAAGTGGTATAAATATAAAAATATATAAATATATATAATATATATATATATATATATATATATATATATATATATATATATATATAGTAATACCTTGAATGCTAAATCAAATACAGAACATGATTTGGACAGAAATATTCCATCTGAGAAGTCTTATTTCAATCAAGGCATTCAAATTTTAAAAACAACAAATGTCTATGTTAACTTAAAGTTTTTCCGCACACTGTGAATGTTTTACTTCCTTGTATTAGCTGTAAACATTATCAAGCAAATACATTTCAAACAACTTTCACTAGTTTCAGTTTCACTTTTTGCTCAGTGAAGATCTACCAAGACCTGTTTTACACTCCCTAAAAAAACTTCAGGATTACAGCTCAATGCAAAGAAGACAGAATGCATGGTGATCTCGAAAAAAGCTGTTATACCACAATGCAGCATAGCCTGTAAAGGAGAGAGAATCAGACAAGTAAACACCTTTAAATACCTTGGTTGTACTATCACCCCGGACGGCAAGTGTGACACAGAAATCAAGAAGAGAATCGGTCAATCTAAGGCAACTTTTAACAACATGAAATGCATTTTTACCAACAGTAAGATAAGCCTCAAGACAAAGATCCATGTTGTGAGAGCCTACGTATGGTCCATTCTTCTGTACGGATGTGAGTGCTGGACCCTAGCCAAAGACACAGAACAGCGACTAGAAGCAGTGGAAATGTGGTTCATCCGGAGAATCATGAAAATCTCATGGACAAAAAGAAAAACTAATGCAGAAGTAATGGAAATGGCTGGTACAAGAGATCCCTTCTCAACACCATCAGAGAAAGACAGCTAAAATTTTTCGGCCATATAATCAGGGCTGACGGACTAGAGAAACTGTTATGGAGTGGCAAAATCTGTGGAAACAAGAGCAGAGGAAGACAACGCACAAAATTCACAGACAGCTTAAACAAATTCGCAACGAATAAAGAGGGCACTAACAATGAGCTCATGAGAGGGACCGAGAACAGGGAAGAATGGAGAGCCATGATCGTCGATGTCTGCAGGACCAGACCGGACACTTGAAGAAGAAGAAGAAGAAGAAGAAAAAAAACTTCTAAAATAACGTCCCTACATTTTGATATATTCAATATAGCCAACACTACATGTAATAACACGCATACTTCTTTTTCAAATTCAATATTTGACAAACATGTATTACACAAGTCGTCTTCTTGAAGTTCTTCCTGGGGATCCACCTTCAGTCAACAAGCTGATGTCACGAAGTGCTAAAGGCTTAACTCAAAGTCACAATTCCTTGAGTCTTCCTGTTTCAGTTTCGCTGTTGAGGAAGTGTCCTTAGCAATACTTACGGTATTTTTTTGATCTAGATCGTAATTTTATGATACATTCCTTAAATGTAATAAAACACATCCGGTCTAGTCAGAGAGTGGGCTTACGGCCTAGCCTAGTTAGAAGTAAATCTTACCACAAAAAAAATAAACATGAAGCTAACGAGAGCACCTAGTCCGGCTTGTGATTGGCTGCTGCAATCACGTGTCCGGAATCCGCCATCTTGGTTTTTTGTCTGCTACGACAGAACGGCCCGACAGAACGGCCTGTCGTTTTGTTTGATAGATGATAACTTTCCCCATCTCCAATGAAGAGATGCTGCACTGGCTAAGTAGGTAAGTGATGCTTACCGCGTGGTCTTTCCGCGCGTTTTTCCTCCATTGCGTTCGATACGACGGAAGCACCTCAAGTACAAGCAGTTTTCTGAACTTGTTTGTGTTTTCTACCTCTCAACACCATGAACTTCTCAAGTGAGTTTTTTCGTGTTTTGATCGAGAAGCGTTAAACTATTACAAAAAGTTAGATGACATGTGTAGTAAGATGTGTGGATACCATAAAAATTGTTATAATTGTCAGAATTGTGTGTGTGTATGGGAGGGTGGGCGGGTGTGCCCGTGCACATTGTGCCCCCATGGGCATGCCAGGTGCAAGGTGTTGTGTGTGGGGTGTGTGTGGAGAGGAGAGAGAAGGGAAGAGAGAGAGAGAGAGAGAGAGAGAGAGAGAGAGAGAGATCCAAACACTTGTACTGAAAGATAAGGCCGTTTTAGGAACGCAGAAGAGTTTCAGTTTCACACTGTGGCAAGATTTGAACTTCAAGAAGTACTCTACAACTTGAACTTCAATCTGTGTCGCCGTGTTCTGTTGTCTGACGTCACACTGACATTTTTCAAGTAAAAGTCGTAAACTGGCTTACTTTATCACACTCTCAATATCAACTGAAGCATAGAAGTAGGCCTAGAGAGGTTCCGTGAAATGGGAGGAGTTCGACAACAGTCACTGTTTATTAGCGGACGAAAAACCAAGATGGCGGATTCCGGACACGTGATTGCAGCAGCCAATCACAAGCCGGAGTAGGTGCTCTCGTTAGCTTCATGTCAAAAACATCTGTAGACTCTTGTACATGTAGACTATCTGTTGTGTTTCCATTCACTTCAGTCCTGAGTTCCAAAACGTTATTATTTGTCATGCCATAACTCTTTCAGCCTACAAAGCATTATTTAGAGAAGAAAGGAATTCTAAACAATAACAATATTTAACTACGTGTCGAGATTGAAAAGTAAACAAAATTGATCTAGGCCTAAGGGTGATTTCCCTTCCCTTAGGATCCTATGTATGCGCGCGTGCCTCTGTAGGGCGAGGGGTTAGGCCAAGGCCTAGCCTGATTTTGATTGAAGGTGGCCTCAAGTTGCTGTGGAAAATGTACGAGGTAACAAATTTTGATGCAACTAGGGCTCAGCGCTTGGGTTTAAACGACATGACGTACTGATTTCATTTAGGAAACAACGGGAACAAGTGATTTTGTACTTTCGGTTTCCATATGTGAACATTAAAATTCTCTCAAATTCGGCATTCTTTTGTTGACTAAATAGGTAATTGTAGCATCCAACGTTATCAAGAGATAGTTATGAACTTCGAAGATTTTTCTATACTAGATAATTTTAAACTTTAACAAATCATCTTTTTTTTTTTTATAGAATTGAAACATACAAACCAATTCCAGTATACAATACAGCATAACATAACAATTTGGCAGTAACTTAAATAAAAAAAATATTTTGCTTTAAAGTATTGTATGTAAAATGATCTCTCCTCACAACACACAGGCACCACCCACATGTGTGCATGTGCACACTCTGGGAACATACACAGAATTAATCTGCATTTATAATATATATATATAAAGTGATTTTCAAGAGTTTTCAGTTAATTGCCAAATTAAACAAATAGTCTAGTGACACATGCCTGTCCAGGAACAAACTGGATGATAAGACTAGACTGCTTTTGAAATAATCGTGAGTGGATTTGAACACACACACTTACACACATGGGTGGCAATCAATGATAGTGCTTAGCAAGGATAGGCTACAAGCTTAATACTGTATTAATGACACCCTTGATTTTCTTAAAAAAAGCTCTGTGAAAAGTCTTAGAATTTTGTACTGTTCAGAGATCTGTATGAACCCTATACATTGTATATCACATTATCAGATGGTGAAAAAGTCTTCAGCAACATGCTAATACTCCCAAACATTTTGAAAGACTTTCAGCTTAAGCTTACACAACGCTTTTTTCTTGACTGGTTGTTTTTTGACGGTAGAGGGATGTTTTGTTTTCATACAAGATTTTTTTTATTTGGTTCTTATTTCAGGAAATAGCTTTTCAGGATTTTTTGTTTAATGCTTCAGTTTCAGAAGGCTGTACACCATAATCCCTGCTTTTGATGGGGAGGGGGGGGGGGGGGGAGGGGGGTTTGGGGTCACATATCTCCCTTGAACTTGTCCATTGTACTAATATTGCTCATTTTGACTGTGAAAGGTTGTGGCTTTGCTCTGTTATTCATGTAGTACATACTTGGGTGTTCACTTATAAGTTATAGCCTAAGACATTTTTGTTAGCTATTGTCATTTGGCAAAGACTAGAATTTAGGTGCAACTATGGTTTAAAAAAAAAAAGTTCAGTATTTTGAAAGTCAACACAGTCAGAATTGGCAAAGGTTAGTTTGTGTCTAATGCCTTGTAATATACACTGGGTTTTTTGTATACATCAAAAGAGCACACACACACACACACACACACACTCACACTTGGATTATGATGATGCTTGTATTTGTTTCATATATATAATAGACTATACATATTATATGCACATGTATACAGTAAATGGGTGCCTCTCTCTCTCTCTTTGTTTTTCTGTTTGTGTCTCTCTGTTTGTCTGTATGGGCATGCACACACGTGTGTGTGCTTCAGGTCATGCTCCTCTCCTCTTACACTTGATTTTTAAGTAAGTGTAATGGCTTCTAAAATCAACCATTCATTCCTTTTCTCCCTCTCCTCAATTCCTTCCCCCATCACTGCTTCTTCTAAGAAAGCACACAATTGCCTTCTATTCTTCTTCTACCAGCGTGGCATCTGACCTTCAAAAGAGTCTGGTAACTGAAGCTTCAATGGGGTAAGTTATAGCCAGCTCCAAGGGACAGACATTTCTTTAACATTGAGCTCATAGTACTCTGTCAGTGTCAGTGCTGAACCCCTCCTGTTTATTCTTTTAACTAAATCAGAAAGACCTTTGCCTCCCACCGCCCAGCTTCCCATTGAGGAGCAGCAGTAGCAGCACAGTAGTAGCAGTGGTGGCAGTAGAAGTAGTAGTTGGCAGTAATTTTAGTAATAGTAGTCATTGAAAAATGAAGAGGAAGATAATAATGATAATCATAACATTTGGCGGGTATTGATGAAAATTCATTCAATCATGCTTATTTGACAGCTTTGATCAATCACAGAATGCTACAGATTTGGAAAATTTTTATGTTTTTTTGGGGGGAAGGGGGTAATATTTCCCTGGAAACAGTGATAAAATGCAAAATTGCAAAATGCCTGCTTTCCTTCTTTTTTGTTGTTGTTTATTCAGAACAAGGTTTCTCATCAGTTATAATGCACTATAGGTAGTAAGGGGTATTTAGAAAGCAATTTATCAAGAGAGAGGGGGGTGGGGGTGGGGCTCTTGAACTTGAAATGTTTATTGAGAGTAAATGGGTAAGCTCAGGGCTTCCATGCTCTAAATAAAAACAAACAAAATCATATGTGAATAGTAATGATCAAAAATGTTAAACACACCTATATGAAGATTAAAAATGATGATGATGATCAAATACTACTAATAATAATTAGATAATGTGATAGTGACTACAACTAAGCAAAACAAGCAAGCACATACACAAACAACAACAACCCCCCCCCCCAAAAAAAAAAAAAAAATTGTTATAAAAGATTTTTTAAAAACAAGGCAAGGCAAAATTCTTTCATTAGAAGATTATAGATAAGTACTCCTGTATTTTTTACATCCAGTCCCCACCTTTATTAGATATTACATCAAGAAATCAAAATAATGTATTGAACCATAGGATTATAAGAAAAAGAGAAAATAGCACCCAAACAATATTTCTCATTGCAAATTGAACCAAAGCCAAAAACAGTAAACATTAATTTTTAGAGAGAGGGGGAGGGGTGAAATGTAGAAGCAGGAAAGAAAGGGGGAGTATCCAGCACAAGTAGATGGGTAACAACTTCTCACACACCCATATCAAGTGATATAGGGTTCACTACCCAAGGTCCCTTCTGTTGGCCGCTATGCAATGGGGACTGACCAGCTGGCAGTAACCACAGTTCAGCATATAGAGAGCACTTAGTACTTTGATCTACCATTCTGACCCCAGATATCTGAAACAACTAACCAGGTAAAATTTTAAATGCCACCAGACTCATGTTTTTGTTGCTGTAGCTGATGTGTATGATATATTATATATGCTATGATTATATTGATACAAGTATTTTGGCATAAAATAAAAACACAGGCCTTGGAAGCAACCAACTTTTCTTGACTTCTGCTGGTCTGAATGATTGGGATGTATACATGTACAGCTAGTGCTGCTGTTACCGCTCCTGCGTTTGTTGCCTATGGCTGTCAATCATGATAATGATTATTGTTACCTGCCCTGTGTACATTAAAAGCATGAGACTGTAGAACTACCAGATTTTGTTGTTTACCACAGACTTTATTTTTTTAAAGGAGTTGAACATGTCATGGCATAGCAAGATTTCCAACTTCTCCTTCTGTACTTGTTTAGTTAACACTGAGCATTGTTTTTAAGCACAAATCATTTTGCTATGCCTGCTCCCGCCCTTCCTTTCTGCTCGCTCTTTTTTTTTTTTTAAAGCCTAGGCTGTTTTAGAAAAAAAGGGATACATTTTTCATGTAAAACAGGTTCAAGGTAAACTCTACTTTTCAGCTGTAAATTCACTTGATTATCAAGAGTGGTTTTACATGTTAACTTTATTCTTCGATTTCAATGCAAAACTGAAAAATAGTGCTTTTCTTTCTGTTATAGTCTAACCATACCTAACTTTTAATTCCTTTTGGACTGGACTCCCAGCTTGAGTTAGTTACATGCAGTAGTAGCATTTTCATACATACACTTCCAAAGGGGTTGTGTAGTGAATTCTGCCTTACCTGGTGGTGATTCTCCCTGCCTCATCCTCCTTCCTGAAAACTGAACTATTTTATACAGTAGGACATTCAGTAAACCAACAAAGTATGGTTCACAAGAAGAGAGGCTTGAAGAAGGAATCTTTGGCTGACCATGACAGATTTTAATTTACGCAAAAAAAAGGATCCAACCAATTTTTAAGAGAGAGAGGTGTCACTTGCAGTCTAGTAGTCTACCACCACCTTATTGGGTGTTTTTTTTCAGGGGTGGGGGTGGGCGTTGGGCTTATTGGGTTGGTTTGGGCGGGTTTTTAAAAAAAATTTTTTAGGGGGGGGGGGGGGGGGGGTTACAGATGGATAAGTGTCTTTATAAGGCACCATGGCCACTGGGATGGGGTCAGGCCAGATCTTTCAGAGCGCAGGACTGCAGCACATGTTCAGTTGCTTCGCTGCCTGTCTTGCAAGGGCACTGGTCTGCTGGCCTATGTGGGGTTTTGTGTACATATGGTAGTTTAGGCAGCTGTGGCCTGTCCAGAGTCTGAATATACAGACATCTTCCCATCATGTCAGCAGGTAGTAGTAGGGGTCTGACCTGTTGTAGTGTGGATGTTGTTGTATCCACTGGTTATGTTGCTTGGCTTTGATGATGGTCTTGGCTTCAGAAAAATTGACAGACCTATCTACCTGCTCTTGCCTTGTTCCTGCCTTTACCAGGGAGTCTGCAATCATATTGCCAACCACATTGCAATGGGAGGAGATCCACTGCAGGATCACTGTATGACTTATGCAGAGGAAGGCAAGAATGAAGGATAGATCGTTTATAACCTGTTTTTCTTTTTTACCTTACAAACAAACAGAAAACCACACCAGGCCTTTGTGGTAATGTGTAGGCTAGCTAGTAAATGGAGCCAGGCTAGCACTACCATACACAACCCCTGTCATTACTCATTGTATTGGTGTCATCCTGGCAAGGAAAGTAATAAGGATATTTGAAAACTAGAAAATGAGCAGATATTATTTTTGTGGTTCCTGGGCGACTGCAAGATTTATGTGTTTGCAATCTTTTTATCCCCATTAAAAAATTTAGGTAGCCGCATTCAGACTTATTAAAAACCAGATCGAGCGCCTCAAAACTCGCATGTTATCTTGCAGATTGCCCTGCATGATATGAAACAGAAATTACTTATTCCACCGAATCGAAAGGAGGCTGGTGGAAAATCATAGCAATTTTTAGAACTTGTTTTTGATTGGTCACATAGGCTAGCCTACTGCCGTTCATTCTGCAAATGTAATGAAGAGTTACTTCCCCTGAGCGAGATCTAGGGGTGAGAAAAACCGCGATTTTGGCGGTGGTGAGTGAAACAGTCTGATAACTTAAACATTTGGTAAGTGTTCGTAGTTGGAAACGATAAATGTTGCTGGACAGCTACAGTCTGTGTGTATATTTCGTATTGTTTTGAGTTTTACATGCATTTTATGCTGAACTTACTGGTTAGTCGCGCTGTACAGACGAACAACTGAGTCGGACATTTTGAAAAAGATGGTTTGGAGAGTCCCCTCCAAGTCAAGTCATGAATCTTACCTGGCATTAATTAACATTTCATGACTTCTGGAGATCCATTTTCATTGTCAGTACCGTGTGCGTGAGAAGCTGAGTACTGGGGGAAAACATGGATCTGTTGAATGAATGTTCTTTAGCCTACTGAAAATAATCCTGCCAACCAATGTTAAAGTGAGTTCCATCTATTACTGAACAAATTAATGCATACACCATCAGAAAACCCTGATGGTTTTTAGATATGGATGTTCTATCGAATCGTTTTCTTACAATTTCTTTTCAAAAAAATTAAAATAATCTACCCAACTATTTGGGGACAGGATAGCTCAGTGGTCAGAGCACTCGCTTTCCCTCAGTCAAGTTAAGCAGCGTCCAGCGAGGTTACCAGTTGGATGGGTGACCGTTTGCGCGCCTTGGCTTCAGTACAGTTCCCCCAGTTCACCCAGCTGTAAATGGGTACCTGCCCTCTTTAGGGTCAGGGAAGGTAAAGCAGCGAGGGAGAGGAGATGGGCGCCTCCCTCAATATGCTGGCCTTAGAGAAGTGAGGTCTCTGACATCTCGCTCCCCCACGACCTTATAGGTTATGGGACTCCTTTACCTTTTTTTTTTTTTACCTTTTTACCCAACTATTTAATCTCTCAAAGTTGCAAAGGTGAACACAGAACAGGGTGAAAGTTGTGATGGTGAATCTTGGAAGCTAAGTTTTCAGGCTGTCATTTATGGTCCATGTTAATTAGATCAGTGTCAGTATTTTTTTTTAAAACCTAGTTTACTTGCAAAGATGACAAACATCCATACAAACATGTAGCAAGTTCTTGGACGTATTCTAACTTCATATTAAGCATAATTAAGAGCCCCCAGACCACAAAAAGTGAGTAATCAGCCCATTTGTATTCATCATGAAAAAAAGTTTTAAAACAACCAAAACAAAACAAAAATTTAAAAATGAAAAGATCAGGTAATTAATTTTGTGACGCCAAAATAACATATGGATCTCTCTGTCAGTAAAATAAAAGAAACAAATAGTCTTAGTGTCTTTGTGTAAATGGTATCCCATTAAATGTTTTTTTTTTAAAAAGAAGAAAATTTGGGCCATGGTAATACAAAAGCTTTTGGCAGAGAAGGAAGGCAGACAGGTAAAACCAAATGAAATGATTTTTCACATAGTTCAACTATATACAGGGTGTTTCTTCTGTTATCCAAGCAAAACTTTCACTGGAGCAAAACTATATAAGTCGGTAAATATGCTCAGTCGTTAATTTCCATGATAAACAAGAAACCAATAAATCTTGCAAAGATCAAATTATATATGATCTGAGTTCACCTCATATGTTTGCCTATCCTGACTACAGGTAAGCATTTATACACTTAATTTACTTATTCACCAACACACGCACGCACACACACACACGCAGCATTCATACTGTATGAATTGCACCTTAAATTTCTTAAAAGGCCCCTTGAAAACTCCTTGCATCTCATACTGAGACATCTGTATGAACCCTGATTAATGGAATACTGTACTATGGTCTGCTATGATTTGTTTCTTCTTTCTTGGTGTGAAATTTGTTTTCCACTTATTTTTAAATGGCTTTCTTATAACTTACACAGATGTGTCTATTTTGAGATAATCATGTATTCCTATTTGTATGATTGCCAGGCCTTCATCTTCACTGGGATGTCTTGTTGACAAAGACTTCTTCATCCCCCTGAAGACCAACACACCATCCACAGGCTTACAGCAAATGATGAATGGAAACAATGAAGGTGAAACGTGAAAGAACCAACAGTAGCAGCAACAACAACAAAGTCCAGGAGAAGAGGAACAACAAGGAAAAGATATGACTACCAAACAAGAGAGCAATGCATGCGCAATTCATGTCAATCACAATAGCAGTAGGAAAACAAAGATTCTGACTTTAGTACACCCTAGCCTATGTATGTTATTCTATCAGTCTGTAGTTGCGCAGTGGAAATATTGAAAATCTGATTTTTGAAAAAATACTTAATCTTCTCAAGGTCTTTGTTATCACAAAGACTTCATCACAGTAAGGATTTCTTGGTCATTGCAAGGACTTCATTGCTCCAAAAGACTTTAACACCATAAAGACTTTTCCATAACTGCAAAGACTTTTCTATATGGACATGTTTATCACCGCAAGGACCTCATTATTGCAAGAGCTTCTTCATAACTGCAATCTTTTTTACATCACTTCATTGCTGCAACGACTCCATTACTGCAAGGACTTCATTATAAATTACTGCAAGTTCTTCATCTCCATAAGGACTTGGTCACCACAAAGACTTCATTACTGCAAAGATTTTTTCATCACTGCAAGGACACCTTTATCACCAGGACTTCAAGACAGCTTTAACTGCTTCCCTTCTAGGTATGGTTCTGTCACCTGTCCACTTTATTTTTTATTCGAACATTTTTAAAAATTATATTGAACCTGATACCACTCTCTTGGTAAAACCATCTGATATTGCTCTTGGAGATGTGTGAAATTCATACTCTGTATATTTATATATTCTGAAAAAGGTGAGGAGTTTTATTTATAGATGGAATGTTGTTGGTGGTTTTTTTTTGGGGGGGGTTGTCTTTTTCTGTTTTGTTGATCCTTTTCATTGTTTAGAGCTCCCAGGTTCATAATGGTAAGATTTTTTTGCACATGTGACTGTCTTTTTTTCACATCAAGGAGGTCCTAGCTGTATTCTGACTTCAGGGGCACAGTTAGGAATTGAACCTACCAATTTTGCCAACAGTCGAGAAATTTTACCAGCAGTCAAGAAATAACCTTGTTCTTTCTGATTTTCAATCGTCTTGGGTTCAAGCCATTGTGTTTCATAGTGTGGCATACTATTCACTATTCTTTCCTGAGTGCACCATCTCGTTAGGAAGATGAACTGTTTGCTCCTTCAGTTATTTTTTTTAAAAAAAGCGACAATGACAAATTCTTTTGTTTCAAGGATAATGAAAAAGCACCCATGTGCTTTTTTACATCCAGTCCCCACCCTTAGGGATATATAAGAGAGAGACAGACAGACAGAGAGAGAGAGAGACAGAGAGAGTGTGTGTTTGTGTGTTGTGGAATTGAACCTAAGACTGTTCGTGTTTTTTGTCCACCTGCTGGACTTCAGCATCAGGGTGCTATGCCCACTGACTTCCGCATTTTCAGGAGTAGTCGGGATGTCATGGGGTGTACTGTTTATGCTGACCAGCTGCATTCTGGTTTTCTGGGCCATGGGAATGAAGGAAAATAGTTAGCCCAAACCTGTTTTTCGGTTTCTGGGGATCAAGGGTTACTTCAGTGAAACTTGTATACCGGACACTGGAAATGAAAGAGTTCATGATGGCTTAGGTTTTAACTGCAAACAGATATTGTATGAATAGTATGTGTTTGAAGTTTTGCATCTGCAAGCAGTCATTCAGATTCTTCAGGATTTATACTGTTTTATTGAGTGAGTGGTTGCATTCTCATAATTATATTTGTTTTAGATATCGGATTAAAAAAAAAAATGTAATGAATCGAGATTTTTTAAAAGGTGTAGCAAGATAGTGGACTGCATTCAAAAGAATTTGAATGATATTCATGAATATTCTGTGAAAGGAAGATTGAAAGAAAATGTAAACGATGAACTGATATTTTTGCTTTATGTAACAAAGTACTTCTAAATCAAAAGGATGATGGGATTCCACATTTTATAATTCTTCATTCCTGGCTCCTAGATAGGCTTTTCTGTTTTGAGATTATAATGTATTCCTATTTGCTTCGTTTTGTTTTTGACAGAATCTCGTCATTGCACGAGCTTTCAACATCACCTGAACTGCATCATCCTCAGGACTTAACCAACACCAGGACCTCATCATTGCCTGAACTACTTCCTCCTCAGGAGTTCAACACCAGTACTTCATCAACCCCAGACCTTCATCAACACCAGGACTTCATCAACACCAGGACTTTATCATCACCTGAACTACATCATCTCCAGCACAGTAACACCAGGACTTCACCATCACCAGACCTACATTACCCTCAGGACTTCATCAACACCGGGACTTCACCAATACCTTGTGCTTATCAACACCAAGACGTCATCATTGCCTGAATTACAGGGCTTCATCAACAACAGGACTTCATCAACACCAGGACTTTACCAACACCAGGACTTCAGAAGGCAGCTTTGACTTGTTACCTGCAAGGTATGTTTCTGTCGCAAATTGTGCACATTTTGTATGCAAACAGTTTAGACTGTACTGGACCTGATCGTCTCTCTCTATGTCTGTCTCTCTCTGTCTGTCTCTCTCTGCCCCCCCCCCCCCCCCCCCCCCCTCCCTGTGTTCCCTTACAGGGTGGGGTGTGTAGTGCCTGGTCTTTCTCTGTGCTTGTGGCTGTGCAAGAGGTCTGCCAGCTGGCTGCAGCTAACACATTCCAACTTTAGAACATTATTTTTTGTACAGGATGCATGCTGGGTATGATCATATATCCGTAAGCCACTGAACACTGATATGAATTATTGGATCTTTAACATGCAGATTTGACCTCCGTGCGTGAAGGAAATAAAGGCACTGGAAGGTCTGCACTTAAAACTTACATTAGATATTGTTAAAAAAAACAACCACCACCCAACCAATTCTTAATTCACCAGACACCATCTCAGAGATTTGAACCCAGGACTTCTTGTTTTTCTGCCTTAGTCCATTCTCTTGCATTTTTTTCCAGAAAGACAAGTAATTCTCTCCCACGCTGAAGTCGGATGCATTTGACCGTCCTTCCTCAGTCATTTTATGGCATTGCAACACATTCTCACTCGATAGAAGCATTCAAAGAAGTACAGGGATTTTTCCCTTCCTTTTGTACTTTGGCTACAGCTCCAACGTTCACTAATACTACAGTAATAGTGATATTTTGCATATGCAGCCACTTGCTCACCACTAAGGTCGCCACATTCAGGCCTCAAGGATGATGTATAAACACACCAGTGTGCGTGCATTTAAAAAAAAAAAGTTGTCATTCCTTCCTCCAGGCATGCAGTGACCTAGTTTTCTAAAAGGTGGAACGGGCTATATGTGCACAAGATGTTATGCGTGCATTTGTATATGTATGGCACATCAGCTTATATAGTCTAATGTGAAGGAATTTGGGGGGGGGGGGGGGGGGGGGGGGGGGGGGTCAGTAATGGTAACTGCTTAGTAAAATCCCCAAAATAAGCGTCTCCATGGTGGCTTGATCCTAGATTGTCAGATCACAAGCGCAAAGCTCTAACCACTAGGTTGTCATGCTTCCAGATAATGTATATATTTTTTTAATGGATGTTTTCTGCATAAAAGTCATGATCCATTGATGCTGTATTACACCATTTTCTGTAGTAATTTTTTCATATCTTGAGAAATATTACTCTTTGCTTTTTGGTTAATGCACATAATTATTTTTGTGTGTTCAGATAATAACATATTCATGATTTTTATCATCTTCAGGACTTCAAAACTTTACCATCACCATGACATCATCTTTAACAAGTCTTCAATACATCTATCGTCACCAAGATTTCATCAGTGCCAGAACTTCATTATCACCAAGACTTGATCATCGCCAAGACTTGATCAACGTCAGGACTTCATCATCATGGAGATTTCATCATTACCAAGACTTAATCATCACCAAGACTTCATCAATGCTAAAACTCTTTCAACTCACAAGATTTCATCATCACCGAGACTTCTTCAACACCAAGAGTTTATCATAACCAAGACTTCTCAAACACCAAGACTTTATCATAACCAAGACTTCTTCAAAATCACAGAGACTTCTTCAACGCTTAGTTCAACAGTGCCAAGACTTCATCATCACCAAGACAAGACTTTATCAACACCAAGACTTCATTTACACCAAGACTTTATTTACACCAAGACTTCATGTTCACCTTTAACACCAAGATGTCTTTAACGCCAAGACTTCATTAACACAAAGACATCAACACAAAAACTTAGCACCAAGACTTCAGCAACATGAAAACTTCATCAACGCAAAGACTTCACGACTTCATCAAAGACTTCATCATCACTAACACTTCATTATCACTGGGACTTTTTCAATGCAAAGATTTCATCATGATTGAGTGAAACGGTGCCAAGAATTGATTAGGACTTATATCATCACCAAAATATCTCCACAGTCCTTTGATCATCACTAGAATAATCTTCATCACCATGATATCTGGGCTTCATTTTCATGAGGATTTGTTCAACACCAGGACTTTGTCTTTGCCAGAAAGAATCCCCCTCCCCCGAAAAAAAAGAAAGAAACAAAGAAACAAGTCAAATAATATCAAGACAAAATAGGTGGGAGTCCTTAAAAAAATACCCCTCCCACCCATCCCAAAAACTTTTCTCGCCCTTTCCTGCCACCTTTGAAACAAAGTTGGAGCCTTCAGAGAGAGAAAAAAGAGAAAAATCTGAACGTTTGACATTATGTATGTAATGTACCTTTGATTTGTTTTTAAGATTATAGATCACAGGTCTATTGAAAACATCATCTGGCCTCAGTAAGGAATGAAATAGGGGGGGAAAATCACCCAACAGATGACTTGCACAAATTTCAGTACATTTGGGGGATTAGAAATGCATTAAAAAATTATTGTCATTTACGTTATTATCCATTTGAAATGAAAGCCGACGATTCAGTTTTAATGTTGTCAGGACTGGAAATAACTTGGGGTGATACATTTTAGTGTAGGTACGCCATGGCCTGTTTTACAGCAGCACTAGGTGTAGTTGCCAAATCCATGCTATGGTCGGCCACCAAGGCCAGCACAAGAGGGGAATTAGTGTGTGTATGCTGTTATTTTTCTTGTAGATAATGTAGTTATAGTGATGTGTAGAAAAAGTATATGTGTACAAAAAAGTGTGTCTTAAGCATGGTGCATGTTACAACAATTTTGTCATCTGTTCCTACAGGCATGAAATGGTCTACCCTTCTGAAAGGTGGCATATTGTTTTAATTTGTGTTCAAGATGTTCTTCATGCATTCACATGCAGGTTCTTGAATTATAGTCTCATTCAAAGGGAATGTAGAGTCAGTTAACTCTCCAGGGAAAAATCCCCTAAAACAAGTGCCTTCATGGTGGTTCAAACTTAGGACATCAGATGATGATCACTGGAATTATCAGGTAGATGGTGTTAGGGATGTGCGGGCGTGTGGGTGTGTGCTTGCTGAAGGGGTGGGTGAGCATAATATTTTGATTTTATTTGACAGTGATTTAAGATAAAGGGCGTATTTGAGAGGAGGGGTTATGATTAACATCAGTAATAATGAGGAAATTATTGTAAGGTTTGCGGAAATTATTTCATACTTAGTCATTCTTTATCTTCTTTTTAAAAATAGATTATGTATGTGAAGACATTTTTTTTATTTCATTCCTTGGCTAGAGCTTTAGATTTTGCCTATCACCCCCCCCCCCCCCCCCCCCCCCCCCCCCCCCCCCCCCCAAAAAAAAAAAAAAAAAAAGGATTACGAAGGTAGCGTATTCCAACTTCTGGGGTACAGTTAAGAATTGAGCCTGCCAATTTTGCCAGGATGGTCAGGAAGTATCTCCCTGTTCTTTTTCATTTGTGGGTTCTTTTGATGTGCACAGGTTCGTAAATACATGGGTCTGACTTGTATGAGTCTCCTTTGAAAGACTTAACATTCATTTTGATTTTCACATCAAACAGGGAAGAAAGGGGAAAGATGGGAATTTTAACCCAGAACCTCACGGTTTACTTGTAAGAAATATGAACATTTAAACCATTCTGCCTTATTCCTTATGAAAACATTTAAGCCCTAAAGCCTTTTTTGCTGTTGGGGCTCAAACTTGGAGTGAAAATTTAAAGGTCGTAGAAATACCATCTGCTTCTGGTGGTAATAGTAATTTGTATGTAAAAGAAAAAAAGTCTAAAAACCATGGTGTCCATACACTGTTGTGTCCACATGCATACATTCATGCATACGTACAGACTGACAGGCCCAGTTCTAACTACTAATCTTAACCGTAACCTGATACTAACTACTTACCCTGACCCTTACCCTGCATGTGAACACACCAGCAGATGGATGCAATGGTACATGGACGCAATGGTAACTTGACTGTCCTGAAACCAATAAAGAGATTTGAGGAGAGGTGAAATTTGAGAAAATTGAATATTGAACAGAAGGAACAGGATATTTGAGCAAGTCCATGACAAAGAAAGTTTTATAAAATAAGAAAAAGAAATTAATCTTTTATTTTGAAGATGATATGCGATTGTGTGCTTTAAAAAAAAATTTTTTTTACATCTAGTTCCAGTGTGCCTTAGATTTTGTCTGTTCCCACCAGCACACAATGGCCTACTCTTCCAAAATGTGGAACAGGTTTTAACATGTGTGTTAGATGTTCTGTGTGCCATCACATATGGGACCTTGGTTTAGTCTCATCCAAAAGATGTCTGGGCTTTTTTTTTTGGGGGGGGGGGGGGGGGGGGGGGGGGGGGGGGAGCAAGCATTTTGTTTGTTAAGGAGATAGAGGACATGTAGGGAAAGAGGATGTTTAGATACAAAAAAGTGTGGATAGATATTTATACCAACTAAATGTTGGGAGACAGCCTGAAGGGTAACTGCATGTATGCAGTCTGGAGAGGGGTCAGGGGTGGGGGAAGTTTAGGGAAAGTGTGTTCAGGAAGACGTTCATTATGCACTCTCAGGTCAGTGGCAATGTGGTAAACCAGGGTGTGTGTGTGTACACATGGGAAATAGTGCTGAAGGCACTGGTGTTGTGAGCTATTATGGATATGTAGCCATGGCATATTTGAAGCAATACTTTTGGTTCTGTTGTAAATCCAGCACCACAGTTGCATGACTGGTTTTCATGTTTCTTGTTTTACATGCTCCTTAAGGATTTACTTCAGTTTGTATGGAATTTTTTACATATGTTTTTGATCCTGCGATTTGGTATATCACTTTGATGCGTTTTGTTTTTGAATGAGTGTTTAAGTAGGTGACATGAATGTTAGATGTTCAGAAATAGATATAGACAAAAAAGTGGAAAAAAGAGGAGGATGGAAGCCCAACAATAAAAAAAAAAAAGGGGGGGGTAGAGAGAAAAGGTAGTTGGAGGCCCAGGAAAAGAAAAGGTAGTTGGAGACCCCCCAAATTTTTTTTAAAAAGGGGAAAAGTAAAGGTGGATAAAAGTCCCTCAACATTGTTTTTTTAAATATAAAAAAAAAGAAAACGAAAAAAGTTGGGAGATTCCCCCCCCCCCCCCCCCCCCCCCCCAGCCAACAAGTAGGTACCAAATGGATGTGTAGTTTGTATTCATGTGTATATGTGTGTGTGCAAATCTATACACTGGTGTTATCACAGACTTTCGTGAATAGCCGTGATATATTTAAAGCAACACTTGGAAGAATACTCCTGTCTAACTGATGCTACTTCAGATCTTATTTGTTTGGTTTTGTTTTGAATCCTGGTATTTAGGACATCAGTTTGTCTGGTAGGTTTTCTTTTTGCTTTTTGAATGAGTGTTTATGTAGGTTACATGAAATTTGTGTGTCAGAAACTGAAACTTGAAAGAAAAAGAATGGAGGACCCACAAAAAAATAAAGGGGAAAAGAAAAGGTGGTTGGCGGCCCCACACATAAAAAAATAAAAATAAAAAAGGAACCAAAAAAAAAAAAGCAACAAAGGGAAAAAGAGAAAAGGAAAAAAAGACAGAAAATGGTTAATGGGGAAAAAAATAGGTGGTTGGAGGCCCCACAAAAAAAAAGAAAAGAAAGGGAAAAAAAAGCAACCAAAAAAAAGGCAAAAAGAAAGAAAATGCTTCTTCAAGATTGCTCCTGTCTAAATGATGCTACTTCAGATCGTTTTCGTTTGGTTTTGTTTTGAATCCTAGTATTTGTGACATAAATATGTCTGGTAGTTTTTCTTTTTGCTTTTTGAATGAGTGTTTATGTAGGTTACATGAAATTTGTGTGTCAGAAACTGAAACTTGAAAGAAAAAGCGGGGAAAAAAGGATGGAGGACCCACAAAAAAAAATAAAGAGGAAAAGAAAAGGTGGTCGGAGGCCCCACACAAAAAACAAACAGCCAAAGAAAAAAGAAAGAAAAAAAGAAAAAAGCAACCAAAATAATAAAAGAAAAAAGCAACCAAAAAAAAGAAAGTTTCTTCAAGAATGCTCCTGTCTAAATGATACTACTTCAGATCTTTTTTCTTTGACTCTGGTATTTGAGACATCAATTTGTTTGGTAGTATTTCTGTTTGCTTTTTGAATGAGTGTTTATGTGGGTTACATGAAATTTGTGTCAGAACCTGAAACTTGAAAGATAAAGTGGAAAAAAAAGGATGGAGGACCCATAAAAAAATAAAGGGGAAAAAAAAAGGTGGTTGGAGGCCCCACACAAAAAAAGAAAAAGCAAAAAAAGAAGAAAAGCAAGGGAAAAAAGAAGAAAAGCAACATAAAAGAAAAAAAGAAAGAAAATGTTTCTTCAAGAATGCTCCTGTCTAAATGATGCTACTTCAGATCTTTTTTGTTTGGGTTGTGTTTGACTCCTGGTATTTGAGACAATTTGTTTGGTAGTATTTCTTTTTGCTTTTTGAATGAGTGTTTATGTAGGTTACATGAAATTTGTGTGTCAGAAACTTAAATTTGAAAGAAAAGTGGGGAAAAAAGGATGGAGGACCCACAAAAAAATAAAGGGGAAAAGAAAAGGTGGTTGGAGGCCCCACACACAAAAAAAGAAAAAGCAAAAAAAGAAGAAAAGAAAGGAAAAAAAGAAGAAAAGCAACATAAAAGAAAAAAATAAAGTGTTTGTTCAAGATTGCTCCTGTCTAAATGATGCTGCTTCAGATCTTTTTTGTTTGATTTTTGTTTGACTCCTGGTATTTGAGACATCAATTTGTTTGGTAGTATTTCTGTTTGCTTTTTGAATGACCATTTATGTAGGTCACATGAAATTTGTGTGTCAGAAACTTAAATTTGAAATTTGAAAGAAAAGTGTGGGGAAAAGGATGGAGGACCCACAAAAAAAAAGATAAGGGGAAAAGAAAAGGTGGTTGGGGGCCCCACACAAAAAAGAAAAAGAAAAAAGGAACCAAAAAAGCAAAAAGGAAAGAGAAGAAAAAAGAAAAAAGGTGGAAGAAAAGTGGTGGAGGCCCCACACAAAAAGAAACAGCAAGAAAAAGAAAGAAAAGAAGAAGAAAAGCAACAAAAACAAGAAAAGAAAGCAAAAAAAGTGTCTTCAAGAATGCTCCTGTCTAAATGATGCTACTTCAGATCTTTTTTGTTTGGTTTTTGTGTGACTCCTGGTATTTGAGACATCAATTTGTTTGGTAGTATTTCTGTTTGCTTTTTGAATGAGCGTTTATGTAGGTTACATGAAATTTGTGTGTCAGAAACTTAAACTTGAAAGAAAAAGTGGGAAAAAAAGGATGGAGGACCCACAAAAAAATAAAGGGGAAAAGAAAAGGTGGTTGGAGGCCCCACACATACAAAAAAAAGAAAAAAAGCAACAAAGAAAAGAAAGAAAGAGAATGGGAAAGAAAAGGTGGTTGGAGCCACAACAAAAAAAGAAAAAGCAAAAAAAAAAAGAAAAGAAAAGGCTACAAAGGGAAAATGTCAACACAAGTTTTCAAGAATGCTCCTGTCTAAATGATGCTACTTCAGATCTTTTTTAATCTAGTTTTTGTTTGACTCCTGGTATTTGAGACATCAGTTTGTTTGGTAGTATTTCTGTTTGCTTTTTTAATGAGCGTTTATGTAGGTTACATGAAATTTGTGTGTCAGAAACTTAAACTTGAAAGAAAAGTGGGGGGAAAAAGGATGGAGGACCTACAACAAAAAAAAGATAAGGGGAAAAGAAAAGGTGGTTGGGGGCCCCACACATAAAAAAGAAAAAGAAAAAAAGGAACACAAAAAAGCAACAAAGGGAAAAAGAGAAAAGAAAAAAAAGAAAGAAAATGGTCAATGGGGAAAAGAAAAGGTGGTTGGAGGCCCCACACAAAAAAGAAACAGCCAAAGAAAAAAAAAAAGAAAGGAAAGAAAAAAGCAACCAAAAAAAAAACAAAAGAAAAAGCCAAAAAAAAAGTGTCTTCAAGAATGCTCCTGTCTAAATGATGCTACTTCAGATCTTTTTTGTTTGGTTTTTGTGTGACTCCTGGTATTTGAGACATCAATTTGTTTGGTAGTATTTCTGTTTGCTTTTTGAATGAGTGTTTATGTAGGCTACATGGAATTTGTGTGTCAGAAACTTGAAAGAAAAAGTGGGGGAACAAAAGGATGGAGGACCCACAAAAAAAATAAAGGGGAAAAGAAAAGGTGGTTGGAGGCCCCACACATTAAAAAAAAAAGAAAAAAAGCAACAAAGGGAGAAAAGAAAAAGAAAGAGAATGGGGAAAAGAAAAGGTGGTTGGAGGCCCCACAAACAAAAAAAGAAAAAGCAAAAAAAAAAAGAAAAAGAAAAGGCAACCAAAAAAAAGGGAAAATGTCAACAACAAAAGTTTCCTCAAGAATGCTCCTGTCTAAATGATGCTACTTCAGATCTTTTTTAATCTAGTTTTTGTTTGACTCCTGGTATTTGAGACATCAGTTTGTTTGGTAGTATTTCTGTTTGCTTTTTTAATGAGCGTTTATGTAGGTTACATGAAATTTGTGTGTCAGAAACTTAAACTTGAAAGAAAAGTGGGGGGAAAAAGGATGGAGGACCTACAACAAAAAAAAGAAAAGGGGAAAAAGGGGAAAAGGGGGTTTGGGGGGGCCCCACCTAAAAAAAAAAAAAAAAAAAAAGGAACACAAAAAAGCAACAAAGGGGAAAAAAGAGAAAAAAAAAAAAAAAAAAGAAATTTAAAGGGGGAAAAGAAAAGGGTGGTTGGGGCCCCACACAAAAAAAAACACCCAAAAGAAAAAAAAAAAGAAAGGAAAAAAAGCAACCAAAAAAAAAAAAAAGAAAACCAAAAAAAAAAGGGTTCTTCAAGAAGCCCTGTCTAAATAAAAGCTACTTCAATCTTTTTTGTTTGGTTTTTGTGTAACTCCTGGTTTTGAGAAAACAATTTGTTTGGTAGTATTTCTGTTTGTTTTTTGAATGAGCGTTTATGTAGGTTACATGAAATTTGTGTGTCAGAAACTTAAACTTGAAAGAAAAAGTGGGAAAAAAAGGATGGAGGACCCACAAAAAAATAAAGGGGAAAAGAAAAGGTGGTTGGAGGCCCCACACATACAAAAAAAAGAAAAAAAAGGAACCCCCAAAAAAGGAACAAATGTTAATTGCTGCACAGACTTATTTGTCACTGCAAGGACTTCTTCCCCTCTGCAGGATTTTCCCCATTCCACAGACTTCTTCACGTGGAAAGGACTACTTTTTTATTGCAAGGGCTTTTCATCATAAAAATTATTTAAATCACTGCAAGGACTTTGTTTTTAGGACTTCTTCTTTTGAAAGGGACTTCTTCGCTTGCAAGGAGTTTCTCATAGCACAAAGGACTTCTTCATAATAATAATAATAATAATGTATGGAATTTATATAGCGCTGAATCTTGTAAAGCAACAAATCAAAGCGCTCAATGGAAAGACTTCACCACAATTTCTAAATCACTGCAAGAACTTCATCACTGCAAAGACTTCTTCATCACTTCACTGCAAGGACTTCTTCATCACCGCAAGGACTTCTTTATTACAAGGTCGTCCTCATTGCAAGGATGTTTTCATTGCAAAGACGTTTTGATTGCTCACAAGAATCTCATCGTTGCAGGGACTACTTCATCACTGCAAAGACTTCTTCATTGCCAGGACTTGAAAAGTCAACGTTCATTACATCCCTTCAAGGTATGGCTCTGTAACCAATGCTCTTTATTATGTATATTGATGATTTTAATTGGAGTGGAATTGATACCACCCTTTTGATTTAATGCCCAGATGACACCGCTGTTGAAAAATTGTGAAACTGAAGTTTTGTATATTGTAAACAAGTTGAAGAGTTTTCTATGAATACAAATATTCTGATTTAAAAGAAGAAATTTTTGTTGTTGTTCTTTGGCTAGAACTCCTAGGTTCACCAATGATGAGATTTTGCATATGCAACCAATTTTTTCCCACCATGTAGGTAGTTGTATTCCAACTACGGGGATACTGTTGGGAATTGAACCTGGCAAATTTGCCAGTACAGTTGGGAGGAACCTTCCTTCTCTTTCAGATTTTCACCTGTTGTGGGTTCTTTTGATGTGCACAAGTTCATTAACCCTTTCCCATTTTTACCCGCCGTAGCCCGCCGCTGCCCGCTTGCCCGCATCTATTTATACCCGCCGCAGCCCGCCGGACGTAATTTCAGCCTATTGGGGATTTTCCATCACGCACTAAGCTCTACCTAGCACACGCACACCATGAATGAACATTCCACTGAGGTCAGCATAAACTAAGGAAGGAATGGACACCAAATTCAGTGTTACACAGCCTCCCTTTCACAAGAAATTGGCCAGTGACTGGCTTTGTCTTTCCCACGCTATCTTGTAGCTAAAGATGGCAGCAAAGATTGAGCATACAATTTGGGAGGAATATACTGATGTGGAAATTAAAGCTATTTTGGCTCAAGTGGAACAGTTCGAAAGAGAATAAAATATTGAATCCGATGTTGAAGTAGATGTAGAAGAAGGAGGTGAAATAGGAGACGGTAGTGAGTCGGAAAGTGATGCTGAGGATAACATTCCGTTGGCTTCATAGCAGACGACATGGCGCAGCGCACAAGTGCCTTGCTCAGTGCAAGACTTCACGCTGCCGACTGGGCCGGCACAAACTCTCCCACTGAATGCCAAGCTCTTAGATTACTTTGTTTTGTTTGTGCCCCAACATTTTTTTCAAATTGTAGCAGATGAAACTAACAATTATGCCAGGCAAAAGATCGCTGTGAAAGGCTTAGTCATAGATCCATTACGGACAGAAACAACACCTGATGAAATTTGGGCTTACCTGTCAGTTTTGATCATGATAGGGATCAAGCGTTTGCCAAGGCTTCATCTCTACTGGTCTACTGATTTGACATTTTCTGAGTCACAGATCAGTAATATTATGACGAAAACCAGATTTCTCAAAATTAATCAGTATTTTCACCTGAGAAACACGCCAACACACCTGGACGCGACACTGGCTGTGACACCTGCATTGTGACAGCCATGTAGCTAGCTATTGGTGAAGGACACACTAGTGTCTGTAAATAGTAGGCATCAGCATATATTTGTAAATAATGTATATACGCGCATTAGTCAACGCCGTTTTCAATATGTTTGAATACTTTCCACTGAGGAAGTGTAGACTTGGTGACAGTAATTTTGTGACGTGTGAATGTTCGATTGGATTACCATGACGGTGGATGCGATGGAGGACACATTCAGGCAGGACCACACATATTATTTTTTTTAATCACATACCTATATTGCGCATGTTAGAGGGTAGTTGTAGACTAACAGCATGATGTCACTGCAATGTTACCTGTCTTTGGTGACAAAGAGGGGACAGCAGCACGACACATGTTGGTAGGACACACATCTTGGGGTGCAGAACAAAGTATGACATCATATGAATACTTTGGCCAAATATAACTGCTCTGCGAACAATAGTAACTGTACAGGACTATGTGTACTTGAGGTACCTTATTCTCTGAAAAAACAGTGTAAATTTCCGAATACTACAGAGAGTTTCTCTGTAAGAAATGCGAATGGTAAAGGGTTAATACACAGGTCTGAGTGGTTTAGAGTCTCCTTGGAAAGATTTGGAATTCATTTTGATTTTCCCATAAAAGTTGGAAGAAAGGGCAAGGCTGGGAATTGAACTCAGAACCTCGCAGTTTACTTGTCAGGTCGTTGAATATGTAAACCATCCTGCCGCCTTCCTTTGTAAATGTTCTGATGAAAATTGCAAATTTGTAGCACAGACTGCATGAAGTCATTATGCATGAATGTTATACTGTGCTATATTCTGTGATTAGTTGATTATAATTTTTTTATGTTAAAAAATATTTACAGAACTTTTTCTTGCTCATGAATTACTCCAGTTTCTCAATTCTGATAATACTGTGTTACTTTTTGGGGGGCATGTTTTTGACAGAAATTCATCATCACAAGAACTTTACTGCTGCCCAAATTTAGTCATCCTCGGGACTTCAGTTTTCATCATAACCAGGATTTCAATCTTCATTCTTTCCAGGACTGAAGCCTTCATCATCACCAGGACTTCATTCTTCATCATCATCAGGACTTCAGTCTTCATCATTGCCAGGACTTCATTCTTCATCATTGCCAGGACTTAAACAACACCAGAACTGCAGTTTTTCTCATTAGCAGGACTTCAAAAGTTAACTTAGCTTCCTCCCTGCAAGGTGTGGTTCTGTCATCTTTTAAAAAAAATACAATTTAAACAGTAAATCATATTTTTCATTTGTTCTTTTTGAGGATAATGAAATAAGCATTCTTGTGGTTTTTTTACATCCAGTCCCTGTGTGTATGAAGTTATGTAAATTTTGTCATCTGTTCCCACCAGCACACACTGGCCTACTCTTGTGAAAAGCAGAACCAGTTTTAACATGTGCACAAGATGTTCTGTGTGCGTTTGCACACGATACCATCTTGCTTTAATGACCTGAGGTTGTGCTGGATCTGATAGCACACTATTCATAAAGTACCTAAATGACACGGCTCTTGGAGGTTAAGTATCACTGTGTCATTCTAAACAAGTTGAGTTTTCCATAGATAGAAATGTATTAAACAAAATTGTAAAAATATGTAGTAAGAAATTCGACTGCATGAAGTCAGGATGCATTAATATTATGCTGTATTATGCTTGTGATGATTTGTTTCTCCTTGACGTGATTTTAATAGCCCTGCTTATAAGGTGCTCCAATTTTCTCTTTTAAGGTAATAATGTATTTTATTTGTTTTTTGACAGAATCTCATCATCGCAAGAATGTTCATCATATCTGTGACTTCAGTTATCACCATTGCCTGAACTTGATCACCCTGAAGACATCAACACCAGGACTTCAGAAGTCGACTTTTACTTGTTCCCTGCAAGGTATGGTTCTGTCCCCATTGTTTGTTTGTTTTTTTAAATGGAAATGGCTTATAATGTACTGGGTCTGATAGCACTGTGTGATACTGTTCTCTGATGATACTGCTTTGGGTGATTTGTAAAAAAATTTTTAGATTCACATTCTGAAGGTTCATATTCTGAAGTTTGGGGAGGGGTTGTGGGGTTGTAAATAGAGATTAAAATTGTAAAAAAAAAAAAAAAAAAAAAAAAAAAATTGTAGCAAGATAATGGGAAGAATGATAGTCGTGATACAATACTGTACTACAATCTGTGATGATTTTTTAGTTTTTAAAAAAATCATTTATTTTTAAATGACTTGCTCATCACACACACAGATTTGTCTTTTTTGAGATAATAATGTATTTCTGTTTTTTTATGATTTTCAGGATCTTTGCCAGAATTTCTTGATGGCAAGGACTTCTTCATCACCACAAGGACTTTCACCAGGATAACTTCGTTGCAAGACGTCTTCATTGGTACAAGGACTTATCCCAATGATGCCTTCATCACCAGGACTTCAAAAGCCAACTGTTATTGCTTCCCTTGAAGGTATAGTTATGACACCTTTTCTGTTAATTTTTTGTATTAAAAAAACCCTTTAATTGTATTGGATCTGATACTACCTGTTAAGTATCCTGATGACACTGCTCTGAAGATTTTTTATAATTTGATGCTCTAAACAAGTTGAAGAGATTTGTAGTAGAAATGTACAGAAGAAAATTTTAACAATCTGTGGCAAGAAAGTAAGACTTCATGAAGTCATGATACATTAATGTTATACTCTACAGGGTTCTGTGATGATTTGTTTCCTCTTGATGTTGTTTTATTGACTTCTACCTAATTGCCTTGCTCATCAGCTGCTTCAAATTTCTCTTTTGAGATAATAATGTATTCCTATTTGTTTGGGTTTTTTTCTTACAGAATGTCATCATTGCCTGGATTTCATCATTGCCTGGGCTTCAGTTTTCACCATCGCCTGGACTTCCAAGTCCAGAATGTCAAGTCTTATTGCCAGGACTTCAGCCTTCATCATTGCCAGGCCTGCAGTCTTCATCATTGCCAGGCCTGCAGTCTTCATCATTGCCAGGCCTGCAGTCTTCATCATGGCCAGGCCTGCAGTCTTCATCATTGCCATGACCGCAGTCTTCATCATTGCCATGACCGCAGTCTTCATCATTGCCAGGACCGCAATCTTCATCATTGCCAGGACCGCAGTCTTCATCATTGTCAGGCCTGCAGTCTTCATCATTGCCATGACCGCAGTCTTCATCATTGCCAGGACCGCAATCTTCATCATTGCCAGGACCGCAGTCTTCATCATTGCCAGGACCACAGTCTTCATCATTGCCAGGCCTGCAGTCTTCATCATTGCCAGGCCTGCAGTCTTCAGCGCCAGGACAACTTCATCTCAAGAACTGCGGTTTTCATCAACAGGACTTCAACAACACTAGAATTTAGTATTCATCATCAACAGAACTTCAGTCTTCTTCATCAACAGGACTTCAGTCTTCATCATCAACAGGACTTCAGTCTTCATAATCAACAGGACTTCAGTCTTCATAATCAACAGGACAACTTCATCTCCAGAACTGCAGTCTTCATCATCACTAAGACTTCAGTCTCATCATCAGGACTTCAGTTGCCATCACCCAAACTTCATTACTAGGACAACTTCATCTCCAGAACTACAGTTTTCTTCATCACCAGGGCTTTAAAAGTCCCCCTTAACCTGTTCCCTGCAAGGTATGGTTCTGTCGCCTATTTCTTGATTTTTTTATTTTTATACAATGATTTTAATTGTACTGGGTCTGATAGCACATGTTGATTTAAGTATCAAGTTGAGTGTTCTATAAATAGAAATGCACTGAATAAAACTGTAAACATGTAGCAGGAAAGTCTACTGCTGCATCCACGGTGCAGTGGTTAGCACCTTGGGTTACATACTGGAAGGTCGCGGGTTTGAATCCCATAAGAGTCATAGGGTCTATATTTGGCTCCTACCCACTCAGTGTGCTGTGGGCTCCTTAAGAAGATTGGTACCATACAATGAAGCTTCATCCTGTGTATGGATGCAATTTTGAGAATGTTGCTGGTGTCTGGATCTCTCATGCCTGCTTGACGCTGAGCTATATTATGATAGAAAGCGTTGAATACACCTGTCAAGTAGTCTCAACACACATGCTCTTCCACAGCAGCAGCATTGTATCATCCTCATCACCAGTGAATCATCATGAAATAGAAAAAAAAACTGTCTCTGAACATGTGGTCCTGGCTGCTCTTGTCTCATGGTGACCACAATTTCAGTTTCCCCTTACACTTCTGTGGCTGTGGTGAGTTAGTGTCAAAGCCTTTGGGTTGGAGGTTCATGGCAGAAAGTAGATGTAGGAATGTTGTGGTGGTCGCCATCTTGGGTGGGCGATTCATTCAGTGGGGCTCTGCAACTATGCTAATACTGTTGTTAGTAGGGGGCTTAGTAGGTGGTGTCATGTGTATGTTAGCTCACTACAAGCACCCCTGAAAACCAGCAAGGTGACCCAGCAGCAGTGCAGGGCCCCTCTGGCTGGTGGCCCCACTGCAGCCTGATATTGACAGTCTCCCTGTGGACTTATGACCGTGAAAATGCGAGATAATAAATCCAGGTATGGCTGGGGCGGAGAGATTGAAATGAGTGCTATGGAAACAGGACAAAAACGTCACAAAAGTTGAGGAACAAAGAAAAAATCGGCTGCATAAAACCATGACTCATCAGTGTTAATGCTTGATGTTCTGCAATGATTTCTTAATCTTAGTTTCTTTCTAATTTCCTTGCTGATAGGCTACTTTCTGTTTTGAGATTAAAATGTAGTCCTATTTGTTTTCCTGATAGAATCTCATTGTCAGGACTTCACCAACACCAGCACTTCACCAACACCAGCACTTCACCAGCACTTCACCAACACCAGCACTTCACCAACACCAGCTCTTCATCAAGACCAACACCAGCACTTCACCAACACCAGCACTTCACCAACACCAGAACTTCACCAACACCAGCACTTCATCAACACCAGCTCTTCATCAAGACCAACACTTCACCAACACCAGCACTTCACCAACACCAGCACTTCACCAACACCAGCACTTCACCAACACCAGCACTTCACCAACACCAGCACTTCATCAACACCAGCACTTCATCAACACCAGCACTTCACCAACACTGGCACTTCACCAGGACTTCAACAACACCGGCACTTCACCAACACCAGGACTTCACCAACACTGGCACTTCACCAGGACTTCACCAACACCAGGACTTCACCAACACCGGCACTTCACCAACACCGGCACTTCACCAGGACTTCACCAACACCAGGACTTCACCAACACCGGCACTTCACCAACACAAGGACTTCACCAGGACTTCACCAACACCAGGACTTCACCAACACCGGCACTTCACCAACACAAGGACTTCACCAACACAAGGACTTCATCAACACCAGATGCAGGCAAGAAGACATGGGAACCATCACCAGACGACGGTGGAAGTGGATTGGGCACATCCTCCGAAGAGACCCACAGTCAATCACAAGAACAGTATTGCACTGGACCCTAGAAGGAAGGAGAAAGAAAGGAAGACCAAAAGCAACGTGGAGAAGAACTGTAGAAAGTGAGATGAAGGCCATGCAGCACTCTTGGGGATCAGTGACTAGGTTGGCCCAGAATAGGCAGGAGTGGAAGTGCTTTGTTGCTGCCCTACACACCGCTGGGTGTAATGGCTAATGATGATGATGAGGACTTCATCAACACCAGGACTTCATCAATACCAGGACTTCATCAACACCAGGACTTCATCAATACCAGGACTTCATCAATACCAGGACTTCATCAACACCAAGACTTCCCCAACACCGGAACTTCGGAAGTCAATTTTACTTGTTTCCTGCAAGGTATGGTTCTCACTTCTGTCACCCATTGTATTAATTTTGTTTTATGTAAACAGTCTAGACTACTGGATCTGATTTTCTCTCTCTCTGTCTCTGTCTGTTTGTCTCTCTCTCTCACTCTGTCTCTGTCTCTCTCACTCACTCACTCTCACCGCTCTCCCTCTTCCTTCCTGTGTTCCCTTACAGGGTTGGGTATGTAGTGCCAGGTCTTCCTCTGTGCTTGTGATTTTGCAGGTAGTCTGCCTACAGGCTTCAGCCAACACGTTTACAACTTAAGAACAGCATTTTTTTTTTGTACATGATGCACGAGGGGTATGTTCATATTTCTGTAACCCACCAAATGCTGATATGAATTGTGGGATCTTAAACATGCAAATTTGATCTTCTGCATGCATATATATATACCTAAAGGAAATAAAGGCACTGGCAGGTCTGCATTGGAGTTAAGCTGAGAGATCATATATTAAAAAACCCCACAAAAAACCCTTATTTCACCAGATGCCATCTCAGACTTTATGGGCCCATGGGATTGAAATCGGATGGTTAACTGCTTGGCTATAGCGTCTGTGGTGGATCTGATACCACTCTGTTGATAAAGTTGTCTGAGTACACTGTTCTTTAGAGATTGTGACATTTGCCATCAGTTAATTTTACACAAGTTGGAGGATGTCTTTTTTGATGATTTATTTCTTTTTCTTGATTTTAAAAATTCATTTATTTTTAAATGGCATGCTCATCACTTACACATAGCTATATGTTTTCAGATAATCATGTATTCCTATTTATATCTTTTGCCAGGTCTTCATCTCCGCCAGAATTTCTTGATGGCAAGGACTTCTTTGTTGCCTCAAGGACTTCCACATCACCACATGAAATTTCTTCACCACTGCAGGAACATCTTGATCACTGCAAGAACATCTTCATCACCGCAAGGATTTCCACATCACCACAAGAACTTCACCACTGCAAGGATGTCTTCACCACTGCAAGGATGTCTTCATCACTGCAAGGACATCTTCATTACCACAAGGACTTCTACATTGCAAGACACCTTCATTGTCAGGACTTCAAAGTCAAGTTTTACTGGTTCTCTTCAAGGTATAGTTTTGTCACATATCCTTTTCCTTCTTTGTATAGATGATTTTAATTGTAATGGATCTGATACCAACCTGTTAATGAAGTACCTGATGACCCAGCTCTTGAAGATTAGTGACATTCACGTTCTGTATATTCTAAAGAAGTTGTGGGTTGATTTTTATAAACAGAAATGTATTTAATGAAATTATAAAAATGTGTAGCATGAAGTCATGATGCATTCATTTCATACTGTGCTGTGTTCTGTGAGCATTTGTTTCTTGATGCTTATTTTATCATTTTGTTTTGAATGCCTTGCTTATAACCCACTCCTTTGTGTCTGTTTTAGGATAATGACGTATTCCTGATAGCATTGTCTCCAGGTCTTCATCATCCCAAGGACTTCTTGGTTCTTCATCACCTGGACTGTTTTTGTTGCCAGGATTCCCGGATTTCTTCATCATCAGGAGTTCGTCACCATCAGGACTTGAAAAGGACTTCATCACTGCAAGGACCTCTCCATCAGTGTAGGACTTGTTCACTGCTTCAAGGACACTGCAAGGTCACCATTATTACCAGAACTTCAAAAAAGTCGTTTACCACAAGGTACAGTTCTGTCACCCTTTTGATTTTTTTTTTTATACAAATGATTATCTTGTACAGGATTTACCCCAGTAGGGATGTTGGGGCCCTGTCAGTATAAATAGCATCCCCACCTTCTGGAAATTCTGTGCTAGAAATTCCCTCTTCTCTGCCATGCTCCTTCTCTTCCTACCACCACCGTCTTGTTTTTCTGCCTTGGCCCATTCTCCTGCCTTTTTCCCAGAAAAACTAAAAAGATTATTCTCTTCCACGCTGGAGTTAGATGCACTGGACCTGACTTTTCAGGCACTTGACAGCAGGGCAACGCATTTTCCTTCATTAGACATTATCTGCTGTCTGAGCACTTGAAGAAGTACAGGATTTTTTTTCTTCCTTTTGTACTTGGCTAGAGATCCAAAGTTCACTAATGGTGAGATCTTGCATATGCAACCATTTGCTCACCACTAAGGTAGCTGCACTCAGGCTTTACTATGTGCGCAAGATGTTAGGCAGGCATTGGTATACGACACTTCAGCTTATAGTCTGTGAAGGAATTTAAGGAGAGTGGAGTCAGAACTGATGTTAACTCCAGGGTAAAATCCTCTAAAACTGGCGTCTCCATGGCTGCTCAATCCCTGACCATGGGATCACAAGTGCAAAGCTCTAACCACTAGGTTGTCCCAACCCTGGATATTATGTATATACATTTGTATTTGTAAATATCTCTTATGAAAAAAAAGGATGTTTTCTGCATAGAAGTCCTGATCCATTGATGCCGTATTACACCATTTTCTGTCATGATTTTTTTCATCTTGTAAGAAATATTATTTCTTTGCTTTAGGGTTAATGCACAAAATGTTTTTTCAGTGTCGAGATAACATATTCCTGATTTTTATCATCCTCAGGACAACCACCAGGACTTCAAAACTTTCCCATCACTAAGCTGTCATCTTTAACAAGTCTTCAGTACCTGCATTGGTGCCAAGACTACATCATCGCCAAACTTCATCAATGCCAAAACTCCTTCAACACTAAGACTTCATCATCACCGAGATTTCATCATCACCAAGATTTCATCATCACCAAGACTTCTTCAACACCAAGACTTCATCATCACCAAAATTTCATCATCACCATGACTTCATCAGCACTGAGACTTTATCAGCAACGAGACTTCAACACCAAGACTTCATCACCATGACTTCATCAACACCAAGTCTTCATCATCACCAATACTACTTCAACACCAAGACTTCATAAACACCAAGACATCAACACCAAGACTTCATCACCAAGACTTCATAAACACCAAGTCTTCATCACCAAGACTTCATCATCACCAAGACTTCATCATCACCAAGACTTCATCATCACCAAGACTTCTTCAACACCAGGACTTCATCAACACCAAGACTTCATCATCACCAAGACTTCATCATCACCAAGACTTCTTCACCACCAAAACGTCACCACCAAAATTTCATCAACACTGAGACTTCTTCAACACCAAGACTTCATCATCACTAAGACTTCAACACCAAGTCTTCTTTCATCACCAAGACTTCTTCAACACCAAGACTTCTTCACCACCAAAACTTCTTCACCACCAAAATTTCATCAACACCAAGACTTCTTCAACACCAAGACTTCTTTCATCACCAAGACTTCATCACTGAGACGAGACTTCTTTTATACCAAGACTTTATTTACACTGAGAATTCTTTAATGCCAAGACTTTCTCAACACCAAGAATACATCAACACCAAGACTTTATCAACACCAAGAATACATTAACACCAAGACTTTATCAACACCAAGAATACATCAACACCAAGACTTTTATCAACACCAAGAATACGTCAACACCAAGAATACAACTCAAAAATTTTATCAACACCCAAAGCTTCATCAACACAATAACTTTATCAACACCAAGACTTCATCAACACAAAAACTTCATCAATGCAAAGAGTTCCCGACTTCATCTATGCCAAGACTTCATTATCACTGGGACTTTTTCAACGCAAAGATTTCATCATTATTGAGTCCAACAGTGCCAAGAATTGATCATTGTTGGGACTTGGTCGTCACCAAAATATCTCCACAGTACTTTGATCATCACTAGAACAATCTTCATCACCATGAAATCTGTGCTTCATCATCATGAGGACTACTTCAGCACCAGGACTTTGTCGTAGCCGTTTCTTTGCTAGGAAGAAAAATCATCACCCCCAACCACCCCCCAAGAAATGAATGATCAAATAATATTAAGACAAAAAAGTAGGTGCGAGACCTTTAAAAAAAAGATAAGCTCCTTCTCTCTTTACCAAAAAAATTATCCCCCCTTCCCCAATAAAAAAAAAAATTATCCCCCTCCCCTGCCATCCTTGAAACAAAGCTGGAGCTTTCAGGAAAAAAAAAAAGAAAGAAAATTCTGATTGTAAATGTACCTTTGATTTGTTTTGGAATGAAATAGGGAAAAAAATGACCCAACAGATGAGTTGCACAAATTTGATATAGTATTTTTTAGAAAAACATGAACATTTTTTTTGCTGTTTACATTGTATATTGTCCATTTGAAATGAAATTGAATCATATTTTGATGTTGTCAGGACTGGAGATGACTTAGGGTGATAAATTTTAGTGTAGGTATGCCATGGCCTGTTTTACAGCAGCACTAGGTGTAGTTGCCAAATCCATGTTATGGTCGGCCACCAAGGCCAGCACAAGAGATTAGTGTGTGTATGCTGTTATTTTTTTGTGGATAATGTAAAGTTGATGTGTAGAAAAAGTATGTGTATGTGCATAAAAACGTGTGTAGTAAGCATGGTGCATGTTTTAAAAATGTCATCTGTTCCTACTGACATGAAATGGTATACTCTTCTGAAAGGTGGCATGTTTTAATTTGTGTTCAAGATGTTCTTCATGCGTTCACATACAGGTTCTTGAATTATAGTTTTGAATTATAGTCTCATCCAAAGGGAATGTAGAGTCAGTTAACTCTCCAGGGAAGAATCCCCTAAAACAAGTGCCTTCATGGTGGTTCAAACTTGGGACATCAGATGATGATCCCTGGAATTATCAGGTAGATGGTGTTAGGGATGTGCGCACGTAAAAAAACCCACGGCAACAAGAGAGTTGTCCCTGGCAAAATTCTTAGAAAAAAGCCACTCTGATAGGGAAACAAATACAGCTGCAGAAAAAAAAAAAAAAAAAAAAAAAGGGTGAAAGGGTGGCGCAGCGCTAAGTGGCGACGCGTTCTCCCGCTCTCCCCGGGGAGAGCAGCCCGAATTCAAATCTGAGCGCTTTGATTTGTTGCTTTACAAGATTCAGCGCTATATAAATTCCATACATTATTATTATTATTATTATGTGTGCTTGATGAAGGGGTGGGTGAGCATATTTTGATTTTATTTGACAACGATTTAAGATTAAGGGGTATTTGAGAGGAGGGGGTAGGATTAACATCAGTAATAATGAGGAAATTATTGTAAGGTTTGCGGAAATTATTTCATACTTAGTCATTCTTCTTTTTAAAAATAGATTATGTATGTGAAGACATTTTTTTGTTATTTCATTCCTTGGCTAGAGCTTTAGATTTTGCCTATCACCCCCCCCCCCCCCCTTCCCAAAAAAAAAAAGGATTACGAAGGTAGCTGTATTCCAACTTCTGGGGTACAGTTAAGAATTGAGCCTGCCAATTTTGCCAGGATGGTCAGGAAGTATCTCCCTGTTCTTTTTCATTTGTGGGTTCTTTTGATGTGCACAGGTTCGTAAATACATGGGTCTGACTTGTATGAGTCTCCTTTGAAAGACTTGACATTCATTTTGATTTTCACATCAAACCGGGAAGAAAGGGGAAAGATGGGAATTTTAACCCAGAACCTCACGGTTTACTTGTAAGAAATATGAACATTTAAACCATTCTGCCTTATTCCTTATGAAAACATTTAAGCCCTGAAGCCTTTTTTGCTGTTGGGGCTCAAACTTGGAGTGAAAATTTAAAGGTCGTAGAAATACCATCTGCTTCTGGTGGTAATAGTAATTTGTATGTAAAAGAAAAAAGTCTAAAAACCATGGTGTCCACTCACTGTTGTGTCCACATGCATACATTCATGCATACATACAGACTGACAGGCCCAGTTCTAACTACTAATCTTAACCATAACCTGATACTAACTACTTACCCTGACCCTTACCCTGCATGTGAACACACCAGCAGATGGATGCAATGGTACATGGACGCAATGGTAACTTGACTGTTCTGAAACCAATAAAAAGATTTAGGGAGAGGTGAAATTTGAGAAACGTGAATATTTAGCAGAAGGAATAGGATATTTGTTCAGGTCCATGGCAAAGAGGGCTTTATAAAATAAGAAAAGAAATCTTTAATTTTGAAGATAATATGCGATTGTGTGCTTTTTTTTTTAAACATCTAGATCCTGTGTGCCTTAGATCTTGTTGTCTGTTCCCACAAGCACACAATGGCCTACTCTTCCAAAATGTGGAACAGGTTTTAACATGTGTGTTACATGTTTTGTGTGCCATCACACATGGGACCTCAGTTTAGTCTCATCCGAAAGATGTCTGGGCATTTGGGAAGTGGGGGGGGGGAGGGGGGGGGGGGGGGGGGGCAAGCATTTTTTTGTTTGTTTAAAGAAGATAGAGGAAATTTAGAAAAAAAAGGATGTTCAGATCCAAAAAAGTGTGGATAGATATTTATATCAACTAAACGTTGGGAGACAACCTGAAGGGTAACTGCATGTATGCAGTCTGGAGAGGTGTCAGGGATGGGGACAGTTTAGGGAAAGGGGTGTTCAGGAAGACGTACATTATGCACTTTCAGGTCAGTGGGAATGTGGTAAACAAGGTGTGTGTGTGTGTTTGTACATGGGAAATAGTGCTCTGTGCGTGCGTGTGTGTGTGTACATGGGAAATAGTGCTGCAGGCAACTGAAGGCGCTGATGTTATAAATTATCATGGATATGTAGCCTTATCATATTGAAGCAATACTTTTGGTTCTGTTGTAAATCCAGCACCGCAGTTGCGTGACTGATTTACATGCTTTTTGTTTTACATGCCCCTGTCTTAATGATTTACTTCAGTTTGTATGAACTTTTTTAGATGTGTTTTTGATCCTGTGGTTTGGTATATCACTTTGATGGGTTTTTGGTTTGGTTTTTGAATGAGCATTTAAGTAGGTGACATGAATGTTGGATGTCAGAAAATAGAAATAGAAGAAAAAGTGGGGGGAAAAGAAGAGGATGGAAGCCCCACAACAACAAAAAGGTGGGGGAGAGAAAAGGTAGTTGGAGGCCCAGAAAAAGAAAAGGTACTTTGAGGCCCCAAAATTTAAAAAAGGGGGAAAAGTAAAGGTGGATGAAGGCCTCTCCCCCCAAAAATTGTTAAATTAAAAAAAAGAGGAAAATGAAGAAAATAAAAAAGGAAACTGTTGGAAAAATAGGTTGGAGGTGTCCTGCCCCCCCCCCCCCCCCCCATCCCCTCCCTCCAGCCAACCAGTAGGTACTGAATGATGTGTAGTGTGTGTGTGTGTGTGTGTGTACAAACCTGTGTACTGGTGTTATCACAGACTTTCATGGATAAGTAGCCATGACATATTTAAAGCAACACTCTTGGTTACATTGTAAAACCAGCAGCACAGTTGCATCACTGATGTGCATGCTTCTTCAAAAATACTCCTGTCTAAATGATGCTACTTCAGTTTTTTTGTTTTATTTTTGTTCGTTTTGAGTGGTGGTATTTTGTTTGTTTTGTTTTTGTTCGTTTTGAGTGGTGGTATTTGGGACATCCAATTGTTTGATCGTTTTTCTTTGAATGAGTGTTTATGTAGGTTACATTAATTTTGTGAGTCAGAAACTGAAACTTGAAAGGAAAGCGGGGGAAAAAAAGGATGGAGGACCCACACAAAAAATAAAGGGGAAAAGAAAAGGTGGTTGGAGGCCCCACACATAAAAAAAGGAAAAGAAAAAAAAGAAAGAAAATGGTTAATGGGGAAAAGAAAAGGTGGTTGAGGCCCTACACATAAAAAAAGAAAGAGCCAAAAGAAAAGAAAAAAAAAAAGGAAAAGGAAAAAAAGAGAAAGGAAATGGTTAATGGGGAAAAGAAAAGGTGGTTGGAGGCCCCACACAAAAAAAAGAAAAGCAAAAAAAAAAAAAAAAACCAAAATAGGAAAGGAAAAAAAAAGAAAGAAAGAAAATGGTTAATGGGGAAAAGAAAAGGTGGTCGGAGGCCCCACATGTAAAAAAAAATAAAGAAAAAAGGAAAAAAAAGAAAGTGGGAAAAATAGGAGGTTGGAGGCTCAACCCAAAAAGTGTCTTACAGTGTGTTTGTTGCCATTATACATTTTATATTAAGGTTTGAAATTCATATTTTAAATCAGTTGAACTGTCCATTGAAAAAAAAAATCATGGTCTTAAGATGGCAGTATAGTTTGTGTTTCTGGCTTATAATCTGTGTATTGATCTGCCACTGATATATTTTAATCTGCTGGGAAATTTATGTCTTTAGTGCTGCAAGATTTTTTGTCGTTGCAAGGACTTGTTCATTACCATAGAGGTCTTCTTCATTGGAAGGACTTTTCATCTGTGCATGGACTTTTTCATTTATGCAAGGACATCTTTGTGACTGCTAGGACTTCTTCATGACTGCAAAGATTTCTCATTGCTGAAAAGACTTGTTCATCACTGCAAGGACCTGAATTTCTTCATCTGTGCGTGGACTACTTTACTGTAGGGACGTCTTCATTGCAATGGCTTCTTTACTGCCAGGACTTTCTCATTGCTCACAAGAATCTCATCGTTCCAGGGACTACTTCATCACTGAAAGGAATTCTTCATTGCCAGGACTTGAAAAAGTCAACGTTCATTTTTCCCTTCAAGGTATGGTTCTGTCACTAATGTTCTTTATTATGTATATTAATGATTTTAATTGGAGTGGAATTGATACCATCCTTTTGATTTAATGTCCTAATGACACTGCGGTTGAAAAATGGTGAAACTGAAGTTTTGTATATGGTAAACAAGTTGAAGAGTTTCCTAGGAATAGAAATGTTCTGATTTAAAAGAAAAATGCTTTTTTGGTTGTGTGGCTAGTGCTCTGAAGTTCACCAATGACGAGATTTTATGCACTAGCAATTTTTCCCCACCATTAAGTAGTTATGTTCCGACTTTGGGGATACTCAGGGAAATTGAACCTAGCAAATGTGCCAGTACAGTTGGGAGGAACCACCCTGCTCTTTCCAATTTTCAACTGTTGCAGGTTCTTTTGATGTGCACATGTCCATAGGTACACAGGCTTGAGTGGTTTAGAGTCTCCTCAGAAAGATTTGATATTCATTTTGATTTTCCTGTCAAAGTTGGAAGAAAGGGCAAGGCTGGGCTGGGAATTGAACCCAGAACCTTGCAGTTTACTTGGCAGGTCAGTGAACATGTAAACCATCCTGCCGCCTTCCTTCGTAAATGTTCTGATGAAAATTGTGCAAATTTGTAGCACAAAGACAGGCTGCATGAAGTCATGATGCATTACTGTTATACTGTGCTGTGCTCTGTGATTATGTGATTCTTCCTTTTTGATGTTAACAAAAAAATTCTTTACAGAACTTTGTCTTGCTCATGAGTTACTCTAGTTTCTCATTTCAGATAATACTGTGTTACTTTTTTTTGTTTTCAACATAAATTCATCATTATCACAAGAACTTCATTGCCACCCAAATTTGATCATCACCAGGACTTCAGTTTTCATCATGACCAAGATTTCAATCTGCATCCTTGCCAGGACTTCAGTCTTCATCATCACCAGGACTTCATTCTTCATCATCACCAGGACTTCCGTCTTCATCATCACCAGGACTTCAGTCTTCATCATCACCAGGACTTCAGTCTTCATCATCACCAGGACTTCAGTCTTCATCATCACCAGGACTTCAGTCTTCATCATCACCAGGACTTCAGTCTTCATCATTGCTAGGTAACATCACCAGAACTGCAGTTTTTCTCATCAGCAGGACTTCAAAAGTTAACTTTGACTTAGCAAAGTATGGTCTATCGTCGTTGTCTTTTTTAAAAAAAAAATCAATAACAGTAAATCTTTGTTTTTTTCCCCCCCATGTAATCATTTTGAGGAGAGTGGAATAAGCACTCGTGTGTGTTTTCCCCTGTGTGTATGGAGTTTTGTAAATTTTGTCATTTGTTCTGAACAGCACACACTGGCCTACTCTTTCGAAAAGCAGAACAGGTTTTAACGTGTACAAGATGTTTTGCATGTGTTTGCACACAATACCATCCTTTTGATTTAATGATCTGAGGTTGTACTGGATCTGATACCACACTGTTCATAGTAGTAGTAAAGTAGTATGTTCTTTCGAGCCAGAAAGCCCATAGAGCTGGAGCTTATCCCGGTTTCTGTAGCGTTAAGCGAACTGATGGTTTTTCACCACCCCTGTGACAGGACGCTAGTCTGTCGCCAGATACTTCCCCAGCAGAGCTGGTACCCACTTGTACACCTGGGTGGAGTGAGGAAAATAGGAGTAAAGTGTCTTTCCCAAGGACACAACACTGAGTCGAGCGGGGATCGAACCCGCGGCCTCTGGATCACGAGTTGACCGCCTAAACCACTCGACCACGGTACCTCCTTTTACACTGTTCATAAAATACCTAAATGACATGGCTTTTGAAGGTAAAAAAAATCAGTGTGTGTATATTCTAAACAATTTGAGGAGTTTTCCACTGATAGAAATGTACTGAATAAAATTGTAAAAATGTGTACAAGAAAATAGACTGCATGAAGTCGGGATAAAGGTAAAGGTAAAGGTGTCCCATAACCTATAAGGTCGTAGGGGAGCGAGGCGTCAGAGACCTCACTTTTCTAGGGCCAGCATATTGAGGGCGGCGCCCATCTCCTCTCCCTCGCTGCTTTACCTTCCCTGACCCTAAAGAGGACAGGTACCCATTTACAGCTGGGTGAACTGGGGGAACTGTACTGAAACCAAGGCGCGCAAACGGTCACCCATCCAACTGGTAACCACACTCGACGCTGCTTAACTTGGCTGGGGGAAAGCGAGTGCTCCGACCACTGAGCTATTCCGTCCCCGTAAGTCGGGATGCATCAATGTTACACTGTACTATGGTCTGTGAGGGTTTATTTCTTCTTGATGTCACTTTAATTTTCTTTTTATTTGCCTTGCTTTTAATAAGGTGCTCCAGTTTTCTCTTTTGAGATAATAATCTATTCTTATGTGTGTGTGGGTTGTTTTTTTTATAGAGAATCTCATTATCACAAGAACGTTCACTATCTCCTGGACTTCAGTCATCATCATCGCCAGAGCTTCATTATCCTGAGTACCTCACCAACACCAGGATTTCAGAAGTCAACTTGTTCCCTGCAAGGTATGGTTCTGACACCCATTGTATTCATTTTTTTAATGCAGTTTATAATGTACTGGGTCTGATAGCACTTTGTGATAAAGTTTTCTGATGATACTGCTCTTGGAATTTTTTTTTAGATTCACATCCTGTACATTCAGAAGTTGGCGAGGGTGTGGGGGTCGTAAATAAAAATGTAGAGATTAAAATAGTAAAAAATATGTAGCAAGATAAAGGGCAGAATGAAGATCATAATACATTAATGTAACACTACTACAATCTCTGATCTTCTAGATATTTTCTTTATTCCTTTATTTTTAAAGGGCTTGCTCATCACCTATACAGATTTGGTTTTTTTGAGATAATAATGTATCTCCATTTGTATGATTGCCAGGATCTGTGCCAGAATTTCTTGATGGCAGGGACTTCTTCATCACTGCAGGGACTTTGTCTTCGCCAGGATAACTTCATCACAAGACTTCTTCATTGTTGCAAGGACTTCTTCACCGCCACAAGGACTTCCTCATCCTAATGACCCCTTCATCACCAGACTTCAAAAGCCAACTGTTATGGCTTCCCTTCAAGGTATGGTTCTGACACTTTTCCTGTTAATTCTTTATACAAAGAACTTTCATTGTTCCGTCTGTTGATTAAATACCCTCATGACATTGCTCTTGAACATTTAACAAAAATTGATGCTCTGAATACTCGAAAACAAATTGAAGAGACTTGTATAAGTAGAAATGTATAGGGAAAAATGGTAAAAATCTGTCGCAAGAGTGTAAGACTGCATGAAGTCGGGATGCATTTATGTTATACTCTAAAAGGTTCTGTGATGATGTGTTTCTTCTTGATATCATTTTGTTTACATCCATCTAATTGCCTATGACTAATTGACTATGAAGACCTACTGACCACGGCGAAAAAGAGGAAACTCAGATGGTATGGGCACGTAACACGCTCAGAAGGACTTGCAAAGACCATCCTGCAAGGAACAGTCCAGGGGAAGAGAAGACGGGGCAGACAGAGGAGAAAGTGGGCCGACGACATCCGTGATTGGACAGGGGAGGACTTCAGTGTCACCCAGGCACTCGCCCACGACCGTGCTAAGTGGAGCCAGCTGGTCCACCGTTCGTCCACCATGCAGCGCCCCTACGACCCTGGCGGGTTACGGGACCAGTGAATTGCCTTGCTCATAAGCTACTCCAATTTTCTCTTTTGAGATAATAATGTATTCTTCTTTTCTTTTTTTTGGACAGAATCTCATCATCACCCAAATTTCATCATTGCCCAGAGTTCATCATTGCCTGGACTTTTTTTTGCATGATCATCTGGACTTAAGTCCAGAGTTTCAGTCTTATCATTGCCAGGATTTCAGTCTTCATCATTACCAAGCCTGCAGTCTTCATCATTGCCAGGACTGAAGTCATCATCATTGCCAGGACTGCAATCTTCATCATTGCCAGGACTGCAGTCTTCATCATTGTCAGGACTGCAGTCAGCATCATCGCCAGGACTGCAATCTTCATCATTGTCAGAACCGCAGTCTTCATTATTGCCAGGACTGCAATCTTCATCATCACCAAGACAACTTCATCTCCAGAACTACAGTCTTCATCAGCAGGGCTTTAAAAGTCCCCCTTCACCTGTTCCCTGCAAGGTATGGTTCTGCTGCCTATGTCCTTTTTTTTAACACAATGATTTGAATTATTCTGGATCTGATAGCACATGTTGATTAAGTATCCTGATGACAATTGACACGGTATGCTATCAAGTTGAGTTTCTTTAAATAGAAATGTACTGAATAAAATGTTTAACCTGTAGCAAGAAAGTCTATTACATCCATGGTGCAGTCGTAAGTGCCTTGGGTTACCGACTGGAAGGTTGTGGGTTTGAATCCCATAAGAGTCATAGGGACTATTTTGGACTCGGGCTGGCTTGTACCCAGTGTGAAGTGTGGTGTGGGATCCTTAAGATTAGGACCACACAATCAAGCTTCATCCAGTGTATGGATGCACTTTTTAGAATGTTGCTGAAGTTGCCTGACCAGCACTGCAGGTGTCTGTATCTCTGGATGCCAAGATATGATAGAAAGCGTAGAGTACACCCATGTCAAGTAGTCTCAACACACTCACTCTTCTATAGCAGTATCATTGATAAAATTGCTATGATGGGAGCCTTCTTGAGTTATAAATAGCAGTCGCGATTTCCTTTAGATGATGACGTTATCAATATTATAAGTCTTGGGATTGATTGCACACTTACAGCCTTCTCATTTTGTCACCAGGCCTCGGGAGCTAATAGGCCGATGCAGGGTGGTGACAGGACAACTATATTGCACAGCAGCAGCATAAGCACAGTGCAAAGGAGCAACAGGACTACAAAAGGGCACAGAAGCAACAGATGACAGTGCACAGAACAGCAACAGCTGGACAGAAGAACATTGTGAAGAAAGCAGCAAGAGGACATTGTGTGGAAAGCAGCAACTGAATGACATTGCACAGCAGCAACAGAATGACATGCAACAAGACATTGTACAACTGAAATGAAGAAGACCTCACAATGAGCTTGCACACTAGAACCTTGTTCAACCATGACTGTGACCTTGTGCATCAGATCTCGAGAATTTCTTCATAGGTTAGAACACTAGACATTCGTAAAGCTGAAAAACTAGAATCTTGCCATAGATTTAGATCATCATAACTTTATAAGCTCGTTAAGGCCTTGGAGCAGAAAATGGCAAGCAACCTTACTCAGTAGAGCACCAAGACCATGGAAAGAAATAACAAGAACTCATCATGAAGTGGAATGCCAGCACCTTCAGGTGGAATGATCATCTGCATTTAACCACGAAATGGAACTTTAAAAGTTTGCAAAAAAACCCTTGTTGTTAAAGGGATTTTGTGTTAAAAAATACTATACAGTGGGCAGAAGTAAACACATCAAAGAAAGGAGCAGGAAGGAGAGAAAGAGAGAGAGAATGTTATTGTCTAGGCCCTAAAAGTCTGAAGCACCCAAAAGCAAATGAGATTTTTTTAATGTGATAAAAGAGACCTAAAGAGCAAAAACAAAAAAGAAAATTGACCTAAGGAAACATGATTAAAAAAAGAAGAAGAAATAAACCCAAAAGATGGTGCTTTATGATCTGCTTGTAAACAAGGCCTACCCCTCCCCCATAAAAAAACCCAAACCAGTGTGCATTTATTAAGATGCCTGTGTGATATGTGTATATAAAAAACAAGGGGATGAACTGTAATTTTGTTAAGGATTGGTACATTTTTTCCAGATGTTATTTTTATTTGTATTTATAGACTTAGATTGCTTTTTAATATTGAGATTGTTGGAAGATCTGTGATGGTGTCCAATGGCATACCTTTTGAATTTTTTCCCCCTAGAAATATAAAAACTACGACAGGTGCAATTTTTTAATTTCCAAGAATTCTGTAGAAAATGAATGCAAGAGGTATATACCAAGAAGTCGGTAGAAATTTTTAAAAAAGAGCTGCACATATATCAAGAAGTCAGTAAAAATTTAAAGCAAGAACTGTAAATACACCAAGTAGTAAGTAGAAATTTAAAGCAAGAGCTGTATATATACCAAGAAGTCAGTAGAAATTTAAAGCAAGAACTGTAAATACACCAAGTAGTCAGTTGAAATTTAAAGCAAGAGCTGTACATATACCAAGAAGTCAGTAGAAATTTAAAGCAAGAGCTGTGAATATATACCTAGAAGTCAGTAGAAATGTAAAGGAAGAGCTGTATACACACACACACACACACACACACACACACACACACAAAAGTCAGTAGAAATTTACAGCAAGAGCTCTATATATACCAAGAAAGTAGAAATTTACAAGAAAGCTGTATATATACCTAGAAGTCAGTAGAAATTACAAGAGCTGTTTATACCAAGACGTCAATAGACAATGAAAGCAAGAGCTGTGTATATACCAAGAAGTCGGTAGAAGTTTAAAGCAAGAGCTGTATATATACCAAGAAGTCATAGAAGTTTACAGCAAGAACTGTTTATATATAGCTTACAGAGAGTGGTGTGTAAGGGACACACTATGTGTGTGTGTTGATGGCCTCGGAAAGGGTGTAGGGGAGGTGCAGGTATTAAGTATAAATGTTTATAGGAAGTGGTGTTTAGAAAGAACAGCATGGGGAGGGGATTGGAAGCTTTTAAAGGTGGATGTTTAGGAAGATGTGTTAAGGAGGGAGTGACAGTCAGGATGGGGTTTGTTAAGGTAGATGTTGAAGCAGAAGGGTGTGAAGGTAGGGAGTAGTATTGAAGGTGGAGGTTGGAGGTATTAACAAGGTAGATAGCTGTTGGAAGAAGAAGGGATGGGGTGTTGAGGTAGGGAGTAGTGTTGAAGGTGGGGTTGAGGTATTATCAAAGTAGATAGCCATTGGAAGAGGAAGGGATGGGGTGTTGAGGTAGGGAGTAGTGTTGAAGGTGAGGGTTGGAGGTATTAACAAAGTAGAGATTGGAAGAAGGGATGGGGTGTTGAGGTAGGGAGTAGTGTTGAAGGTGAGGGTTGGAGGTATTAACAAGGTAGAGATTGGAAGAAGGGATGGGGTGTTGAGGTAGGGAGTAGTGTTGAAGGTGAGGGTTGGAGGTATCAAAGTAGACGTTGGAAGAGGAAGGGGTGTTAAGGAGGAGGATTAGCATGGAAACATTAGGGTATTGTAGTGTAGGTGTTGAGGAAGGAATGTTGGGGGGGAGAGGGGGTAGTTTACAGGTATGTGTAGGATGGGAATGAGGGTGGGTGTTTAGAACAAGGGAGTAGTAATTGAGGATGGATGTTTACAAGTATTGTCAGGTAGGAGTGTTACAGAAAAGGGGTAGAATTCATATCCAGTACAAGAGGAGTATTAAAAAAAAGGAAAAAAACCTGCCAGGACTGGCTGTTGGGGGAAATGGTTTACTCACAAGGTTTCATTCGAGATCATTTTTCGAACCAAAAATGGGGTGCAATCCGCTTTTGAAACGCATTCAAAAAGATTATGGACTTTAAATTCAAGAATGAAAAAGAACCCAAGCAGTCCATTTGTAACCGAGTACTCTACCAACATGTCCCTGTGCCATTGTGTCTACTTGCTTTCCTACCTACATACAACACACAGACAATACTTAACCTGATACTAAATCTTAACCCTAACCTTTGTTCTTAACCAACTTTTAACCTTGCATGAAAACATTTATGCATGAAAACATTTAAGCAAGTGGACACATTGGCATATGAACACGTTGGTAGAGATCAGAAACTTTTCAGTTGGGGGGATAAGGTATTTCTGGGAAATGCAGGGGTGTTCAGAGTGGAAAGAGAGATGATGAAAGGTGATGTAGTTGGGGTGAGAACATTCAGGGCTTCTCTTTTTTATAGATGGGTGTAGGACACATTTCAGGAAAAAGGGGGGAGTTAGGGGATGGATCAGTGGAAATGGGAGAGAGGGGGTTGGATCAGCAGAAATGGGAGAGAGAGGGGTTGGATCAGCAGAAATGGGAGAGAGAGGGGTTGGATCAGAGAAATGGGGAGAGAGAGGGGTGGATCAGCAGAAATGGGAGAGAGAGGGGGTTGGATCAGCAGAAATGGAGAGAGAGGGGGATGGATCAGTGGAAATGGGAGAGGGGGATGGATCAGCAGAAATGGGAGAGAGAGGGGGATGGATCAGTGGAAATGGGAGAGAGAGGGGGATGGATCAGACAGAAATGGGGAGAGAGGGGGATGGATCAGCGAAATGGAGAGAGAGGGGATGGATCAGTGGAAATGGGAGAGAGAGGGGGATGGATCAGTGGAAAATGGGAGAAGAGGGGATGGATCAGTGGAAATGAAGGAGGAAGAGAGAGGGGATGGATCAGCAATGGGAGAGATGGATAGAAGGAGAGAGGGGGATGGATCAGGAAATGGAGAGAGAGGGGATGGATCAGTGGAAATGAAGAGGGATGGATCAGGAAAGGAGAGAGGGGATGGATCACGGAAATGGGAGAGAGAGGGGGATGGATCAGCAGAAATGGGAGAGAGGGGGATGGATCAGGAAATGGGAGAGAGAGGGGATGGATCACGGAAATGGGAGAGAGGGGATAATCAGGGAAATGAGAGAGGGGAGACAGGGAAATGGAGGAGGGGGATGGATCAGCAGAAATGGAGAGAGAGGGGATGGATCAGTGGAAATGGGAGAGAGGGGGATGGATCAGCAGAAATGGGAGAGAGAGAGGGGATGGATCAACGGAAATGGGAGAGAGGGGGATGGATCAGTGGAAATGGGAGAGAGAGGGGGATGGATCAGCAGAAATGGGAGAGAGAGGGATGGATCAGCGAAATGGGAGAGAGAGGGGATGGATCAGCAGAAATGGGAGAGAGAGAGGGATGGATCAGCAGAAATGGGAGAGAGGGGGATGGATCAGAGAAATGGGAGAGAGAGGGGGATGGATCAGCAGAAATGGGAGAGAGAGGGGATGGATCAGCGGAAATGGGAGAGAGGGGATGGATCAGTGGAAATGGAGAGAGAGGGGATGGATCAGCAGAAATGGGAGAGAGAGGGGATGGATCAGTGGAAATGGGAGAGAGAGGGGATGGATCAGCAGAAATGGGAGAGAGAGGGGGATGGATCAGCGGAAATGGAGAGAGGGGGATGGATCAGTGGAAATGGAGAGAGAGGGGATGGATCAGCAGAAATGGGAGAAGAGAGAGGGGATGGATCAGCAGAAATGGGAGAGAGAGGGTGATAGAAATGGATCGCAGAGAGGGATGGATCAGAGAATGGAGAGAGAGGGGATGGATCAGCAGAAATGGGAGAGGGGATGGACAGGAATGGAGAGGGGATGGATCAGTGGAAATGGGAGAGAGAGAGGGATGGATCAGCAGAAATGGGAGAGAGAGGGGATGGATCAGATGAAATGGGAGAGAGAGAGGGTTGGATCAGTGGAATGGGAATGGGAGGACAGGGAAATGGATGGGATGGATCAGCGGAAATGGGAGAGGGGGATGGATCAGTGGAAATGGAGAGAGAGGGGGTGATGGTTGAAGGTATATGAAATGGGAGAGTGGGGGGGGGGGGGGGGGTTTAATCTGTATAAAATGGGAAAGACTTGGGGGGGGGGGGGGGGGGTATGGTTAAATCTGTATAAAATGGGAGAGAGAGGAGGGTGGTGGTGGTTAAATCTGTGTAAAATGGGAGAGGGGAATGGTTAAATCTGTATAAAATGGGAGAGTGGGGAGGGGAGTTAAAATGGGGACAGGGAAGGGAGGCAGTTGAATGTTTTCTTGTATTGAGATAATACAGAGGGGAACATTTTTATGAAAAGGGGTTGGGGTTGTTGTTGTTTTTTTGGGAGGGGGGGGGGTTAAGGGTTGGATTGGGGAGAGGGAGGGAACTAGTGATATTTTATACTTCCAAATGCACAAAGTCATGAAAAGAGATGTTGATGGGAGAGTACAGGGACAGAAATGCATATTCAGGTCAGTAGCAGCAAAGGAAAGAGGTTGACAGTGTGTGGTATAATGAGAGAAATAAAATACTCATTTTTCCTCAAAAAGCCTAAAGCTGGTGTGTATTTCAGTGTCAGTGAACATGGTAGGGACGATTTGTGCCCTAGGCAGGTCTACCATTGGTATGCCATCATAGATTTTACAGCAGTCAAGACTTTATTGTGAGTCTTGCACAAAGTGGCATGCTATCTTTTTGTGTGGAAAATGGTGTGTGTACGTAATGAATGAATATGCATATGTTGGAAGAAAGTAGGGACTTGAAAGGATGTTCAAAGCCTAAGAAATGGGGAATGGAGGGGACAGCTGATGGATTTTTTCTCAGATGAAAATTGTACCCAAGCACTGCAACCCTGAAATGCTAATTGTACCCAAGCACTGCAACCCTGAAATGCTAATTGTGCCCAAGCACTGCAACCCTGAAATGCTAATTGTGCCCAAGCACTGCAACCCTGAAATGCTATCTGCTGTTGATAAGGATGGGATTTTGTCACTCCTATCCCCCCCCCCCCCCCCCCCCCCCTAACACTACAATCCATTAATGTTGGTGGTGCTGGAAAGTGTGTTTTGATGATATACTTTTTTCTTTTGAAATTAAAAAAAAATGTATTCGATTTTGTGTAGAATGTTGTTCTGTAATCAAGTTTGTTGTGGGGCTAAAGAATGGGACGTGTTTGTCATTGAAGGATGGAGAACATTATTTTTAATTGTATGGTTGGTTTTCTCTCCATTCATTTGATTTTCCTTTGTCTTGGATCTGGTTAGATTTATATAGCAATATTCCTGAAATCCTGTTGACAGGATGACAAATTCGTCATGGGAAAATGTGGTGTGGTTTTTTTTCAAACTGTTTCCTTTTGATTGCTTTTCAATTAGTTTGGGTTTTGTTGTTGTTGTTGGATTAGATCATTTATTTAGAAATGATAGAGTTGTATATGTTGTTGACAGAATTTTTCTTAGCAGAAAAAAAAAGCAAACAGAACAAATGTTTTTGGTTTGATGTGCCATAAAGTAACCACAGCCTGAATTCATGTTTGCTGATATTAAATTTGTTATGGAAATGTAAAAAAATGGCTAGTTTTCTGATTGTTCACTCAATGAGAGGGGGGAGGGGGGTCGTCATTGCTTTTTGTTTGTTGGAATTTTTTTTTAATCAATCAAATGTGTTTAGAAATGTCACGCTTTTGTAATCATGTTTCCATTTGGAGGGAGGATAAAATTTTGTTATGGAAAGATGAACAGAGAATGTTGTAAACAATATAGTGTTTCTTTTTTAACCAAAAAATATGTATATATCTAAGCTCTAAAATCATGTTTGGTGGTGGATTAAGACACTTGTTGTGGACAGATTGAACAAGTGCATTTTCAGTGATGTGTATTTTCTTCTTTATTGTTATTGGGGTTTTTTTTGTTTTGTTTTGTTTTTTACTTTATCAACGAAAATTATTCAAAGTTTTTGTAGGCTGAAATGTTCTTGACAGCATGATAATTTTGTCATGGAATTTTTTTTTAATGATATAGTTTTTCTATAATGTTTTTTAAATGCTTTTTATTTCATCCTTTTTCTTTGTAGTATGGTAAGACCATGTTTTATGCTTTCACCAAGACACCACCAAATAAAGAAAAAAAAGACAACACCAGCAGTGAATTACAAAAGAGTGAAAAAGAGCAAAGCCGAGTGATCCACACGAAAATGATCTTGAATGATCTTGTGAAGGAAATGTGGCTGCCCTGGTTGGTAGGGCAATAACATGAAATGCCAGTAGCATGTATAGGTTGCGAGTGTTGTCAATGGTTTCATTGTTATGTTACTACACTTCATTTTTTTAAAGACTTTCTTTTGTTGTTGTTGCTCAGATCCCAGTTAACCTTGTTCTAGCATCCCCACAATGGTGTGATACACTTTCACAACCCAGCTTTATTACCTGTATCATATGAGATCATGAAATCAAAACTTGTCCATGTGAATGAGTGGGGAAAATGTTGCATGTTTCTTTAGAAGATCAACATGTTTCTTATAACTAGTATTGCTTCCATTTTTATCTTATTATGGTCCTGTACAAAATTGATATGTGTACCTCCAAAAATTTACAAAGCAAGTGGTGAGCACACACCACTGGCACTTAGACTCCCAAACTGACTTTCTTGAGAAAAATACACAACTTCCTCAAACAAGCTGATGCTTTGTACTTACTCATTCAGGGTGTCTGTGCTTTCTGGCTGTAAAGATAATGTAGCTGGAATCAAGAAGCTTTTGTTACTTCTGAGTTTTAAAAGCATATTCGAATGAGCATCATAGCGCAAATTTCAAAATTTGCAAGAATTCAAAAGTCAGTCGGTCACTGTGTCAGTGGTGGTCAGAGCATTGGGAAAAGCCTACCCCCTTTTTATCCTAAAGAGAGGCTGGAGCTGGGTTGGGTAGCTGGCTCACAGCTGAAATGAAACAAAAGGAAAATTCAGAAGGACTTAAAAGCGTATTGTCAAAACTTGATGAAAATGTATGCAAAAATCATAAGACCAAAAATAAAACTACAGGTTGACCAGGTCTTTGTTCAGAGTTCCATTCATGTATGACTGTGTTTACCAGTGTAGAGAATGTGCACATGATCTCGGATATATATATATATACTCTCTCTCCCACTTCCCCCTAAAGTCTTTTGGACGAGACTTAACTGAGGTCCCAGGTACGAACCACACAGAACATCTTGTGCACACGTTAAAAACGGTTCTGCTTTTCAGAAGAGTTGGCAATTGCGGGCTGGTAGGAATGGATGACAAAATTTACAAAACTGCATACACACGCCAACTGGGTGTAAAAAAGCATATGAGCGCTTATTCCATTATCCTCAAAATAAAACAAAAGAATAAAGTCTCTCTTTCCTTCCATTTAAATTCCCTCAGTCAGTCCATCAAATAATACTAGAAAAAAAAAAACAACGTGTGCACAGGGTGCATGCTCTTGAATGGTCAAGCACTCGTTACTACATGTAGATAGAAGTTGCAAATCACTTTAAAATGTTCTGGAAAATGGGCCTGAGCAGTAATGATGGGGCACAAGCCCCAATATGGCCTGTGTGGTTGGTGATGCTGCAAAAGAGATTGGATTGGACTGAAGTCTTGATGTTGCTGCCACATTTGTTTGAATAGTTTGATGCCAAGATGTACATCTGTTCAGAAGAAAACTTGTTTTGGAAACAAAATTAGCAGTAGTAGTTTATGGAATATGATGTTTTTGAGAGCGCTTGGTGTCACAATTCATACCACAAATACATCTTGGTGGAGAACGTGATCTGAATTATGCTCTTAAACTTAGCCAAATGATGTAATGTCATTTCATTAGAGGCTAAAGCTGTCATTGATTCTTTGAAAATGTGGCAGTAGAAGATTTACTAAAAGGTGGAACACTTTTTATATTTGATGCAAGATGTGAAAAGCAGTGTTGGACAATTTACAGTGGCTAGGTTTACTATAAGGCAGAACTTTTTCTAACATTGTGAGACGTTAAAAGCTAACTAGAAGAATGAATGTACTTTATTGATTTGCTTCCATTTATATAATGCATGTTAAAGTCAACAGAGTGTGTGAAACACACTTCATAAGTGTTTTACACCACTAAACAATGTTTTGGGGATCTTCCAAGAATATGAAACGTGTTGGAAAAAATGAAGAGAGAGATTCATAACTAAGTAGTGTATACCAAGGCAGATGATATTGAACACACTCCTCAAACACTAAAACCAATATGAATCTTTATGATGATAGTGATAAAATAAACCTCATCATATAATTAAGATAAACACAGTTATTACTACTGTAGTAAACATATAATTCAATAAAACATTAGTAAAAGTTAAGTTACAATCAACACACAAAACTGAAAACGAACACATTCATCCAGAGGTAAACACAATTAAAACTGAAAGCAAAACATACATACAGAGAGACAGAGAGAGAGGTAATTGATCAATAAATGAAACACGCTGATTGGTTCACCATCATATGACCCTTTTATAGTTTCTCTCTCGGAGACATTTCATAAACACTCACCACACTTGGACCTCATATCATTCCATGACAGACTAGCTTTTTTTTTTCTTTCTTTCTTTATTGGCATCATATGTCAAGCATTACATTCAAAACCGAATGAAAGAAATTTCAACAACACTCTAAATATCTCAAAATGGTCTTTGAACAGCAACATAGTCAAAACCAACAAACCAACAAAATGCAAGAACAGACTGTAGAAAAGAAAGACAAATTGATGAAATATGATAAACAAAAAAGACTACTGAAGAGGATAGGTTTAATGTAAAAATCAAGCACAAGACTGCCGCATGAATTTTACATAAAAGCAATAAAATACATAAACATTAATTTTATCTTAAGTCACACACTCACACACAGAGAGAAAACTGTAACACGAAATCTGCCTCTTAATATTGAACACTTAACATAGTCCATCACCATTTATCAATAATTACTGATACCCTTTCATCCATACTTTCAAATTATTTGTGATTGGTGTAATCAATGATTGTGTGCTTGGCACTATGCAATGGGGTAAATGGGAAATAACATGCATGTAAATCTTCCTTTCAATATTTTAAAATATATCGATACAACCTGTTATAGCTATGTTGAGGTTATTACTGTCATTTACAGTTCTCAACATGTTTGTTGTTAACAGCTTTATAATAATAATAATAATACATGGAATTTGTATAGCGCTATATCTTGCAAAGACAAATCAGAGTGCTTACTAATGTTGTATTCATCTGAAGCATAACTGATGATAGTTGAATCATGTTATGAAGAAAGAGACTGCAGACGACAAGGACATCAGAAGGTCTTTACAGAGAAGTTGTTTCTGGTGATCACATTGGGTAAAACTAAACAAAAACCCTCTAGACTTGAGAGCTCTGTAGCTGCAGTAATGTTTTACAAAACAGGCTTTTAAAACCCAATCCTAATCATGAACTCTCCATAAAAAAACAACTAAACTGGACTAGTACCTGCTGCTTATTTTCTCAGCCGATTGCTAATTTCAAAAGTGCAGATAAAAACTCAAGTTTATGTTAAAAAATCTGACAAAGAAGATTGTCTGAAAAACGTAAACCAAGGCCTGTTGCTTATTATCTCAGCCAATTGCTAATTTCATATGTGCAGATAACAATAACTCAAGTTCATATGAAAAAGGCTGTGACAAAGATTGTCTGAAAAACATAAGCCAAAAATAAACAATATTGTCTGAAAAACATAAGCCAAAAATAAACAAAACAATACTCCCCTCTCTCTCTATATAAAGTTTATATGTCTTTCCTAGTCAGTGGTCCTTACATTGTATTCCTATATTGGTGTGTGTGTGTGTGTGTATAATATTTTTATTTGAGGTTATCTGGAATGTTTAATTAAGCCAATATGAAATGTATCTATCTTGTGTCTTTTTGAGATGGTGATATATATCAATGTGCCTGTCAGTACTGTGATTGCCCTCCATTGAATTATTAAAGTGTTTTTGACTTTGACTGGACATTGACCTCTAAATCCTGGCAACTTGACCCCGGTTGAAGAATGATTAGTTTTGCCACTAATCTGATAAGAAACTTTGAGGAAGCAAAAGCAGAGAATTCTTTCAAAGTGACATCATCAATACCTTTCTATACCACTTGCAAAACACAAGCCAGCAAGCATACACACATGCATTAGAAAAACAAAAGAACTGTGTGTAATCTGATTTTACTCTGAACTCCTCGTGAAGTCCTTGAGGGCACTGCACTGAAACCTTTATGTAGTCTGTCTTTGACAAGCTGAACCTCTCTCTCCCACAGGGTGCATGTTGGGCATGTCTGGGTCATTCATACCACTGATCCACTCTTCTTCGAAAAAGTATTCAGGTTTTTTGTGTGTGAGCTAGACAGGACTTTGATTTGTAGTTTCATCTGAAGGATTTGTTGGGGAACAGAGTCAGTATCAGTTACAACTTCAAGGGGAAAATCCTGGTGGATACACTCAATGGAGACTATAACCTGTATTTTCAGACACACTGTCAGATCACAAGTGCAATGCTCTAACCACTAGGCCAGTCCTCCCCATTTTCCACTTTACAGCAACCATGCCCATATTCTGGTTCAGAAAAAGCAAGATAAAAAAGGTTCAGATTCAAACAAACAGCGTAACGTGTTTTTCCAGTTTATTTCTCTCAAAAACAAGATGCAAACCATGAGACTCGCAACAAGTTTAAAAACAGGAACTGTTGTTTTGAAAATGCAAACAAAAGATTCAAGCATTTTCATCAACAAATGTAAAAATGAACATAGAGATAAATGGTGCAATTTTTATGTTATCAGAAGACCTCTACAATGTTTGCAATCCATCACTTTCAAATTTGTCAGCAAAAGCTGGCATCTGAAGAATTTAGTGGTCATAAGTACAAACTATCTCAATTGAAGACCTTTAAAAAAAAACAGCTAACAAATGAAAAAAACCCCCAACAAACCAATTGATGAACTAACCATTTTCCGAAGTAAACTATAAGATGGTACAGAAAGTTATGGCACAAAGATCTCCAAACTATATTAAAAGTTCACACTAAAGCTTTTGTTAGTCAATTCAAAATACATATACTCTTTTGAACAAATAAGAGAGAGAGAGAGCCACACTTATTCAAGTGATACTATCCACAAACATATATCAATAGATGATTTTTTTCCTCACTTTGTTGAGTTAGTGATTATACACAAGTATAACAAAGCAGTCTTCTATATGAGTTATCTATTACCAGATCAGAATCTACTATCTATCCCACATAATGGTCTCTCAGAGAGCTGCATGGTAGTGGCAGTGGTTGGTTGATACAATCTCTAAATCGGATAACTCTATCTATGTCAAAGATAGAAAGAAACTCGAGTTGTCTTTCTGTTGCTATTCTGAGCAAATTCCAAAACTCACAACCACATTTGTTCTAAGGATATTGCCTCTGATTTCTTTTGTTTCTCAAACTTGTTGACTTTTTATATTATTTTGGTATTTCTGTTTCCCCTGATGAAAAATGCAAACTTACAGAATGGTAGTTCTGAATATTTTCTTTGCAAAACTTAAAGGAAATCTGTATGGTAATTAAGTTTGGTATAGAGATGTGAGCATGATTGTTGTGCTCATTTCTATTAGCAATGGAATACATCAAATCTTTTAATTAATAGTGTGTATGTGTATGCATGCATTTGTCAGAATACACGTGTATGCATGCATTTGTCAGAATACACGTGTATGCATGCATTCAAGCACTTGTGTGTAATTCTTGATAAATGTCCATCACAAAGTGGGACTATTGGTGACTGAAATAACACATCATTTTTCATCAAAAACTCACACCACATGAGACAGCAAACAGGTTACAAATCCACATCTATGCGCCACTTTCATTGCAACATTTTTCAAAATCCCTAAAACTGAAACAAAGTTCAGACTCATTCACCGACTCGTTAGGTTTTAAAAAACCCAAAAAACCTGGTTCACAGATATGCAGACTTATTACGAAACAATCCTTTCATTATGACCTAACACATTACCCTGCATACATGCAAAGCATGTCCTTATCTTAAAATGACATATTTGAATATTTTTTGAATATTTCTTTTTTAATTCAGTTAAAACATTTAATAAGTAGATTAGTAAATAAACTGGTTTAACAAAGAAAAAAAGATGAAACCTTCCACAGGAATTTGCTATAGTTAAGGCAACACACAGAAATAGATACATTCTCAAACGACACGCATAAAGGACTCATAACCCAAATGACAATCAAAATGCACAACATAAACGTGATTGAATTTGCTGCAGAAATTAAAGATCTTCCTTTTCCTTTGCTGGGTCCTTTTGCTTCTTGAAGTACTGCTTGGACTGTTTGGGGTCTGGGATAATCTGAAACCACAAATACAACACACACACACACACCATAGATGCACACAAACACATCAGACCAACACACACACACACACAAACACACAGTTTCAAAATTGCTGACTTCAAGACAAAAAAATAAACACTAAAATCAGACCAATAATAAAATAAAACCGACACTCACTACGACCACTAAAATAATCATATAGTTCTCCATTTATGATATTGTCTGTACATGTGTCTTGTCAAATCTTGTATCTTGTTAGCATCTATGACTTTACAAATAAGGTAATATTTTTTCAACATTAAAAAAAAGGAACATTTCCCTTCCAAAGCAAGAAAATGGTTGATTCCAAAATATGCACACACACAAACATCCACACGTGCACACACACACACACACACATGGGAAAGGGATAGCCTGGTGGTTAGAATGTTGCGCTTGCAATCTGGCAGCCTGGGTTCAAGCCCAGGTTCAAACCACCTCAAGATTTTTTCCCCTGGAGTTAACATCAGTGCCAACTTCACTATCCCAAAAGTGCTTCAGATCAGACCATAAACTAATTCCCCTGGAGTTAACATCAGTGCCAACTTTACTATCCCAAAAGTCCTTCAGATCAGACTATAAACTAATTCCCCTGGAGTTAACATCAGTGCCAACTTCACTATCCCAAAAGTGCTTCAGATCAGACCATAAACTAATTCCCCTGGAGTTGACATCAGTGCCAACTTCACTATCCCAAAAGTGCTTCAGATCAGACCATAAACTAATTCCCCTGGAGTTGACATCAGTGCCAACTTCACTATCCCAAAAGTGCTTCAGATCAGACCATAAACTAATTCCCCTGGAGTTGACATCAGTGCCAACTTCACTATCCCAAAAGTGCTTCAGATCAGACTATAAACTAATTCCCCTGGAGTTGACATCAGTGCCAACTTCACTATCCCAAAAGTGCTTCAGATCAGACTATAAACTAAAGTCCCTAGTGCGACCACACCTGTGGGCGAGCACATGCAGAACACCTTGCGCATTAGTTAAAACCTGTTCCACCCTTTGGAAGAGTAGGCCATTGTGTGCCGGTGGGAACAGACAACAAAACTATCGTGATGTTATCCCTGTTAAGGGCTGGGTAAACAGTAAAAAACAAAAAACACAAAAAAACATGAGCGCTTATCCATTATTCTCCAAATAAATGAATTTAAAGAAAAAAACAACACATGCACCATACACACACACACACACACATACACTTACCGTGTCACCGCCAGGCTTCCAGCCAACAGGGCACACCTCCCCGTGAGAGTCTGTGTACTGGAAGGCCTGCACTAGGCGCAGGGTCTCGTCCACCGAGCGGCCTACAGGCAGGTCGTTCATGGTGATCTGTCGCAGTATTCCCTTAGGGTCGATGATGAACAGGCCTCTGTAATACAAGATTGAAACCTTCCATGAGCAAAGATTCAAGAACTCATATATATATATATATAGATATATATATAGATATATATATATATGTGTGTGAGTAAGTGAGCTCAGTATTAACGTTGGAGTAAGAATTGCAAAAAGAAATGATGCATCCCTCAGTACGTTAGAGTAATCAGAAATCAATGAAAGAATGAACCTACGATATATAAACCACATAAAAGCCTTCACATCCATAGACATGACTGCAGCACTCAACAACTACACAATAGACATAGTCCCGAACAATCACACAATCTGCACAATCATATTTACAACTTAATCTGGACAAAGGGCTGAGGGAGGAAAAAAAGGGGGGGGGGGGGGGGGGGCTAACAAATGCAGAAAAACTATATAAAAGTAAAAGAAAAAAGTGAACAACCTGAGACTGTGGCCCAGATCCTGCAGGTAGACTCCATAAGCTTTGGCGATGTCGTGTGTGATGTCAGACAGCAGAGGAATCTTCAGGGGCCCCAGTCCACCCTGACTGCGAGGCGTGTTTATCCTGAACAGAATGAACTGACGTATCACACAAGAATCAATGTGGACTGTGCATGCTTTCTACACTCTGAGTCAGAATTTCTGAAGAAGTACTAGTGAAGAAAGAGAAAAGTTGTGGCAGTCATTCACAGAAGGCAGTTGGTTGCTGTCCACAGGTCATCAATGACCAAACGCGTCATGGTTGCTTGGCAATGGGACAGCATCTGTTATGGCTGTGCATGCAGATGTGTGAAATAATAGAAACATAACAATGGAAGAAATTCATACTTGCATACATACAATTATATATGCATGCAGATGTGTGAAATAATAAAAAGACAATGACGGAAGAAACTCAAACTTGCATATATATATATATATATATATATACACAATATACATCGCTTTGATTTGTTGCTTTACAAGATTCAGCGCTATACAAATTCCATACATTATTATTATTATTATATACAAAGTCAAACATAAGCACAAACGTGCTTCTGCATGCCAGAGGTCGCACACATGCGTGAGCACACACACACACACACACACACACACCACACACAAACACACAAACTGAACCAGCCGCCATGGCGCAGTGGTTAGCGCCTTGGGTTACGGACTGGAAGGTCGCGGGTTCGAATCCCATAAGAGTCATAGGGATTTTTGGGACTCCGGCCGGCTCCTACCCAGAGTGAGTGTGCTGTGGGCTCAGTGGGAAGACTGGGACCACACAGACGAGCTTCATCCACTTAACGGATGCGAGTTTGAGAGTGTTGCTCAAATTACCTGACCAACACTGCAGGTGTCTGTATCTCTCGGGCCCGGTTGACGCCGGGATATATCATGATAGTAAGCGTAGAGTACAACCCTGTCAAGTAGTCTCAAAGCATATGCACTTCCACAGCAGCATAATTACGTCATCCTCATTGTCATTGATCATCATGCAATTAAAAAAATTGCCTCTGATTCGGTGGTCCCAGTTTCTCTGGTCTCATGGTGACCTCAGATTCGGTTTGCCCATACACTTCTGTGCCTGTGGTGAGTTTGTGTCAAAGCCTTTGGGGTTGGAGGTTCGCGGGGGACGGTCGTTGGAGGGACGTTGTGGTGGTTGCCACCTCGGGTGGGCAACTCACTCAGTCTGGCTCCGCGACTGAGCTAATACTGTCGTTAGTAGGGGGCTTAGTAGGTGGTGTCCTGCGTATGTTAGCTCAGAACAGGCACCACTGAACACCGCCAAAGTGACCCAGCAGCAGTGCAGGGCCCCTCTGGCTGGTGGCCCCACGGCGGCCTGATAGTGATGGGCTCCCCGTGGGCCTCCGACCCTGAGGATGAGACATAACAAATCTGGGTATGGCTGTGGCAGGGAGATTGAAATGAGCGGTGTGGGAACAGCAGGACGGGGGACGTCACAGAAGATGAGGCAGCCAAAAACCAACAACAAACTGACAAAAAAACCCCACACAAACTGACAAAAACACAGAGACAAATAACGAGGAAACAGAACGAGGCAGAAAGTGTATACATACATGCATAAAACAGACATCTATATATCATGTACAGATCAGAGAAAACCCAGTCAGTCCTCCCCTGCATGCTACATACCAGGCCAAGTGGGTGAACTGGGAGTCCACAGAGCAGGCCACCACCTCCGTGTTGATTTTCTTAAACTTGTCTACACTGTCGCTGAAGGCCACGATCTCTGTAGGACACACGAAGGTGCTGAAACAACACACATGGGGTTGGTATGGGTTTAGTGAAATCCATGTATACACACGTTGAGTGAATGTGTGTGTGTGTGTGTGAGTGAGTCAGTTTGTGTCTATCTTATCTTATTCTTTTATATCGAGGATAATGGGTGTGTAAGTGTGTGTGTGTTGTGTTAAAGTTTGTGTGTAAGTGTGTGTGTTGTGTTAAAGTGTGAGTGTGTGTGTGTGTGCACAAATGCATGTATACAAGCATATATCAGATGCTAACACACACACACAAACACACGCACACATAAGAACTTTTTTAAAATATAAGAATAGACCAGATATCAAACATGATTTCTCTGTTAGCAAAGAGAAGAAAAAAATATACATAATTTTCCAAACAAAATGAAAAACAGTCTAACAAAGCATACAGGTCTACAATCAATTTCTTTAATTGTAAATTCTACTCACAAGTCCAATGGGTAGAAGAAAAAGACGAGGTATTTGCCACGGAAGTCTGACAGTTTGAGGTCTTTGAATTCTCCATTGACCACAGCAGTGCCATTCCAGTCTGGAGCTGGCTTGGAAACTGCAGAATAAAGGAAGAAATGGACCAATCAATCCACCAGTCAATCAACTAATCAATCCAACAATCTGTCATTCGATACCAAATACCTAATCAATGACTTGGTCACAAATGCACGCAAAACTTCTCGTGCACATGTAAAACTCATTCTGCCTGTTTGAAAGGTTGATATGAACATACCCCCCAAAAAAAACCCCCAAAAACCAACTATATGCACATAGATCTCACATTTACTGATTTAGAGCTCATCATCCCCTTAGTTGGAATATGGCTACCTTCATGGCTTCATGGAGGACAAAAAGGGTCCCATATATATGCAAACATCTCACCATTGATGAACCTCGGAGCTCAAGCTGCAGACGAATGAAGAAAAGAAAATCTTTAAATGATATTTAATTTTATCACTTTGACAGAATTTTCCACAAAAATAGTTATGAATGCCATAGGCAGAAATCTTTGTGAAAATTTGAACTTTTCTCAATGTTCACATTTTTCTTCTGTTACTCATTACACTCAATATGTTAATTTGAATTTGACATCAAATTCCCCCTACCCCCCAAAAAACAACAACAAACAACAACAACAACAAACAAATACCCAAACAACCCCAACAAAAGCCCCCAAACCCCAACAAACCAATAACAACCACAAACCCAAAAAGTGGCAACCCCCAAAACACACACACACACACAGAAACAAACCAACATCAAAACAAAAACCCAACCCTGAACAAAAAACAACACACACACGAACATGCGCACATTCCTACATACACACACAGACACACCCAGTGACACACACACACACACATACCACAAATTTATACTACTTTTATTAGCATTTCCACTTCATACTTAACTCCTTACTGCTTTTTAGCTTTCGGGTCGAAGTAACACTGGAAGATGCCAAAAACTTGCAAAAGGAACAAAATTAGGCAGAATGGAAGAGAGCGAGCATCTAGTCAAAATGAACACTGCAGGAGATTAAGCTACAGATCTATACATTTTCTTTTACTCCAACTCCAAGATTTGATAGGTTTTTTTTGTTTTTTTAAAAACTCATTCTGCATTACTCCAGCAAGACAGAATGTCCAGTATTCTAATGTAGATCTACAAATAACATTCATTTGCTTCTCCTTTTTGGCTTTGCACTGTCCACAGCCTACACCACTTAGACTACTAAGTAAGAGCATTCATATGGATCCTGTTGTGCTTGACCAAGCATGACCAGACAGGCTATCCTGTGATTTATTAATGATGTAATCCTAGAACAAGATCTACTCACACATGTGATATATATTATTAGTATGGAAAGCCTTCAGGCAAAGTTGTGGTAACAGATGGTCCAAACAAAGTATGATGATGAATCTGATGATGAATCTACATTTTCTGTCGTTTGTTCACTTGATCGATCATGTATCTCATCTGAAAATTTCCATTTTCATCCTTTATCAAATGTATTTTAAGGGGGTGGGGTGGGGGGTGGGAGGGTGGGGTGGGGGGGTGGGGGGAGAGAGCAAGCTCCTTTCCTGATTTCCCTCCATAACAAAATGTTTTAATACTTTTCCAAAGCTGCTGAAACATAGAAAAATAGGGTGGGGGTTGGGATTCATTCCAAAGCCTCAGTGAATTAGATATGGTCAGTATGCTGCACGAGAAAACAGAACACTCCACCCCACCCCCCATCCCCCGAAAAGAAAAAGAAAATATAGTTATTATTGTATGCAGCCTTTAAAGATCAATTTTCACATATCAGACAACCAATTTTGTGTAAAAAGAAATATTGTGACAAATTCAAAAAAAACAAAAACAGTCAGAAACCCCCCTCAAACAACCCCCCCCCCCCCCCCCCCAAACAAAAAAACCCCCAAACCAAACCAACAACAAACAAACCCAACAACAAAACAATCACAACTTTGGGCTTTAGCCTTGGGTATTGTGTCTGGCTATGACACAACTGTTATATTAAACTTAAAAAAGCAACATTCAGGTCATGCCAAAGATTCAAGCAGGGTATTCTTGTAGAACACTTGTACTTCTGTAATCGATTATCATCATGCACTGACATGGTCTTTGCCTTGCAATGATCATACTTGGGAGTACAGTTATTAATACTAATAGTAATACTAGTAATAGCAGAACTTCACACATGCTTAAATCTATGGATTATAAAAAATCCCCATCTCAATCATCAGAGAGATCTGAACCCACGACTTTAGCAACTTTACTATTAAATCAGGATCAGGACAGAAAACTGTCTTTGATGACCACAAAAAAGTATTAATTTACACACACCACCACCAACACCACACACACTTAACAGATGACATACACACAGGGACTGGATTTATTTTTTTAAAAAGCACATGAGTGCTTATTCCATTATCATCGAAATAAATAAAATAATTACATAACACACACACACATGCATAGAGAATACTAAAAACAAAAAAAATATATCAAATGTGCACATGTACATAACTTGCCTTCCACCAACATATGAGTGGGATTGCACCTGACTCGCTTTTCCGCTAGGACTAGGCAGGTGTGGGCTGGGTTGTTGATTTTAAAAAAATTTTGATTGATTGTAAAGCTGTAAGCTTTCTTCTAGTTCTACCTTTTATTTCAATATTAAGGCATAATTCTGCTTCCTTTTGCTTAAAAATGCTTTAAAAAAAACACCTAACCCTTCAAACTGACTACCTTTACCATGCAAAATTAATTGATTTCTCAATTTGTCACTTCATGGAGTCTGCATGATCTATATCAACAAATACATAGAACAGATATAACTTTCCTGGCCTTTTAAAATAACACTTTACATTCTTTTAAAGTCCCACAAAGAAAAAAAATCTTTGTGACCATTCATGCTTGGTCCTATTCTGGATTGAATGTAAACTCAAAGGATAGGTGAAATTCTCTGGGAGACAGGATGGGTGATCTATTTTCTGGCAAAACATTTCAGAATGCATCTTCTTGCACTGTTTCTGACCATGTGAAGGTTCCATGAAAACAAAATACTGAAGTGTGATGAACTTAACAGCTTTCTGGCTGGAGTGGGAGTGAGGATGGGGGTTGGGAAAGTTGAGTGTTTTTTTTGACAAGCAAATTAACAATGACAAACTGTACTGATCCCTTATTAATTACGTCACTGCATCACATACGACACACACACACACAAAATGGGTGCCTACATGCCACTGTACATGTTGATTCACTTTTGATCCACCAGTAGATCTAAATTTGTTGCCATCAATGTTTGCTTATCAACAAAGACAACTTACTGACAGCTTGGCTCCATTGAATTGTATGTCCTGAAGTTCTGCGTGTTTCCTGCGGATAAACCGATCCGCCGGCATACGAGTAGCAAGCTTCTTCTCCAGCTAAAACAGCAGAGATGAAACATAAGGCCAAAAATGTGGCAATGTTTGCAGCGAACGCCATCCTAGCAGACATCTTTCTTACACGTTGAAGCAACTTTCACCTCCAGACAACTGAAACTGTAGTAATAGTTTCGGATCTAAAATTACTTTTTCAATAAAATGGTTTACAACACCAAAACTTATCTCAATTATACAACACTATATGTTTTAAAACATATTGGTTTATAGAAACTCACCGTATCTATGTTTGAAAACTGTCCAAGGGAAGTTCGAAAATAATATCCATGAAAGGATCAAATTTCTCGGTTGCTACAGCTAACAAAAGATGGCGCTAGCAGTGTGTTGAAAGGAGTGAAACGGTTTCTTTGCGTATTTGACAACAGTTTGATGTCATCTTTTTCAATTCTGGTTTGTATGGGAAAATCTTACGTTGCTTTGGTTATCTTACATATTACTAGATTGTTTAGGATTCTTTAGAAGTATTGATTATAAGTCTTAGCATTGCGGCACATGCTTGCCTAGGACTGTCGCACATAATTTTTCGGCTTTTACACTCACAGCTTTTTAATTTATTTTTTTAAATGATACTTACATTAGTGTTTATAGAATCTTACCCATAATTTGAAGTATTGGCTATTGAGCTTTAACTGTAAACTATGTAGTATCCAAATTTTAGTGTTGCTGGAGCCTCTCTCTCTCTCTCTCTCTCTCTCTCTCTCTCTCTCTCTCTCTCTCTCTCTCTCTCTCTCTCTCTCTCTCTCTCTCAAGTCCGTATGAGACCATAAACCGAGGTCCCGTGTGCGAATGCACACAGAACATCTTTCGCACATGTTAAAACCCGTTCCACTTTTTGGAAGAGTAGGCCATTGTGTGCCTGTGGGAACGGATGACAAAATGTACAAAACTGCATACACAGGGGACTAGATGAAAAAAGAGCATGTGAGTGCTTATTCCATTATCCTCGATATAAAAGAATAAATAAATAAATATATAAATGAAATCTCTCTCCCTCCCACCCTTTCTCTCTCAAGTCCATATGAGACTATAAACCGAGGTCCTGTGTGCGAACGAACACAGAACATCTTGCGCACATGTTAAAACCCGTTCTGCTTTTGGGAAGAGTAGGCCATTGTGTGCCAGTGGGAACGGATGACAAAATGTACAAAACCGCATACACATGGGGACTGGATGGAAAAAAAAGCACATGAGTGCTTATTCCATTGAAATAAAAGAATAAATTTGTATCTCTCTCACTCTCTCTCTTATCCCAGTAAAATATACTAGCCTAATCTATTAAGTCGTTGTTTATTCATGGTGTCTAATTATTCAGAGGTCATCTGCAGCCTCACGTATTTTATGCAAAGCTTTTAAAAATCGCTATCTTATAAGTTATATGCTGCTGAGATTTAAACCACCGATTTCAGACATGGACATCCATACCTCCATCTGTCCAAGTCCAGACGTTTAGACCTGGCAGCCTGTAGCCCTGTTTGAAGAAAACAGAGAATGTAGGTAACTGAACTTTCCAGTCTTAATTTCTGGAGGTGTCAATGTTACACCATATTTGCTCAGTAATAGAAAATTTGGAAAAAAGACACTGATGTGCATTTGTGTCTTTTTATTGCTTGTGTGTGCTGGAAACAGTTCAAAGCTTCAAGTACCTGGGAGCCATTGTATCCGACCAGGGATCCAAGCCAGAAGTAGTATGCAGGACTGCACAGACAATAACAGCTTTGTCAAAACTAAACACCATCTGGAGAGACAAGAATGTCTCACTTATCTCCAAGATCAGACTAATGCGCTCCCTTGTCATATCCATATTTCTGTATGCCTGTGAATCATGGACCCTGACTGCAGATTTGGAGAGAAGAGTACAGGCAGTGGAGATGAGATGCTTTCGGAGACTCCTTGGCATCTCCTACAAAGACCACATAAGCAACGAAAGCGTGCATAACAGAATCCAGCAAACCATTGGACCCTATGAGAACCTTCTAACGATCGTGAAAAAGCGTAAACTTAAGTGGTATGGGCATGTCACAAGATCCCAAGGAATTACAAAGACAGTTTTGCAAGGCACTGTCCAAGGAGGAAGAAGAAGAGGCAGACCAAGGAAGAGCTGGGAGGATAACATCAGTGAATGGACAGGCCTAGAACTCAACAAAACCCTGAGAAAGGCAGAACAGAGAGAGGAATGGAGGGAACTGGTTGCTGAGTCTTTGAGGGTGCCCCCACGGTCGTCAGACTACGGGACAGATAGAGAGAGAGAGAGAGTGTGTGTGTGTGTGTGTGTGTGTGTGTGTGTGTGTGTGTGTGTGTGTGTGTGTGTGTGTGTGTGTTAAAGGGAGGACAAAAGTTTAAATAGTTTCTTGATTTTTTTCTTTTTAATTTAAATCTACCCCCTCACCCACTTTTGTTCTTCTTTTGTTTTCTTTCTTTGCTTTCAGTTCATTCTTTCTCCTTGTCGTCTCATATTTCTGTTATTTGTCCTCTCACACTGCTTTTATTCCTAGAAGTTCCTTTGTGCTTTTTTGTGGTTTTACTTTGTTCATTTTTCAGCTATATTCCCATTGTTTCTTCTAGGTCTAGATATGGAAACTTCAGAGCAAAACACAAAGCAGTCAAATGGCAGCAATCACATCATGGACTCTTCTGTATCAAAGCAGTCTCCTACGGATTACACTTACGAGGATGACTTTGAGGAGCTGGATTCTTTCATAAAGGAAAAAGCAAAGGACTCCTCAGAGTCCAGTCCGAAAAGAAGTCCCAGATCAAGGGTAAGAATTTATGTGATAGAAAAAAGTCTGAATTTACTACCAAAGCGTGTGTGTGTGTGTGTGTGTGTGTGTGTGTGTGTGTGTGTGTGACTTTGTGTGTGTGTGTGTGTGTGTGTGTGAGACTTTGTGTGTTGTTTGTGTGTGTATGTGTGTGCGCACATGCGTGTGTGTGCACATGCACCAGTGCTACCTATAATCTTGCTGTAAAACATAGGTTTAAAATGAACAGCCAATGCATTCTGAAGGTACAGAAACACTGATTTGAAAGTGATCCAGTTTTGTTGATTAGTTGGGTAACTTCTTTCTTCATGCTTTTGTTCTTTTCCTTTTATACACTCTTCTTTCTAAACCCCTTTATTGAATTAGAATTGCTGCTTGTTGCTTTACCTAATCATGCTTTTCACTGTAGTTTATTTGTTTTACTATAGAAAGCAAGTAAAGTGCAGGTAGGGAGACATTTTTATGTTGATGATGTATAGGTCTCCTATTGTGAATAAATTTGATCAATACCTTGAAATTTTGAATATTTAATGAGACCAAGTAAAAAATGCTATGTAACTTTTATTTTCTATTTTATCATGACTTGACTTCTCCCCATAACTTCTGGAGGAGTTGTTAAGGCTTTGAACCATATTTTTCATGCGATGTCTCATGAGCAAGTTGAACCTGATGGATCTCATCCATCTTTAGGCTTTTATCATATTTCAGATTTTTGTTTTGTTTTGACCAAAAAACCCCACCCAGTTTAGGCAACTCAGAAAATGTGACCACATTCTGGAAACCATTAAAAAAAAAAAAAACATATCTGATTTTATGGGTGTATGTATGCATATACGCACATATGACTCATTCAAACATGGTTTGATTCCAGCCTTGCCCTTTCTTCCCAGTTTGATTTTTTTTTTAAATCAGAGGGAATGTGAGGGTTCTTCGGATGAAGCTATTAATAAGGCCCTGGGTGCATTCATCTTGGGTACACGTTAATAACCAAATCTACCTTTCGGAAGAGTAGGCTATTTTGTGCTGATTGGAATAGATGACAAAATTTTTAAAACGCATACACACAGTAGTCGTGTTTAGACACCATCCCCGAAGTTGGAATGTGGCTACCTAAATGGTGGGGTAAAAAAAACAACATTAAAAAAACGGTTGCATACGCAAACATCTCACCATTGATGAACCTTGGAGCTCTAGCTGAGGAACAAACAAAAAAAGAAAGAAAAAAAAGATTTGAGACTCTATCCATTTTCAGGAACCCCTTGCATCTGAAGATTAGGAGTCGATCTTTGGAACTTTCTGTCTTGGGTTTGAACATAATTCCTTTCAATCAAAACCAACATAGCAGCAATACACCGGAAACTGGAATACAGAATAAGCATAAGCTTAGTATAAAGGTAAAAAGGTAAAGGAGTCCCATAACCTATAAGGTCGTAGGGGAGCGAGGCGTCAGAGACCTCACTTCTCTAGGGCCAGCATATTGAGGGAGGTGCCCATCTCCTCTCCCTCGCTGCTTTACCTTCCCTGACCCTAAAGAGGGCAGGCACCTATTTACAGCTGGGTGAACTGGGGGAACTGTACTGAAGCCAAGGCGCGCAAACGGTCACCCATCCAACTGGTAACCACGCTCGACGCTGCTTAACTTGGCTGGGGGAAAGCGAGTGCTCCGACCACTGAGCTATCCCGTCCCCAAGCTTAGTATACACTCTTTTATTCTTTTATTTTGAGGATAGTGGAATAAGCGCTCATGTGCTTTGTTTACGCCCAGTCCCTGTGTGTATGCAGTTTTGTACATTTTGTTATCCGTTCCAACTGGCACAACTGGCCTACTCTTCTGAAATGCAGAACAGGTTCTTAACATGTGTGCAAGATGTTCTACATGCGTTTGCACACTGGACCTTGGCTTATAGTCTCAACCGAAGGACTTTTGGAGGGAGTGGAGTCTGCACTGAAGAGGAAAAATCCTCTTGAACAAGATTTGAACCTGGGTCAGCAGATCCTGCGTGCATTGTTCTAACCACTAGGCTATCCCATCCCACTATGCCTTTCTGTACGCATTGGAGCTCAGACGGCAAGCTGTTGTATTGTTTTGGTTTTTGTTGCCGCTGTACTTGCAGACGTCTGGCAAGAAAGACCCAGACCAGCAGGGGAACAGCGGGACAGACACAGACATCCATGTGGAGAAAGGACAGAGAGAGTCGTCTGGTCAGATCCCCATGGAGAAGGACCGGGTGAAAGAGGTGGGGCTTCTCTCTGATGCTTTGGGGGGGGGGGGGGGAGAAGGGGGGGGGGGCCATGTGGGGAGGTTGGGGGTGGGCGTGGGCATGGCGTGGGGGGAGGGGGGGGGGGATGAGAGGGCAGTGGCATGTGAGGAGGAGAAAGGTGAGTGTGTGTGTGTGTGTGTGTAAGTTTTTATATTCTTTTATATTGAGGATAATGGAATAAGCACTTGTGTGCTTTTTTTTCATCCAGTCCCTGTGTGTATGCAGTTTTGTAAATTTTGTCATCCGTTCCCACCGGCACACAATGGCCTACTCTTCCGAATATCAGAATGCGTTTTAACATGTGCGCAAGATGTTCTGCGTGCGTTTGCACACGGGGCCTCAGTTTATAGTCTCATCTGAAGTGTGTGTGTGTGTGTGTGTGGGCGCGCATGTGCTCACTATAATATTTGCACACATGTATGTGTGTGCATATTGGGAGATGTTTTTATTGCATATGTACATATATGTATGCATGCATGTTTCTATGTGTACATGCCAACATATATAAACATGTTTTCTTGTGAGTGCATGTGTACAAGCTGTTTGCATATGCTTGTATATTGTATATGTCTGAAAATGTCCACGACTTTCGTATTGACAATTGAAACATGGTATGAAATGCCCTGAACAACTCATAATAAACCCTAGCTATAAATTTCAGAAAGATAAAGTGTATCAGTAGAAATACTGTGAAATGTGTATTATAATTATTATTGAAGTGTTAAGAAACTGAACATTATGTTCGTCAAGTGGTGTATTTCATAATATAAAAATGTCTAGAAACTGAAAGATATATGATCGGAACTATTCTTCAGAACACATTATTTTCCTTCAGCAGCCAAAGAGAAAAATATATTAAAAATAGTCATAATTTATCCTATAGATGCTGACGATTAATAAGTACTCAGATAAAAACACATGATTTTGTCTTCAGAGGGCAAAGAGTAACAAATGCTCTGGAAAAAAAAATGTCATAAGGTTGTTTTTGGAAGCTGAAGAATAGCTTCTGTTCAAAACAACTCATCATTTTGAGTTCACAAGCTGAAGAGTAACAAATAATTCATTCAGAACAACTCATTACTTTGTCATCAGAAGTCAAAGAGTAACAAATATTTAGAACAACTCATTATTTTGTCTTTAGAGTCCAAAGAGTAACAAATAATTCATTCAAAACAACTCATTATTTTGCCGTCATAAACCAGAGAACAACAAATATTCAGAGAGACTCTCTATATGTCTTCAGAGGCTGAAGAGTTACAAATAATTTTTGGGAAAACTCATTTACCTTGTTTTCAGAATCTGAAGGTAAATAAATAGATGAATAAATTTAAAAAAACAACCCAAATTCTCATTATCTTTCTTCAGAGAACCCTGACTTTTGATGACCTTCAGTCTGATGACTCCGAGCCAGAAGCGGAGGGGGATGTGCTTTTCACACAGGACCAGCAGCGTGCCATGATGGAACTGATGGCCCAGAAACATGACAATGGTGACTATGCTGGTATGGTGTCCTCAGACTGGGCTTGTCGTACAATCTTCATCCTTGTGTATAAAGATCATTCATTCATTCATTCACTTTATTTGCTAAATATTAACTTAAGTTTGGAAAGTTCCAGAAAATAATTTGTTGCTTTATGAACTGAGAGGAAAAGTGAGTGATGCAGGCTGTGTGTGTGTGTGTATGTGTGTTTTTATTTTTATTTTATATTTTATTCTTTTATTGTATTCTTTTATTTCAAGGGTACGGTAATGGGCCCTGTTCTCTTCAATCTCTATACTGCTCCACTCTCACATATAATAAACCACCATCATATTGATCATCATTGCTACGCCGATGATACTCAACTTCAATGCAGTGATACTGTTGAAATTTGCCTTCCGCCTGACAAATATGTCCAACTGCCTTCAAGACATTCAAAACTGGATGACTCAGAACAAGTTACAACTTAATGGTGATAAAACCAAAACCATGCTCATAGGGACCGAATATAAACTTTCATCTATTACAACATCTTCAATAGAATTTGGAAATATATCAGTTCCTTTGACCAGCTCTGTGAAGTATTTAGGTGTAGTTCTTGACAACACACTCTTTATGAAAAAATTAATCACCCAGACCTGCCAGTCTTGCTACTATCAATTACAACGCATAAGCGCAATTCATCAGTATCTGTCCACTGACGCAACTTCCAAGCTCGTCACATCTCTTTCTTTCATGTTTAGACTATTGTAATTCTCTTTTGGTTGGTCTGCCAGCATCATCCATCCACTCTCTTCAACCATACAAAACTCTGCAGCTTGACTGGTCCTAAGAAAGAAAAAATCTGAACACATCACTCCTCTTGTGCAATCTCTTCACTGGCTGCCTGACTCACAGAGACTGAAGTATAAGACCAATACCCTCAGTTTCAAATGTCTTCACAAATCTGCACCCTCTTATCTCTGTAACTGTCTTCACCTGTACACTCCATCCCGTTCCCTTCACTCAGCTGCAGATACTTTGTGCTTTCGAACACCCAGATTCAAACAAACCACTGTTGGCCATCGCTCTTTCCCTGTTTCTGGTTAATCCACCTGGAATGATCTCCCTCTTTCACTTCACCAAAAGCCTTCACTTGATACCTTCAAATCCAGCCTCAAAACGCACTTATTTCCTACCTGACACTTTCCCCTCATATCTGTTCCTACTTTTCAACAGCATCCTTCATCTTCTTCATCACCACCTAAGTGTGTGTGTGTGTGTGTGTGTGTGTGTGTGTGTGTGTGTGTGTGTGCATAAATTTGAAATATTTTACGTTATTTGAGGAAAGTTGTATGCGTGTAAATGATTTGAATGTAAATGCTTCAATTTGTTTGTTTTACAAGATTCAGCGCTATATAAATTCCATATATTATTATTATTATTATTATTATTGATAAGCACTCATGTGCTTTTTTTTCATACAGTCCTGTGTATATGCAGTTTTGTCAATTTTGTCATCCGTTCCCACCGGCATTCAATGGCCTACTCTTCTGAAAAGCAGAACGGGTTTTAATGTGTGTGCAAGATGTTCTGTGTGCGTGTGTGGGCATGCATGTTTGTGTGTGATATTTGTTATAAGATATCATGTTGTCATGTGTGTGAGTGGTGTGTGTGTGTGTGTGCGCGCGCATGCATGAAAACATACTGGTATCCATACACGTATAGTTTTCTGTAGGGTACCTGAATAGTATCACTTTACAATGCGCTAGTCTGTCAGATCATACCTTTTCTTCTATTGGCATTTTCCCCATTCTTTTTTTTACAAAAATGTTTTTTTATCTCCATGAATACCTCTACACATATGACATATGTCTCTGTTTCAACACGCAGGAGACCCACACGAATACAACGTCAAACAGCGACTGAAAGAACTGAACGACGAACTGGCCAAGGAACCCGAACCAGACGATCGGCAACATCGCGTTGGCTTCAAGAAGGAACTGGTTGACCTGGTGGCCCCAGCCCCAGAAGTCAGCGAGGACGAAGACGACTCTCCCAACAACATCCTCCAATCTGGCCCGAACTCCGCACAGAGCAAAGACAACACCAATAAACAGTACGTCGTGGAGCGGGACGGTAAATTTGACATCGTAGAAGACCACGAGCTCTCCTCCTCAGAACGTGCCATGTTTAACATTCCGGACGATACGAGCGGGGGTCAGACTGGGGCCAGTAACGGTGGAAAGGGTGCGCGGACCAGGCAGGAAGAGTCTGGGAAGAGGAGCGGTTCGGCAACGGTCGGCTCCAAGGAGAACAGACAGCCTCAGCCTCCTTCCAAGCCGCGCCCCAACACGGCCAATGGGAATTCTCGTCGGAGTGCTCATGTGTTACAGTCCCCGCGTCCCCGCACCGCGTCTTCCAATCCTTCGGCCATTGGTAACTACGGTGCCATTTTGCAGGATTTTAATTACAGCTCTCCTTACGCCATGTCTTCCACGGAGAAAGAGCGAGCGCAGGAGCGGATACGGTTAGTGTGTGTTTTGTGTGTGTGTGCGTGTGTTGTGTTGTGTAGTGTGTGTTGTGTTGTGTGTGTGTGTGTTGTGGTGGGTGGTGTGTGTGTGTGTGTGTTGTGGTGAGTGTGTTGTGTGTTGTGGTGTGTGTGTGTGTATGTGTGGTGTGTGTGTTGTGGTGTTTGTGCATGTGTGTGTGTGTGCATGTGTGTGTGTGTTGTGGTGAGTGTTGTGATGGTGGTGGTGTGTGTGTGTGTGTGTGTGTGTGTGTGTGTGTGTGTGTGTGTGTGTGTGTGGTGTGTTGTGTGTGTTGTGGTGAGTGTTGTGATGGGTGGTGTGTGTGTGTATGTGTGTGCGTTGTGTGTGCGTGTGTGTGTGTGTGAGTGTGTGTGTGTGTGTGTAGTCTTGTTTAATTTGTTTGTAAGTGTGTATAGTGTGAAATGATCGGTCAGAGAAGCTTGATCAAGTTTGTTCAAAGGTTTTATCTTTTTTATGGCGGAAATGAAATAAGCTTGTGTGTGACTTTATATCAGTTTAGTACAATTACTATTAACAAACACAGAAAGACAGACAGACAGACAGAAACACACACACACCACACCACACCACACCACACCACACCACACCACACCGCACCACACCACACCACACCACACCACACCGCTACTCTCTCTCTCTGTGTCTCTGTCTGTGTGTCTGTCTGTCTGTCTGTCTCACTGTTCAGCACACAGAAAACAAGTTCATTTTCCCCTTCAGAGACTCCCCCCTACCAAGTTACTAAGCCATTTATCCAGCCCGTAGCAGTTTGAATCAGATCAATACTGGACAGCAGCAACGTGCTTCACTCTCTCACATTGATTTTCTTCTTTTTTTCCCCTCATGCATCGGCAATAGAATATGTTGACTTATACACAGACAGATGTTCACACAGACTCAGACAGACTGACAGACAGAGACACAGATACTGAGATAGACAGACAGACAGACAGACACAAACACACACACACACACACACATGTTGATTCAGACATGTTGATTCAGACACTTAGACAAACAACAGCTGTTCTAACGCATATTGAAAATGTACTGGGTTCTTGTGAAAACTCCTTTTGTTCTTGTTGATTGATTTTATTTTTCTTCGTCTTTTTCTTTTTCTTTTCATGTTTTCCTTATTGTTTTGATGCATGTGTGCTTATAGGTACAGCTTTTAAGATTAGGCTTGGCCTAAACTCTTTATCCTCACGTACTAAAGATCATTCATTCAGTCTTTCAGTCAATCAGTTTGTCAGTCAGTCGTTCCTTCGGTTGATAACTCATATGAATTATTGATTTGTTCTGCATTGTGTTTTTGGTTGGTATATTTTGTTGTTTAGTCTGTTGTCATTTGCAGCTGTAGACCCAGCTTGGAATGTAATGCAAGAGGTGTTGAAATGAATAGAAAAGAAGTCTATTGATGTGTGTGTGTGTGTGTGTGTGTTTGTTGGTAGGTTCATTGTTCTGTGAAGGAAGCACGATAACAGACACATGCATATGTGTGTGTGTGTTTGCATGCATAATTATGCACATGTGTGTGCATGAGTGAGAGCAGTCATCATCATAATCATCATCATCATTACCACCACCACCACCACCACCATCAGCAAATCTCCATCATCATCATTTGTGCTGTTGTTTTATCATCATTGTTGGCAATACAAAGAAATCATTGCCTGATACTGTCATATCAAGGAAAAGAAATGCTTTTTTTTTTCTTTCTTCTTCTTCTTCTTTTTTTTCCAAACATGTTGTGCTTCCACATTTTACCTCATATACAAGCTTTTTTCCCAGTAGCAAGAACTTCAAATGGAAATAGCAACATCATTGCCTCGTTATGTGAAACAGGAGACAAACCTGAAAAACCTGCAAATATGAGTGTCTCCTGAGTATTGTTCTTGATAAATGTTTTTAGCTGGAGAGCTAGCTGGGCTGGTAAAGGAAAATAAACACAACCAAAGCTAAAACAAAACACATACAGAGAGAGAGAGAGAGACACACACACACACACACACACACACACACACACACACACCACAACACACCACACACTCACACTCACACACACCACCACACACACACACACACACACACACACACACACACACACACACACACACACACACACACACACACACACACACACACACACACACACACACACACACACACACACACACACTCACACACACTTCCACACTCACACACACACATACATACACAAATTATCCCCCTCCACCCCCCTCCCTCACCCACACACACCACTAAACAACTCTGTTATTGCATTATTGTAACTCTCATCATAATACTGCTTCTCTCTCTCTCTCTCCTCTCTCTCTCTCTCTCTCTCTCTCTCTCTCTCTCTCTCTCTCTCTCTCTCTCTCTCTCTCTCTCTCTCTCTCTCTCTCTCTCTCTCTCTCTCTCTCTCTTCTCTCTCTCTCTCCTCTCTCTCTCTCTCTCTCTCTCCCCTACAGATTAAGAGAGCAGCAGAAGAAGGAAGAAGAGCGGCGCCGGAGGGAAGAAGACGAATATCGGCGCCAGGAGTCGGAGGATGCCTTCCAGGCTTGGCTACAGCAGAAGGCCGACGATGATCGCAAAAAACGACAAGAGGACGAAGAGAGGAAGAGGAGGGACAGCAGAGATGACAAGGTAAAGTGATCAGAGTCTTTGGGGAGGAAGCCGTTGATTCTGTTAAGTCACTTTAGTGCGTTGTATGCAGTTCTCTGCTGTGAGACAAGAAATGATGGATATATATGACATATAACAATGTACAACGTGATAAAACTGAATAAAAATGTTTTTTATAAAAAAAAAGAAGAAATGATGGATAGCTATAATTATAGAGATGTTTCATACATGGGGGACTCCACAAAGTGCTGTTTTGTTGTGGCTGTCTCTCTTCTGTTAACAAGAACGATTGATAGAGATACATCATGCAGAAGAATAATTTCAACAACAAGATGTTGACAGTTATGTTGTACTGATTTGTATTCTGTGGGTGTAGTTCCTCTGTAGGGGGAAGAGGGTAATAAATTATGTATGTGAGTGTGCATATGTGTGCTCATACATGCATGTACGCATGTGTTCATGTGTGTATGTATGTGCATAAGCATGTGTGTGTGTGTGTGTGTGTGTGTGTGTGTGTGTGTGTGTGTGTGTGTGTATGTGTGTGTGTGTGTTTCTGTGTGTGCGTATATAACTTTATTCTGTGTGTACAGTATATCACGAAAGGTTAAGGGCTATTGTGTACCTTATCGCATGTTTAAAGCCTACACTGGATACATGTTCAAAATGCTTGTAAATTTATTCCTTGATGGTATCTTTTGCGTGTGATTATTTGTTCATGTGTGTTGTTGGTTTTGATATGATACTTTTAAAGAATTTGTTTCAGTTCAATTTTGATTTTTTGTTTTCTAAGATTTACAAAAAAAATATATGAAAGGGCAGCTGTGAGAAAAATACAGGGAAAAAGGGTGAAAATTCTTGTTGTTGTTGTTGGTTGTATTGTGAAGGGATTTGTTTGTGATCGTGTCTTTGTTTTCTTGCAGTTCAAAGAAATAGAGGTGATTATGAAGTGTGGTAGTGTAGAGCAAGTGTTCACTGACATGTGTGATGTGTGTGTGTGTGCTCAGCTGAAGTTATTGTCTGTCAGTCACTGTTTGGAAATGCACAAGCCTAATTTCTCTGATATATATAGAGAGATATCTACATACATATATGTATACACACATACATGTATCTATCTATCCATATACATATATACATGTATAGTTATATATACATTAAAATTATACAGTTATATATATCCAAACTAATATCCACACACACACACACACACACACACACACACACACACACACACACACACTCATGCACACACATATGCACATACGCACATGAACGCATACACGTCTGCATGCAGGCGCAGGCACACGCACGTGCACACATACACATATACACATGTGCACACACACATTTACACCTGCAAATGTGCACACACACTCTCTCTCTCCCACCCTCCCTATCTCCCTCTCCCCCTTTCTCTCACTCACTCACTCACACACACACACATTCACATGTACACACACATTCATTCACATGCACATGCACACACACGCACACACGCGCGCACACACACTTCACACCCCACACATGCACATACACACACACACACTCTCTCACTGTCCATCTGTCTGTCCATCTGTCTGTCTCCCTCTCCCCCTCTCTCTCCCCTCTCTGTCTCTAATTCTCTCTCTCCCTCTCTCTCCCTCTCTCTCTCTCTTACACTCACACGCGCACACATGCACGCATGCATGCATGGACACATGCACACACTCACACATTCGCACACCCACGCACCTGTGCATACATGCATGCGCACACACATACACACACACGCATACATGCATGCATGTGCACACACACAGACACAGACACATGTTGCATACATAATATAATTAACATGAATTTTTTCTTTATATAAAAACCTCACCACAGAACAATAAAACAAACATCACAAACAACTGTTTTAGAACTGTAAATGTTTTACCAAACAATTCCTTTTTTTTTTTCTCTTCTAGAGTGATGGAGCTGAGGTGATTATATTTTTTCCCCCCTCTCTCTTACTGTTTCTTCTCTTCTTGAAAGAATGAAGATTAAATGAGTGTTTGTGGTGTACATCATGGACTTTCTACTCTATGTGTTTTTAAATCAATTTGAAAAACAAAAGGTTCTGTCAGTCATATTGGATGACTGTGTATTTCAGTTTGCCTGACGATCATTTTGGACTGTCATTCTGTGTTGTTTTTTTCTTTTTTCATGTTTCTTGAGTGCTTTGTTTTGGCTGGCCTACATCTGTATACACACGCACGCACGCACGCATGCACGCGCGCACACACACACACACACACACACATACACGCACACAAACAATCACACACACACACACACACACACACACACACACACACACACACACACACACACACACACACACACACATGCATACACACACACACACACATATTGTTTGCAGATAAAAATGACGCCTTGTTTAATTCACTTTTCTGAATTTAAGAGTTTTTATTCTGATTTATCCTTGGATGTTTGGATGAGAAAAATATCTTCTGTTTTTTGGGGGGTTGTTTTTTTCCCCTTTTCTTTGATATTTAGTTGTTGGTTTGTTTGTTGTTGTTTTTTGTTGGGTTTTTTTTGGGGGGTGGGAGGAGGGGGTTGGTCTTTGGGGGTGGGGAGGGTTAGGAGAGGGGGAGGGGGAGTGAAGGAGAACTTTTGCTCATTTGTTTATTTTATTTTAATAAATTGGACGTTTGTTCATTTTTTTAAAAAGAATGTCGTGTTGCCTTAAAGTCTGTAGGTCCCAGTTGTGCTACTCTCATGCCGTTTGTTTCGACCTCACCACCTTCGTCATGGCATTACCCAGACTCTTTTGTGCTCTCGGAACAGAGAGCCGCTAGTCTACAGGAGTGAACTTTTGGCCTAGAAGTTGTGTGGAGCCCTGTTGGAGAGAAGAGGTCCATGGTTCAAAGACTCAAACCAAGACTTTTTCTTCTCTGTTTTCCTTGTAGACTTCTGACTGTGGTTTGGACGTTAGTCTGCTGAATGTGGCAATACATCAAGCTTCCAAGTGCAGACATATTTCACACATGTTGCACTCGTGTGTTTGTAGAGAAAACCAGTGTACATATTTTATTTCAACTTTATCTTGTTTGATGAAAGTGTGATATTATAGTCTTGCACCTGTATCAGATTCTTGGTGGTGGAGGGTATAATAACTTCTGTGCCTTCTTCTCAAAATCGGTCAAATAGGTATTGGCAGCTTTAAGAGAGTCTGAAAATCCCCTTTTCTTTTGTTAAAAAAATTCCCCCCTCCTTTCTATAAAAAAAACCCTGCAAAACCTCAGACTCCAGCCAGTCATCTTTCCTTTTGAGAACTCTATGCTTATCAAGCAGACATGACTTCTCCCTTAACTTCATGAGGAGTCGTTGGGGCAGAGCACTGAATTGTTCAGACCATGTGACGTAGATACGATGAAGATTGCTCTAACCACTTAATCAGTTTGCCCCAGTCAGTATATATCCCCGAAGTTAGAATGTGGCTACCTTAATGGTGGGCAAAAACCATTGCATGTATAAAAACCTGACCATTGGTGAACTGTGGAGCTCTAGTCGAGAAACAACAATAATATTCAAACAAAAAAAATAGAATAGATATATCAGGCTTTCATTTTTAATTTTTATTGATGCCCCTGTTTACAAGAAATAACAGAAAAAATTCTGAACAGTTTTCATTCTTTGATTATGTTCGAGTCCCAGAGGATTTATCTGATTTAAGGACTGTATCAACCAACCACCACTACCAAGCAGCTCTTTAAACAAACAAAAACAATTCTGAAGATAAAACAGGATGAATACACAAGTCTGTAACATTCATGAGGTTCTAAAATAGAAATTTTGCCTGTTCATTTTCTTTCTGTGCTCCTCTTTTATTATTTTCTTAAAAGATTTCCTCACATTTCATACCTTTCCTCTTTGGCACAGGCCAAAAGCTGTGTCAGTTATTGATGTCAGCTAATTGCCAAGTTCTACACTAAAATGGTGATATGTTGTAACATGTTGTGTTGAGATTATTGCCTTCAGCCATGACAAGCTCTTTACGTAACAACCTGCACTCTCTTTTGTTAAAGGAGGAAAAAATCCTCTGAAGTCGGAGTATGGCTGCCTATATGGCGAGGTACTTGAAAAAGAGTCCTACACGCAAACTTCTCATCCAGTGTACTTCCTATCTCACAGTGATTCCCAGGTGGGATGACTGGTGAGTCAGAGTGTGGCATGTTCTGGGTGACCCCCAGGGTGTAAAGCTGAGGAATGCACAACAATAACAACAATAACACACCTTTCCTCTCATTCGATACCTTCTTTTGTTTCCTGTAAGTTTATCAGATTTTTGTGTGTGTGGAGAACTGCGTAATTGTGTGTGTGTGTGTGATTTGGCCCCAAACTAGGCGTGTACACAGGAGAACAACACTCCCATCTTCCCTCCTTTGGACTCTCTTGAGGTTGACTTGTCAATGCAGGTATTTCGTGGCTGTCATGAGTGGGTGGCTTCCCTTTGCGCAGTGTAACTTCTTGACACCAAGCTTGAGTGTTTTCCTGCTGTTTGCCTGGTAGATCTTTGTCTTTGTGTTTGGTCCATTTGGTTTTGTTTTTTCTTTTTGTTTTCTGCCTTTCTTTCTTCTTAAAGGCAAGTCTTTGTTCTTATTTTCAAGTAGAAAAGCTTTTACTGATGTGATGTGTTGGTGGTTTGTGTGTTTTATTTTATTTATTTATTTTTATTTTATTCTTTTATATCGAGGATAATGGAATAAGCACTTATGTGCTTTTTTTACATGCAGTTCCCGTGTGTATGCGGTTTTGTAAATTCTGTCATCTGTTCCCACCAGCACACAATGGCTTACTCTTACAAAAAGCAGAACAGGATTTAACGTGTGCGTAAGATGTTCTGCATGTGTTCGCGCACGGGGCCTCGGTTTATAGTCTCATCTGAAGGACCTTGGGGAGAGTGGAGTGTGTGTGTGTGTGTTTTGTTTTGTTTTGTCATATACAAAGCAATGGAGTATGATTTTGTAGCAGTTGTCAGTATTTGAGTTGCCTCCCTTTGATTGTGATTTGTGGATGATTTTTGCTATATTATAGGCAAAGGCAGTTTGAGTTTGTTTGTTGGCTTTTAAAGGTGTTGTTATTTTTTGCTTAATTATTTAGAAACCAAAGTATGCACAGTGACACGTGCGCCCTTGTTTTACAGACTGTAGTTTTTAAAATACTCACGAGTTTTAGTCAGTGTGTTTTTGATGTTCTTCTTCCTTGGTAGAGTGCTTGGCCTTGTCAAACCATAGACAACAGCATTGCTGAGGGGCTTGCACCACAGAGAAGGAGATAGTAGAGATATACTTTCTTTCTACAGAGTTTGCTTGTTCTTGATCAGAGGGTTTGGTTTTTATAGGGGTTTTTTATTTTGGGGGTGGGTTTGGCTTCCCAACGGGATAGCTCAGTGGTCGGAGCACTCACTTCCCCCCAGCCAAGGCTAAGCAGCATCAAGCATGGTTACCAGTTCAGTGGATTTTATGTTTATTTATTCTTTTATTTTGAGGATAATGGAATAAGCACTTATGTGGGTTTTTCCATCCAGTCCCTGTGTGTATGCAGTTTTGTAAATTTTGTCATCTGTTCCCTCCAGCACATAGTGGCCTACTCTTCCAAAAAGCAGAACAGGTTTTAATGTGTGTGCAAGATATTCTGTGTGCGGTTGCACGTAGGACTTTGGCTTATAGTCTCATCCAAAGGACTGGGTGACCGTTTGCGCACCTGGGCTACAGTCCAGTCCCCCAGTTCACCCAGCTGTAAATGGGTACCTGCATCTTTACAGTCAGGGAAGGTAAAACAGTGAGGGAGAGGAGATGGGCGCCGCCCTCAATATACTGGCCCCTAGAGAAGTGAGGTCTCTGATGCCACACTCCCCTACGACCTTATAGATTATGGGACACCTTTACTGTTACCTTTTTAGTGTTGGACAAAATGGGAAAAAAGCATAGTTTGTCTTGCTTGGAACAAAATTATCGATGTAGTTTCAATACTGGTCCATCAGTGATGCAGCTTCACTTAGTAACTGCCTGTGTTCTTCTGCTTGTGATCTGGGCATTTCTTAGTGGAAATACAGAAATTTTCAGTTTAGCTGCTAAATCTTGTTTTTTTAAAAGTGAAGATTGAATTTTTTTTTTTAACGTGTTCGCATGTGCACTTCCCATTCTCTCCCTCCCCCCATTTATGTACCACATACCTGTAAACCCTGATAGTATTTCATGTATTAGTAGCGACAGGTGTTTGTGTCTTTGTTTGCGGTTGTTGTTTGTTTTTTTCATTTTTAAATTTGTTTTTATTCATGCAGTGTGATTGCCCAACCTTTACTGATAAAGAAAAAAAGAAGAAAATTATGCTTTTCAAGGCAAATTTGTCTTCTTTTAAAAAAGAAAGAATTATATGAGATTATGAAGAGTACACTTTCAAAGACTTACAGGGTTTTATTCTTCATTGTTTTAGGACTTTATTCATGATTTTTGTTTCCCAAAAACACTTTTTAAAAAATAATACAAAAAAGTTAGTGCAAATACATAACAAACCTAGAAATTACTGCTATAAAAAGTTTTAACATTAGCACTAATGCATAATTAGCCTAGATTTTTAATCACTGCACCAAAAAGATTCTAACATAACAGAATTTGCGGGAGCTTCATTCCTAGTGGAAATCTTTATTAGTGTTACTAAACTGCATCACATATAGTATAGAAGCTGTCGGTAGGTTCACTGAATAGGGTTTTTTTCATAGTTAGAAGTGGGGTGAAATTTACATTTCCACATGCACACTTGATCTTATTCTTCCGTTAGCCTGCACATATACATATATATGTGCAAGTGTTAACTGACATAAAGCACCTACTCAGACACAGTTACACACAGACACACACACACACACACACACACACACACACACACACACACACACACACACACACACACACACACACACCATGCTCTGAGCTGTACATTTAGTTAAGATTGTTTAATGTGCCTTTTGTCTTCTTTTAAAAATAAAAATGCTCTAGGAAAAATGTTAGAATTTGTTCTCTGTAATCCATTCATTCATTTATTGATGTATTCACATTTTTGATTTACATATTCATTTCTTTTTTTAAATCAGTCAGAAGACATGCAGCCTGTTGTTGATGTTGTCTTCAATTTAACATCTGTTCACTCTAAGTGATATTAGACAATGCAGCCTGTACTTTAAAGAAGATGAACTGTCTTTGTCATAGGCATTTGACCCTTTTCTTTTTTCTTTTTTTTTGTACCTTCAAGCAAAAGTGAAGCTCATCCAGCTATTTTTTCAATAAGATAATCAATTTGCTGTATCCTCTAGTACACAGACACCACAGACAGACAGTCAGGCAGACAGACAGACAGATCAACACGCTCATGCATGCATTCAAGCAACCATTCATGCATATGCTTATGAATGCATGGACACATTCATGCTTGCACACACACACACACACACACACACACACACACACACACACACACACACACACACACACACACACACACACACACACACACACACACACAAACAAGTACACATTTGCTTGAGTTTTATTTCCTTAATACATTTTTCTTAGTGTATCAATGTATGTGGAAAAAAAGAATGTCTTGAAAACTAAACAAATGAAATTTTTGGGTGAAAAAAATCTGTAAGCTCCCCACTCACTCTTTCTATATGTACACACACACACACACACACACACACCACACACACACACACACACACACACACACACAGAGGTGTGTGTATGTATGTATATATATATATATATATATCTATATATATATATCTATATATATATATATCTCTCTCTCTCTCTCTATATATATATATATATATATATACACACACACACACACACACACACTGTTTTAACGATGTGTCTTTAGGTCAAAGAAAACGACGAAGCATTCCGGGGCTGGCTGAGGCAGAAGCAGGTGCAGCAGAAACGAGAGAAACTGCTGAAGAGACGGGAGGAGCAGGGGGTGAAGGAGAGCTACTACGTGCGAAGCCGCGAAGAGTGCGACATGGCCTACAAGGAGTCAGTGCGCAGACTGCTCGCCTGCCTGCTGTCTGTCTTTCCTTCCTTCCTTTCTGTTCTTTTCTTTTCTTTATTCTTTTATATCGAGGATAATGGAATAAGCACTCATGCGCTTTTTTTTTACATCCAGTGCCCGAGTGTTTGTGGTTTTGTCAATTTTGTCTTCTGTTCCCACCAGCACACAATAGCCTACTTTTTTTTGAAAAGTGGAACAGGAGTGAACGTGTGCGCAAGATGTTCTGCGTGTGTTCGTACATGGGACCTCGGTTTATAGTGTCATCTGAGGGATTTTTTTGGGGAAGTGGAGTCTGCACTGATGTTAACTCCAGGGGGAAAAATCTCCTTGAACGGGATTCGAACCCGGGTTGTCAGATTGCAAATGCAATGTTCTAACCTCTAGGCTATCCCGTCCCCCATCCTGTTGCTGACAATAGTGGTGATGGTGGTGGTGGTGGTAGTGGTGATGGTGGTGATAGTGGTGGCGGTGGTGGTGGTGATAGTGGTGGTGGTGATGGTGGAGGTGGTAATGGTGATGGTGGTGGTTATGAGGGTGGTGGTGGTGATGGTGGTGGTCATGATGGTGGTGGTGGTGATGGTGGTGAAGATGATGGTGGTGGTGGTGGTGGTGGTGATGGTGGTGTTGGTTATAGTGGTGGTGGTATTGGTGATAGTGGTGGTGGTTTTTTGTTGCTGCTGTTGGTGTGGTTACTATAATGTGTCAGATGGCTTAAGGGATCGGCAGTACAGAAGGATATAAGGAAGCACATGGTCACACAGCTTAGACCCCATTTTGAGTTCCAAGATCGGAATTCCCAATCTTCTTTATTCAAACGTAGCTAAGCCTTGTAACTATGAACCTAAATACTACATCCCCCTCTTTGAAGAGTGGAATGAATCAAATCTGATTCAATGTGCTTGTTGTTGAGTGTGTGTGTGGGTTTGTGTGTGTGCATACATACATATAAATTTATGTGAACAAGTTGGTTTTATCTGCAAAACTTGAGAGTAAACTAATAAACCTTTTCTTTGGTCCTGCTAACAGCCGTGTGTCAAGTCTGAAAGTTTTCAAGTCTGAAAGTTCTTGAGTCTGAAAGTTCTTGAGTCTGAAAGTTCTTGAGTCTGAAAGTCCTCAAGTGTGAAAGTCCTCAAGTGTGAAAGCCCTCGAGTGTGAAAGTCCTCGAGTGCGAAAGTCCTCGAGTGTGAAAGTCCTCGAATGTGAAAGTCCTTGAGTGTGAAAGTCCTCAAGTGTGAAAGTTCTCAAGTCTGAAAGTTCTCAATTCTGAAAGTTCTCGAGTCTGAAAGTTCTGTTTCTGTGCTGTTGACAGCTGGCTGAAGAAGAAGTACGCCGAGTTCAGACAGCAGAAAGCGGCGGAGAAGGAGCGGCAGAAATCGTTCATGAGCATGGCCAGGAAAGCGCGCAAGCAGCAGATGATCACTCGCGCCGTGCGCCACTCTCAAGCTTTTCGATTCACTGACGTCTTCGACTACCGGTTTTGAAATATTGGGGGTCTGTCTGATTTTGGTGGGGAGGATGGGAAGGGTTTTGGGAGGGTAGGGGGGGAGGGTAGGGGGTGGGGAGGGGCTTGTGGGTTCAGTTTTTGTTATGATGTAGTTTGTGTGATCTGGTGTATGTGTGTATGCGTTTGGTGAGGAGATTTTTTAAAAATCATATTGATTCACATTATATTGTGTGTCTATCCCCGAAGTCAGAATGTGGCTACCTAAATGGTGGGGGAAAGTGGGGGTGGGGAGGGGGGTGGAATCGGTTGCATACATAACAATCTGACCATTGGTGAACCTTGGAGCTCTAGCTGAGGAACAAAAGAAGAAGAAGAAGAAGATATGTGTGTCTGCGTTTTGTTGGTTGTCTGTCTGCGTGTCTGGCCGTGTGTGCTTGTCTTGTCTGGGTGTTTGCATCGGTTTGTAAATGTAGCAATCTGTAGCTGAATGATATAGGTTGAGAAAGACAAGAATCTCTTATCATTTACCCATGTTGGCTAACTGTATTCATTTCGTATGAATAAAGTTTGTTTACCATATACACTTTTCATTTTGGTACTGGGTGTTTCAAAGAGAAATAGTGAACGATGATGCGGAGCTTTTTGTTTAGGATTGCCGTGAGAGAAGAAGCAAACAAACAGACAAAGCGATAGATCAGAGGGAGTATGCGCGATTCTTGTGTGGATGATAACAGTTAAACTTCTTCTTTACACATGTACTCTCTCTCCCTTTCTCTTGCTTGCTCCCTCTCCCTCTCTCTCTCTCTCTCTCTCTCTCTCTCTCTCTCTCCTCTCTCTCTCTCTCTCTCTCTCTCTCTCTCTCTCCCACACACACACACACACACACACACAACACACACACACAAAGTGAAAAACATGTACTCTCTCACACACATAGTGAAAATAAACCAATCTTTAGGGTGAAAAAATAAATACTTCTCTGACTCAGAAAAGTACAAATATTAACTCATTGGAGTTCTTTTCAGGTTGACATTTTTGTCTGATATAAGATATATGTATAACACAGCTGAAAATGATATGTACCACTTTTTTTTTTCAACTGTGCAATTGTAAAAGGACTCGGCTTTTTAGTTTGTGTTGATGGTGTAGAATCGTAAGTCAGTTTGTTTTTATTTTCTTCTATTCCTTCTGTTCTTTTTGAACACTGAAAATTGTTACCATGTGCATGTAAGCATAATATAATATAGTTATGTATTTCTTACTATACTTCTGCATTAAAACAATCATTTAACTGCATAGTCTGCATTTTTATAGTCTCCTTCTCCTGCCTTCCACAGTATAGACTCATATTTTCACACACTCTTTTGGATTTATGTATATGTATGGCCTTTTACTGAAAAGTGTGTGTGTGTGTGTGTGTGTGTGTGTGTGTGTGTGTGTGTGTGTGTGTGTGTGTGTAAACTTGCAACTAAAGCTGCCTTATGTTGTTGTGGTTTGACAGGAAGAGTAATGTCTTGTTTTGTATCGTATCATGGAGACAGTGTGTTCCTTGATCTGCAGCTCCTTGGGGTAGAGGGTGTGTGGTGACAGGGCCTTGGATGGGTCTACAGTTTTATGTAGTGTTGTGAGGGATAGACTCTGTCAGCTACAGCCTGCCACAACACACTGCCTGAAACATTCAGTGCAGTGAAGTGCAGTGCAGTGCCCAACAACTCCTCAAGGAGTTAAGAGAGAAGTCAAGTTCAATGACCACACACAGATTATTTATTTTTTTTACTGCATAAAATCTTTTTTTTTTCTAGGGAGATCACATTATCATGACATAATCTCCCTTTTTTAATATAAAAAAACCCATCATCATGACATAATCTCCTTTTTTTTAAAAATAAAAGAAAAAGGCTTTCATGTGTGCTTTGTGTTTGTTTGTTTGATAGAACTGCAAGGAAAGTGTTCACTTTTCCTAATTACTTCCTGCCGCAATAATTCATTTTTGGATGCATTTTTTTTTATACCATCAGGAATGTTTTGGCTACTGTTCTGCTTACCCTCTGTCTCTTGTGTTCGGTCATAATCAGAGGACAGGGTTGTCTCACTGCCTTTTTGCTCTGATCCATCAGCGTCTGTCATCAGCTCCTTGTGGCATGTCTGATATGTTGTCACTTTGGGTTCCTTATACTCTGCTCAGTATAACATTGTTTCGTCAGCAAAAAATCAGAAAAAGGGCCTTGAATACTTTATCTCAACCAGGTTCAGTTTCCTGGAGAGGTATCAGGCCACAGCCACGTCCCATAGATGGTCACAAGATTTCATTCTGTCAGCTGCATGTTTTCGTAGAGTACCACTTCCTCCTGTATCCACTGAGTACAGGTTCAACCCATTGTAGTCTGTTGCCACGTCAATAGTACATCCTCAACACTGGGTGGTCCTAAAATGTGTCATTTTGTGGGTTGGACCCAGTCTGTTAACAGTTGGTAGACGTAATTACTGAATGTTTCTATTCAACAGAGTTGAGAGTGGCTGATGATTGATAGTTACCCTCTTCTCCCTCCCCTTCCTCCCCTCCTTAGGGCTGGGAGGATGTGGGGGAGGGGGGGGGGGTGTGTATGGCGCAAATCTATCTTTGATCTCTGGTGTGTTTGAAGACAAACTGGTAGAATTCACAGGGGTTTTCATTTTGTCTCTCTCAAACAGGTAGGAAACGGGTACTTTTCCTTTGTGTCATGAGAGTGGCACAGTAGAGATGTTGGGTAAAAAAAATCATAGTTTTGCTCTGGTGTTCAGGAACACCAAAAGACAACAAGTCCATGGCAGTTAATGGATCAAAACTGAGTAGTTCATCAAGATGTGGAAAAAAGGAAGATTTTCAACGCTGCATGAAAGCATACTAAGTACATGACAAAAGATGTTCCAAAAATTGTCCATGATGTATGAAAAGAATACTCAGTACATGACACAGGCTGAAACACATGTTAGAAGGGGGTATTCTCCTCTTCATAGCTTCTGCTCTCCAGGTCTTAAGTTTCTTTTTATTCGGTGAATGCTTATCCTGTCATAGGGACAAAACCCTGCCAAAATTTCTGCACACAGCAGTAGTTTCACAAATATAACATGAACCATTCTCAGGTTGCGTTTTCTGATTCAAGTAGGTAAGGAAAAGACTATAATTTTTATTATGATAAAGTTGAAAGCTCGTGAATACTTCTGCTAGATTGGGCAGGAAGATGCTTTTAATTTTGTTTGTTTCTCTTAGTTTGTTTTGTGTGTGTGTTGTGTTGTGTGTATGTGTGCATGCGTGCATGTGTGCATGTGTGTTGTTGTTGGTGGTGGTTTTTGTGTGTGAAATTGTCCTGAAGACTTAGCAGGAACAATACTTATTGTAACTCTCCATCATCTCATGTCTGTAATCTGATTTTTTTTTGGGGGGGGGGGGGAGGGGGGGGGGGGGCTTATTGTTAAGTTTGTGTGGTTTGCTTGATTGGTAAATTTGGGGTTGGGGTTGGGTGGGGTTTTTTTTTTGGGGAGGGGGGGGTTGGGGGGGGGGGGGGTATGCCAGATCTTACCTACAAGCCTTAGAACACCTGCTTTTGTTGTTTTGTTGTTTGGGGTTTTCTGGAGTGATATTTTCATTTTAATGAGATTCATAACCGTAGTTTTCTTGTCTTCCCTCCTCCTTCCATTTTTTGTTTTGTTTCACATTTATGTTGCAATTACATTTGGATTTTTCTCATACTTTCTGTAGCCTGTGATTTTCCCCAAATGTATGTATCCTGCTTTCGTTCATATTCAAAAAGTGCTCGTATACATGTGTATTTTGAAAACTCATGAATACCTTCAAATAAAATGATTTATCTGTGGTCTGCCTATGAATTCTTTGTGTTTTATCATTAACATTTTATTTTCTGCCAGTGTGTGTGTTTGGTTATGGTTATTTCACTGCCAACTGGTATCAAACTTGCCAACTTGCTTTGAATTTATGTATCATGTATATATGTTTGTGATTTTCTTCATTCAATATTCAGTTATGAAATAGCACTTCAGCGAGAGCTCTCAGTCCCCAAGTTGAAGACGATTGACCATGATAATCATAAGAAGGGCTCTAGCTTAGTTTTCTTGTGGATGGATGCCTATTTTCTGACAAAGACTTGGGTACTGCTGTTAGTTTCCCCCACTTTCAGCTACTCTCGGCTGCTATCCATTCCATCCCATCCCAGCTGGTGCTGATTATAGCAGGAACTGACCACACTCGGACATGGTAAAAGGAAAGGGGCACACTCAATTTTAACACTGGGCCCTGGACCCATGACTGAGTTATGCCAGGCATGGGTACTGTACCTCCAGCTGTCAGAGGTAGCTAGCTCACAGCTGTCAGTTCCCCCCACTTTCAGCTCCTCTCAGCTGCTATCCATTCCATCCACAACTGGTGCTAATCAAAGCAGAAACTGACCACACTTGGACTTGGTAAAAGGAAGGGGCACGCTTTAGCACTGGGCCCTGGACCCTTGACTGAGTTGTGCTGGATTTGTGTGCCCTGAGCTGCCCTCTGTAGTGACAGGGAAGAGGGGGTTGGGGGGTAGGTGAGGGAGAGGAGATGGGCACCATCACCCCTCTCATCATGCCACCTCCGGGAGAACTGGAAGGAAGTCTCTGATGCCTTGCTTTCAACAATGGCTGACATTATGGGAGACCTTTGTTTTGCTGTCTCTTTCTTTTTATCTGTTGTAATAATGACATCTGGTGGTGGGGCTTTTCTGCTTTTCTTTGGTTTGGACTTTGTGACCATTTTTTTTCCATTTTAAATCCTCAAGTATGATATTCTTTTGGTCTTTGATTATGACATTGTTTATTTGTTACTCTTCTGTTCTGATTTTATTTGTTGTTGTTGCTGCTCTTCTTTAATGATTTCCTTTATTTTTGCTCTTCTTCAATGATTTGCTGTATTTGTTGCTCTTCTTTAAATGATTTCCTTTATTTATGCTCTTCTGTTATGTATATCTTTTTTTTCTATTCATGTATTGTTGTTGTTTTTTCACCAAGTACAATATATGTTTTCATCAGTGTAGTGTGATACATTTTCAGTTTTTGTCTTATAGTTTGCAGTAAAACCTGTATGTATTCACAACAACAATTCTGTTGTAGAATAATTAGGTAGTCTGCTCATTGCTTTGGGAGAAGGGGAGGGGTGTGTGTTTTTGTTTATTGTTACTGTATTCAGTCATTTAATAATTGAGATTGGCCTTCCAATGAATTCAGGGTGCTTTTTTTTTGAGGGGAGGGGAAGAATTTTTTGGTGGGGAGTGATTTTTTTTAAATTTGAGGTTTTGTTTGTTTGTTTGTTTTTGTTATTAGTTTATTGTGTTGAGAACAGTAAAGTTGTGTATTTTGTCAATTGAACATGAAGAAGTGAGTGAAGCTGTTATTTTGTTCTGAAGATGTAACATCGACAAAACATTTTTGGTTTTGAGGTGGGTTCTTTTTCTTTTGGTTGTTTTTTTGTTTTGGTAAGATGAAACATAATTTTACTTGTTGATATCTTTTATGTTAAAAAAATACTATGGAGTGGAATTAAAAATTGGGAGACCAGAGTTACTTATATGTATGAATTGTTTTGCTGATAATTAATCTTGTTTCATAAACATGAAATGTATATTATAAATCAAACTGTGATAATGTACATACAACTTTTAAAGGACATACTAAAAACCAAAAAGTGAATCTAATAGGAATTTTGAAGAAAAAAACCACAGCGAAACCTCAGAATTGTCAAAGTGGTTATCCTCATAAAACATTTGCCTGAATTTGTCTGGGTTATATTTGAAATGTAGCAGAGTTGGATGCATACACACGTCATTTCACCTCACCAGCCATAGAACAGAAATGTATGGGAAAACGTGTACTTCAAAAAAAGTGTAGAGGGCATTTTTCTAGTCTCCTAAAATGTTGGTGCCTTCTAATAACAAGTGTTTGTGAACATATTATTTTTTATGGCGGTTCAGGGTTCATCTGGCATGGATGGCGGTATCATGTAACAATGAAGTTTTCATTCAAAATAAAGTACTAGTTAATTTTAAATCTGATTTTTGTCTTCTTTTTGAGTGTGTGTGTGTGTGTGTGTGTGTGTGTGCGACCTAGAAAAGTTGATAATTTTAAACTGAAATCAAGAAGAAAGGTGGCATTTAAAAAAAAATATTTGGTGGCATGGAAGTTAAGATGTGCACCTACCTGACAAGTAAACTGAGGTTCTGGGTTCGATTCCCAGCCTTGCCCTTTCTTCTCAGTTTGACAAGAAAACTGAACTGAATGTCAAAGTCCTTTGGATGAAACTATAAACCATGCCCCATGTGCGAATCCACAAAAAACATCTTGCACACATATTAGAAGTCTGTTCCCCCTTTTGGAAGGGTAAGCCACTTTATGCTAGTAGGAACAGAATGATGACAAAATTCTTAAAAGGTGTTGTGTTTAGACGTCATCCCCGAGGTCGGAATGCAGCTACCTATATGGTGGTGGTGGTGGTGGTGGGGGGGGGGGGGGGGGGTGAGGGGGGGTCGCGGGGTAGGAGGAACGGTCGCATGATATACAAAAAATCTCATCATTGAAGAACCTCAGAGTTCTAGCTGCAGAACAAAAACCAAACAAACAGAAAAACACCCACAAAAGTAAAACAAAAGCAATTAACACTAAGAAGAAAACCAACCTAATCCAATCTTGTTGTTTATAGATTCGCCGACCACACAGGCCATATCGGGGCTGTTACCTTGCAAAAATGTTAAATCTCAGATCTAATACAGAACGCCATGCACTTCCCACGGAAAACCCAGGTCCAACGAGGATCGGTGGTCTAGAATGCGAAAAGTCCGGGTCGGAAGTGTGCGGTGGTTCGTATCCCGTTTGGGCTCGAAACTTTTCCCCCATCCATTAGACCATGAGTGGTGGTCTGGGCGCTAGTCTTTCGGATGAGACGATAAACCGAGGTCCCGTGTGTTACACAAAATTTTCAGCGCACGTAAAAAAAAAACCCACGGCAACAAGAGAGTTGTCCCTGGCAAAATTCTTTTTAAAAAGCCACTCTGATAGGGAAACAAATACAGTTGCAGACCAAAAGAAAAAAAAGGGTGGCGCTGCTCTTGTGGCGACGCGCTCTCCCCGGGGAGAGCAGCCCGAATTTCACGCAGAGAAATCTCGTGACTTAAAGTGGTATAAAATAAAATAAATAAAAATAAACGAGGGACGCAGACTGACAGATCTAAACACTACAGCGAACCTTTCAACGAATGGAATCAGGCTTAGTCGGAGCCTTGCCCTTCAAAACACACAGGTGTCCTGTGCAATAAACACACTCTCCAAGAGGAGGCCCCCTCAACGATGACTTCTCCCTTCCCCAAAAGGAGGGAACGCCCATCGAAATCACCCAGCAGCAAACAGAAAGGGACGAGGCAATTGCTGCACTAACATTTCGCACTCAGTCTGGCTCCGTGACTGAGCTATTGCTGTCGTCAGAAGAAGGGGCCTAGTAAGAGGTGTCTCTTGCGTATGGTTGTTCAGAACAGGCACCAGGTGAACACCACGAAAGTGATCCAGCAGCAGCAGTGCAGGGCTCCTCTGGCTGGTGGCCCCACAGCAGCCTGACATTGATGGGCTCCCTGTGGACTTCTGACCCTGGGGATGTAGCATGACGAATCTGAACAAGGCTGGGGCGGAGAGATTGGAATGAGAGGCGTGGGAACGGGGTAGAACAGAAACATCACTGAAGATGAGCAGTAAGAAAAAAACCAACAACAAAAAACCAACAACAAAACAACAACAATACATAAAACAAAAACACAGAAATCCCCCCCCCCCCCCCCCCAAACTCAACACAAATCAATTGATATTCTTTTATTTCCAGGATAATGAATAAACACTTGTGTACCATCTTACATCTAGTCCCCGCCCTTATCAGGAATAATATCATGGCAGAAACACGCACGCACGCACACACACCATACACAGAGACACAGACACAGAACACTCCCACTCCCCCCCCCCCTCCACACACACACACACCAAACAATCAATAAAAGCAAAACAAACAAAAAACCAACCAAAACAAACCAAAACAAAAAACACCCAATTGACACGCCCCCCCCCCCCCCCCCCCCCAATAAAAAACACACCACACAAACACCAACTAAACAAAAAACAAACAATAGAAACAAAAACCCACCCACAAAAACAACAACAATAACAACAATACCAACAAAACAAACCACATAAAATCATAGATTATGTTTACAAAAAGGGAAGAATAAGCTTCAACCAATAATAATTCGTCATTATGAAAAGAAAAAAAAATGCAGCAACAATATTAACAACTCAAGAACAAATGTCCTAGGTTCAATAGAAAAAAGAAATTTACACATACGTATTTAAAGGAAAACAATGGCATAACGAATCTCACACACACACACACACACACACACACACACACACACACACACACACACACACACACACACACACACACACACACACACACACACACACACACAAACACATTAACTACATGCAAAGAGAAGAATATACTTTGAATTTGAGTACATGTCAATATAACAGAACACAAAATAAAACAAAGAAGTAATAGGCAGAGAGAGAGAGAGAGAGAGAGAGAGAGAGAGAGAGAGAGAGAGAGAGAGAGAGAGGAGAGAGAGAGAGAGAGAGAGAGAGAGAGAGAGAGAGAGAACTCTGAAGGGTTTAATTAATATGTACATTGGCCATAAGTCTCAATACACAGAGAAATATTATGGAGCAAGAGAGAGAGAGAGAGAGAGAGAGAGAAGAGAGAGAGAGAGAGAGAGAGAGAGAGAGAGAGAGAGAGAGAGAGAGAGAGAGGAGAGAGAAGAGAGAGAGAGAGATTTATTCTTTTATTTATTTATTCTTTTATATAGAGGATAATGGAATAAGCACTTGTGTGCTTTTTTACATCCAGTCCCCGTGTGTATGCGGTTTTGTAAATTTTGTCATCGTTTCCACCGGCACACAATGGCCTGCTCTTTCCAAAAAAGGAACAGGATTTAACGTGTGCGCAAGATGTTCTGCATGCGTTCGAACACGTGGCCTCGGTTTATAGTCTCATCCGAAGGAGAGAGAGAGAGAGAGAGAGAGAGAGAGAGAGAGAGAGAGGAGAGAGAGAGAGAGAGAGAGAGAGAGAGAGAGAGAGAGAGGCATATAGACAGACAGAGAGAAAGAATGTGTCCCAGGCAGAAAATTCAAACTTGCTGCAAAGACAGTAACACCGCTGTTAGAATCATTGTTTGCCACAGGCCACGGCAGTGCTCCCACTCAAGTGGACTAGACACACTTGGTCAAAATGACAATTGGTCACACTGATACTAGGTCACAACGACAATTGGTCACACTGATACTAGGTCACAATGACAATTGGTCACACTGATACTAGGTCACAATGACAATTGGTAACAATTATACTATGTGACAATAATAATTGGTCACGCTGTTACTTGGTCAAAATGACAATTGGTCACACTGATACTAGGTCACAACGACAATTGGTCACACTGATACTAGGTCACAATGACAATTGGTCACACTGATACTATGTGACAATGATAATTGGTCACAATGATACTATGTCACAATGATAATTGGTCACGCTGTTACTTGGTCAAAATGACAATTGGTCACGCTGATACTGTGTCACAATGACAATTGGTCACACTGATACTGTGTCACAATGACAATTGGTCACGCTGATACTGTGTCACAATGACAATTGGTCACACTGATACTATGTGACAATGACGATTGGTCACGCTGATACCATGTGACAATGACAATTGGTCACGCTGATACTATGCGACAATGACAATTGGTCACACTGATACTAGATCAAAATGACAATTGGTCACAATGATACTATGTCACAATGACAATGTGTCACGCTGATACTATGTCACAATGACAATTGGTCACACTGATACTATGTCACAATGACAATTGGTCACACTGATACTAGGTCACAATGACAATTGGTCACGCTGATACTGTGTCACAATGACAAGTGGTCACGCTGATACTATGTCACAATGACAATTGGTCACGCTGATACTATGTCACAATGACAATTATTGGTCACACTGATACTGTGTCACAATGACAATTGGTCACACTGATACTGTGTCACAACGACAATTGGTCACACTGATACTATGTCACAATGATAATTGGTCACAATGATACTATGTCACAATGACAATTGGTCACGCTGATACTATGTCACAATGACATTTGGTCACGCTGATATTATGTCACAATGACAATTGGTCACGCTGATACTGTGTCACAATGACAATTGGTCACGCTGATACTATGTCACAATGACAATTGGTCACGCTGATGCTATGTCACAATGACAATTGGTCACGCTGATACTAGGTCACAATGACAATTGGTCACGCTGATACTGTGTCACAATGACAATTGGTCATGCTGATACTATTGTCACAATGACAATTGGGTCACACTGATATTAGGTCACAGTGACAATTGGTCACACTGATACGAGGTCACAATGACAATTGGTCACACTGATACTATGTACAATGACAATTGGGTCATACTGATACCAGGCCACAATGACAATTGGTCACACTGATACTAGGTCACAATGACAATTGGTCACACTGATACTAGGTCACAATGACAATTGGTCACACTGATACTAGGTCATAACGACAATTGGTCACACTGATACTAGGTCACGACGACATGTTGCCACACTGATACTAGGTCACAATGACAATTGGTCACACTGATACTAGATCACAATGACATTTGGCTACAAAAATGATTATTTTTGGATAAAAATCAAGTTTTTAAAACCCCAAATTTTGGGCACAACAACACTTAGTCACGACAACGTGTGGTCACAAGGACACTTGGTCACAATGAAACTTGGCGATAATGACACTTTGCCACAACTATTCTTGGTTACAACGGCACTTGGTCACACCAACATGGTCACAATGACACTTGACCACAACTAATCTGGGTCACAAGGACACTGGGTGGCAATGATACTGGTCAACATGACACGACAATGATATGTAGTCATATACCACAGCACCATATAGTCACAGCAATACATGGTCACAATGACATTTGGTCACAACAGGATGTGTTCATGATGAGACTTTGTCACTACAACGTGAAGTCACAATGACATGTGGCCACACTGACACTGGGTCACAATGACATGTGGTCACACTGACACTGGGTCACGTAGACACAATCCCTGACACATGCTGATGTGACCATATGCCAATATGACCACATGTCCGTCAACGATCCCTCAGATTCCGAATCCTTTGGGGCGCCTTCAAAGCTTTGTCAACCACCTTTCTGCAGTCATGTAGTTGTGACCAAATGGCAATGTTGATGTAACCAAGTGTCATTGTGACCAAGTTTCGTGACCACAGGTTGTTGTGAACAAGTGTCGTTGTGACTGAGACCAAGTGTTGTTGTGACTGAGACCAAGTAATGTTGTGACTGAGACCAAGTGTTGTTGTGACCACAGGTTGTTTTGACCAAACGTTGTTGTTGCGAACCAAGTGTGTTGACACATGTGTTGACCAAACTAGTTGTGCCCTGAGGCCAGTGTTGTTGTGCAATTTGTTGACCAGTGTTGTGTCGACAAAGTTGATTGACTGAGCAATGTTGTTGTAACCAACTGTTGATTGGTACCAAGTGTTATTGTGACCAAACGTTGTTGTACTGAGCAAGTGTTGTTGTGACCAGTGTTGTTGACCAGTGTTGTTGCTGACAAGTGGTTGTGACAATGATTGTTGGCACAAAGATTGTCTGTGACAGTGTGCCTTGTGACTGGTACATTAGACCAAGTCTGTTGTGACCAAGTGTGATGTGATCATATGCCTGTACAAGTTTGTGATCACAGTGTTGTGACCAAGTGGCATGTTGACTGAGCCAAGTGTTCACTGTGACAAGTTTGTGTGACCAAGTTGTTGTGACTGAGAGTGTACAGAGTTGTTTGCACCAAGATGTTGTGACTAGTGTCGTTGTGACCAAGTGTCAGTGTGTGACTGGTTAGAAAGTGTCGTGACCAAGTGTCGTTGTGACCAAGTGTTGTTGTGACGAAGTAGTTGTGACCAAGTGTTGTTGTGACCAATGTCGTTGTGACCAAGTGTTTTGTGACCAAGTGTCGTTGTGACCAAGTGTTGTTGTGACCAAGTGTATTGTGACTATGTCGTTATGACTGTGCATGGACAGTTGGTATGACCAAGTGTCGTTGTGACCAAGTGTGTTGTGACCAAGTGTCGTTGTGACCAAGTTGCGTGACCAAGTGTCGTGTGACCAAGTGTCATTGTGACCAAGTGTCGTTATGACCATCAGTGTGCCACGTCTATGACCAAGTGTCGTTGTGACCAGTGTCGTGTGCCAGGTTATGACAAGTGTGTGTGACCAAGTGTCGTTGTGACCAAGTGTCGCTGTGTCTGACACACGTGTCGTTTGGACCTAGTGTCAGTGTGACAGCACGTGGATATGACCAAGTGTCCTTGACAGCCAGTGTTTGTGGTCCACTTCAGGCGGCTACTGCTGTAGCCAACAGCGAACCACGATACCAACACTGGTAGTGTTGTCTTTGCAGGAAGCTTGAATTTGCTGCAGCACCGTGATTTTCCCTCTTTCTCTCTCCGTGACAGACAGACAGACAGACAGACTGAGAGACAGACAGACAGACTGAGAGACAGACAGACAGCAGTGGTACATTTGCAGGAAAAGATCAAATAGTAATGTTTCCTAAGATTCATTTTTGTTTGTTGTTTTTTTTTGTTTGTTTAATGTTATTCCTACATGGTGATTAGACAACACCCATTCATACACACCCCAAATCTCACTCCTTCATCACACTTACACACACACACACACACACACACACACACACACACACACAACACACACACACACACACACACACATATATATATATTATATATATATATATATAGATTTATATAATGCAATGGTTTCATAGATTCACACACACACACACACACACACACACACACACACACACACACACACACACACACACACACACACACACACACACACACACACACACACACACACACACAACACACACAACAACACACACACACAACACTACATACACACAACACACACATATATAAAATATATTTTTTTTTCTCATAGCTCAAATAAAATCATAGAAAATACAGAGATGTCATCAGATTCATGTATGAGGGTCTAACACAGATTATGAAGAAAAGAAGAGTGTCAGGAGGTTCAGATGCCAACATATTTCATCTGTTTCTCGCCTAAGAGACATGGAATCCAGTGTCAGAAAGAATGGTACATGTTAAGGCGTTCTGAGAGTCTGAATTTGGCACAGATGCTGAGACGATGATGAGATTACAGAGGTTAACCGAAGCAGCTTGTTTTGCCTGTTTACCTTTCTACCTTCAATAAGAAGATGACACATCACTGACATTAATTAATAATAATAATAATGATGGTAATAATAATAATAATAATAATAATAATAATAATAATAATAATAATAATGTATGGAATTTATATAGCGCTGAATCTTGTAAAGCAACAAATCAAAGCGCTCAGATGACTTTTATTTTTCATCGAGGATAATGGAATAAGATCAGTGTTTTTTTTTTTTTTAATTTTTCATCGTTCCCCGGTGGTCAGTGCGAAGATTTTGGTACATTTTAGGTCGAGTCTGTGCCCACACCGGCTAACGACATGGCCTTACTCTATTCAAAAGAGGAACAATGAATTAAACTGTCGCAAGATATTTGCATATTCGCACAGCTCGGTTTATATAGTCTCATCGAAGGACATTAATTGGAGGAATTGATTAAAAAAAATTAAAGGCAGAGAAATTATTTTTCATTGCGAGGCTAATGAAGCCCAGAAGGACTTAGAAAAGAAGAAAAATGTTAATGTTTTATCAATTATTGACGTTGTGTCCCTCAACTCCACCAATGTAATATTTCATTGCGACGATTTGTGGCTGCGCAAATCTCATCATTGTTACAATATTGCACGTTTGTGGCTCCCTCAACTCACTCAATTGTTAATATATATTTGCACTTTGTGGCTCCCTCAACTCCACTCAATTGTTACAATATTGCACGTTTGTGGCTCCCTCAACTCCACTCAATTGTTACAATATTGCACGTTTGTGGCTCCCTCAACTCCACTCAATTGTTAATATATACTTGCACGTTTGTGGCTCCCTCAACTCCACTCAACTGTTACAATATTGCACGTTTGTGGCTCCCTCAACTCCACTCAATTGTTACAATATTGCACGTTTGTGGCTCCCTCAACTCCACTCAATTGTTAATATATACTTGCACGTTTGTGGCTCCCTCAACTCCACTCAATTGTTACAATATACTTTCACGTTTGTGGCTCTCTCAACTCTTCCTAAGTGTTACAATATACTTTCACGTTTGTGGCTCTCCCAACTCTTCCTAAGTGTTACAATATACTTGCACGTTTGTGGCTCTCCCAACTCTTCCTAAGTGTTACTATATACTTGCACGTTTGTGGCTCTCCCAACTCTTCCTAAGTGTTACTATATACTTGCACGTTTGTGGCTCTCCCAACTCTTCCTAAGTGCTACAATATACTTGCACGTTTGTGGCTCTCCCAACTCTTCCTAAGTGTTACAATATACTTGCACGTTTGTGGTTCTCCCAACTCTTCCTAAGTGTTACTATATACTTTCACGTTTGTGGCTCTCTCAACTCTTCCTAAGTGTTACAATATACTTTCACGTTTGTGGCTCTCTCAACTCTTCCTAAGTGTTACAATATACTTTCACGTTTGTGGCTCTCTCAACTCTTCCTAAGTGTTACAATATACTTGCACGTTTGTGGCTTCCTAAGTGTTACTATATACTTGCACGTTTGTGGCTCTCCCAACTCTTCCTAAGTGTTACTATATACTTGCACGTTTGTGGCTCTCTCAATTCTTCCTAAGTGCTACAATATACTTGCACGTTTGTGGCTCTCCCAACTCTTCCTAAGTGTTACAATATACTTGCACGTTTGTGGCTCTCCCAACTCTTCCTAAGTGTTACAATATACTTGCACGTTTGTGGCTCTCCCAACTCTTCCTAAGTGTTACTATATACTTGCACGTTTGTGGCTCTCCCAACTCTTCCTAAGTGCTACAATATACTTGCACGTTTGTGGCTCTCCCAACTCTTCCTAAGTGTTACTATATACTTGCACGTTTGTGGCTCTCTCAACTCTTCCTAAGTGTTACAATATACTTTCACGTTTGTGGCTCTCCCAACTCTTCCTAAGTGTTACTATATACTTGCACGTTTGTGGCTCTCTCAATTCTTCCTAAGTGCTACAATATACTTGCACGTTTGTGGCTCTCCCAACTCTTCCTAAGTGTTACTATATACTTGCACGTTTGTGGCTCTCTCAATTCTTCCTAAGTGCTACAATATACTTGCACGTTTGTGGCTCTCCCAACTCTTCCTAAGTGTTACTATATACTTGCACGTTTGTGGCTCTCCCAACTCTTCCTAAGTGCTACAATATACTTGCACGTTTGTGGCTCTCCCAACTCTTCCTAAGTGTTACTATATACTTGCACGTTTGTGGCTCTCCCAACTCTTCCTAAGTGTTACTATATACTTGCACGTTTGTGGCTCCCTCAACTCCACTCAGCTGAACTCATCTGTCTCCATCACCGCTGTGGTCGGTAGGAGCTCCACACAAAGCTACCAGGGTCCTCTCTCTCTCTCTCTCTCTCTCTCTCTCTCTCTCTCTCTCTCTCTCTCTCTCTCTTCCTCTCTCTCTCTCTCTATCTCCCTCTCTCTCTCTCTGTGCTGAGTTCTACGATCTCCTGTAGCCCTCCCAGACCACTGATCTCAGTGATGTTTGGCAGTGAGGATGTTGGTGGTCTGCTTCTCTGACTTCTGCCCTGAATCTTACATTGGAGAACTGTCGTTATCAGATTTGTCTCTGTGTGTTTCTGTTTGCAGGACCAACCTATGTGGCTGGTAATAAAAGGGGAAAAAAAGAAATCTGCAATCAGTTTATGGTAGACTTACTAGCCAAACATTGTGGCTATTGCTATGGATACCAGTATTCTTCTCTCTCATTCTGTCTCTGTCTCTCTGTAATTGCAGAATATTGAGAGTTCTCAGTTTGGTATTGAAAATCAGGACTATTGAATTTTCACCAGTTGATGTGGTGTCCATGGAATTGCCAGGCTTAAAGCATGATCAGATTATACTGAGGACTAAGTTCGTACAAGATGTTGAGCTGACCAGATAATCATATTCCTCTAAAGTACAATTGATTTTTTTCCCCACACAGAAGATTCAAACAGATTCTGAAGTCTTCAAACACGTGTGGCAGAGAACCCAAGCCTGTTTCAGCAAAGGCTGAACTGAGCGTTCCAGTTTTCCCAGCTTGTGTCACCATCAACATTTCACTCCAGAAAACCCTGAAGAATGAGGAACACCACTCTAGCACCAGACAGCTCAAAGCCACTGTCAGGTCAGGTCACCAGAGTATGCCATAAACATATGCACACAGGGGTCGTGTTTAGACACAATGCCCAAAGGCAGAATGATGCGGGTACTTTAATTGTGAGTAAAATGTATATGGAAGGACGGTGGCAGGATGGTTAAGACGTTTGCCTGCCAACAAGTAAACCGTGAGGTTCTGGGTTCGATTCCCAGCCTCGCCCTTTCTTCCCAGTTTGACAAAAAAAATCGAACTGAATGTCAAAGTCCTTCGGATGAGACTATAAACTAAGGCCCCGTGTGCGAATGCATGCAGAACATCTTGCGCACACGTTAAATCCTGTTCCGCTTTTCGAAAGAGTAGGCCATTGTGTGCCGGTGGGAACAGATGACAACATTTACAAAACCGCATACACACTGGGACTGGATGTAAAAAAGCACATGAGTGCTTATTCCATTAATCTCGAAAAAAAAATCTGAGCGCTTTGATTTGTTGCTTTACAAGATTGAGCGCTATATAAATTCCATACATTATTAGTATTATTATTATTAAAAACGGTCGCGCATGTAATGGAAAATCTCACATAAGTGAACCCCAGAGCTCTAGCCCTGGAAAACCCCCAGCCCCCCAACAGAAATCCGATAATCACAGGCATTACTGAAGCACAGTGCAGATAATTATAGATGGCACATACCATCTGGATTCAATTTTCATTCAAAGTGGGCCTGGGAACACCTGAAGCATTGGTTCATGCATACCTTGGATTTCAATTTTGCACACCTGCGCTGAGATCAGAGCCAATCTCAATCTCGGTGAAAACACCTTTGATCTCTAAAAACAAATTGTATCGCACTCTTATCATAATGCTGGCACATCTACAAAGTACATACAGATCCTTCATCAATGTTAACCTCGTTACTCAAAATATCCAGACCGAGAGAGAGATCAAGTTTCTGAAGTCAGTCAAAGCATTCTTCCGTTCCATCCTAGTACATTAATTTCAGAGAACACGCCTAGAATTCTGTCTTGTTCTGTCAATATCACGTGGAAGGGACACGGCACGCTGACATTTAGACCTTTGTTATAAAATGTTCAGCTGCCACACAAAATCTTCAGTTTAAATAATATCACCAAACTAGCCACCATGGTGCGGTGTTTAATGCGCTGAGTTACTGACTGGAAGGTCACAAGTTCGATTCCCTAAAGGGTAATTTTTTTTAGTTGCTTTTTAAAAAAACACTGCCGCTGGCTTTTATCCAGAGTGAGTTTGCTATGGGCTCATTAGGAAGATTGTGACCACATTGTCGAGCTTCATCCACCTTACGGGTGCAATTTTGAGAGTTTTACTCAAATTATTTGACCAACACTGCAGGTGTCTGATTTTCTGTGGCCCGGTTAATGCCGGGATATATCATGATGGGAAGCGTAAAGTACAACCCTGTCAAGAAGTCTCAAAGCTGGTGCATCATCACACCATCATTATTACATTTTCCTCATCACCATGCACTGAAAGAAAATTGTCTCTGATTCGGTGACCTCTGTTGCTGCGGCTTCCTTGTGAGCTCACTTTTTGTGTTGCATACACTTCAGTCAGTGCCTATGGTGAGTCGGTGTCAAAGCCTTCTGGGTCAGATTATGACACGGGACAAGGTCTTTGAGCAACACTGTTCAAGTCACCACCCCAGGCTGGCGTCTCGCTCAGTCTGGCTCCGTGACAAAGCTATTATTGTCATTATTAAGGTTGGTTTGTTGGTGGTGTCTTGCATAATTATGTTAGCTCAGACCAGGCACCACTGAACACCATCACAGTGACCCAGCAGCAGTGCGTGCAAGGCTCCTCTGGTTGGTGGCTCTATGGCACCCTAACAAAAAGTTCCCTACGGGTTTCTGACCCCTGAGGGTTGCAACATGAGACGACCCTGGGAATGACTTCAGCAGAAGAACAAGGAACATGGATACAACAGGATGGAGAACATCACAGAAAAAGATGAGGCACAAACAAAAAAAATCCCCACCCTCCCTCCAAAAAAAACCCAAACCCAAACACAAAAAAATGAAACCCTAAAAAAGACACAGTTCATAACATGTTTCAAAACGTTTTCCAGATCCTTATGCCGAAGATGCAGACTCCGCTCCCTCATTGACACTGACAGCGTTGTCCGGAATAATGTTCAAGTGCCGGGACGTCTCTCTGGCACACACGCCAGCAGGCCTCACCAAGGCATCACCAGAGGGCAAGGGCCGAAAGCCACTGAGAGCATTCGCTCTGGCTGCTGTAGGGCCGCGTGGTGGTTGCTGTTACTGTTGTTGTTGTTGTTGTTGTGGTTGTTGTTGGCGGAGACACAGGGGGGGACGCTGCAGAGGGTGGTGGGGGCCAGAGCCGTGCTGTCTGTCTGCGCTGTTCTGGCGGCCTGGGAGGGGTTGGGGGTGGAGGTGGAGGGGGTTTTCTGCCCTGGCTGCCCGAGCAGCGTCAAGGGCGCCACGCTGCTCCTGCTGCTTCGTGACCAGCACATGCAGCGCTGCAGAATCTGGAAGAATGTTGG
>CM054152.1:34882195-34917195 GCA_028751875.1 Rapana venosa | reverse complement strand
TTGTGAAGAATTGCGACGAAGAAGAATGGCGGAAAAGAATTACGAAGAAGAAGAAGAATTGTGGAAGAGGAGGAGGAGGAGGAGAAAATGAAGAAGAGAATTGCGAAGAAGAAGAATTGCGAAGAAGAAGAATTGCGAAGAAGAAGACGAAGAAGAAGAAGAATGCGAAGAATTGCGAAGAAGAAGAATTGCAAAGAAGAATTGCGAAGAAGAAAAAGAAGACGAAGAAGAAGAAGAATGCGAAGAATTGCGAAGAAGAAGAATTGCGAAGAAAAAGAAGAAGAAGAATTGCGAAGAAGAAGAAGAATTGCGAAGAAGCCACAACTGAAAGATCAAGGACAAAAAGAACCTGACCAAAAACAAAACAAAACAAAACAACAACAAAACCCCACAAAGAAAACGAAAAGATCTAGCTTTAAAAAAAAAACGAAAAAAAACCCAAAACCCCAAACCAACCAAGCCAAAAAACAAAACAAAAATCCCACAAATCGAACTAACCGCAGCGCAACAAGAAGATTGTTAGCTATCTGAGCTGTGTAATATATCTATATATCTAAGAGTGACCAAAACAAACAATGCTGGAACCAACAACGAAAGATCGATGTCTATCGCACGATCTCTCTCCAATACTTAGCATAGATCACAGTGATTGATTTAGCTTTGACAAGTTTCAAAGGCACACCATCAATCGATCGCCTGAAAGCTATGTTGTCACTTTACATATATATAATCTTGTTTGTTTTTTCAAAGCTCTTAGGTTTCCGTGGAAGCATGTGACAAGCTATCATGCATCGTTCGTTTTTCAGATTTCACGTCTTTTCACTATCAGTGATATTCATGCCGTCAGCGCCTGGGGTTTATCACAGTTCTTGATTAAACCATTGACGCTGGGCGCAACAGCAAAGTGAGAGGCTGTATGACCAGTGGCTTTCCCACTCGTGGAATTCCACTTTACAGCTTAGTCTTTAGTGATCGACAATGACTCTCTGACTAGGAGGCTTGACTCGCACAGTCCTTATGTGCTGCAACCCTGGGGGCTGGTTGGCCTTTGGAGAACATCTCCAACGCTGACTGTCCTTATGCCCACTTGGCCGAGAGAGTAGGGATGTACTGTGGGCAAGGCATTTATCTCCACTATAACCAAATTTCTGCCCAATTTCCGGAACAGCAGCTGCCTCCTCTGCTGTTTTGGAGGTCATCGTCGGACACGACGGACAAGCATACATGTACATGATATTAGACAAAACTGCATGCCCTTTCTTCCCTTGCCTGTTCGTTTCAGCTGATGAGCGGATGGATGACTCGTTGTCCATGGGGTTTCTGAACTCCTGGGTTCGAATACTCGGTAGAAGCTTCTGGTTTAAAGAAATGTTTTTCAGAAAAAATATGGTTATTATCACACCGTCACCGATCCCTCAGATTCCGAATCCTTTGGGGGGCGCCTTCCAAGCTTTGTCAACAACCACCCTTCTTTCTCCAGTCCTCGCGTCTCTCGGCCGCTCTCAGGGTTATTATAGACACAATAAATAAAAAAAATTCTTTTATTTCGAGGATAATGGAATAAGCACTCGTGTGGGTGGTTTTTTTACATCCAGTCCCCGTGTGTATGCAGTTTTGTCAATTTTGTCATCCGTTTCCACCGGCACACAATGGCCTACTCTCCCGAAAAGCGGAACGGGTTTGAACGTGTGCGCGAAGATGCTCTGCGTGCGTTCGCTTGCACACGGGAGACCTCGGTTTATAGTATCATCCGAAGGACTTTTGGGAGGGAGTGGAGTCGGCACTGATGTTAACTCCAGCGGGAAAAAACAATCCTCTTGAATGTGATTCGAACCCGGGTCAGCAGATCACCAGCGCAATGCGCATCACTCTAACCACCAGGCTGTCCCGTTTCCCATAAGCAACAACGAGCCAACGGCTTACATGGTGTGTACTCCAAAGGCGAAGCATGACACATTTCGTTAGGCAGCTGGTATACACATCAGTTACTTTGAAAACAACCACACCTCTGCTGCAAATGCATATCCAGACAAAATACTTAAGGAAAGATATAGGACGTGTCTGGTGAGTTAAGAAGGGTGCAGAATTTTATTTTATTTTTTTAAACATTTTTATTCAGGTTGTTTTTTTTACATTGCACAGTTATAAGGATACAAAACATATCAACATATCTGAGAGAGAGAGAGAGAGAGGGAAATAGAGAGAGAGAGAGAGAGAGAGAAGAGAGAGAGAGGAGGGAGAGAGAGAAGAGAGAGGAGAGAGAGAGAGAGAAGAGGAGAGAGAGAGAGAGAGAGAGAGACTGTCAGGTAGACAGAGACAGAGAGAAAGAGGGACAGCCTGACAGGCAGACAGACTGATCGAGAGGTCCCAAATGGGCACAAAGCTCAACACAGGCATGACATATATGTGTTGCTATACATTCTGCCCACTAAAACAGAATCAGGTTTGTCTGTGTTTTTACATATTTCGTTCTAGTGTCAATTTAAAAAAAAACCCAGAAGGCCTCCACTGGAAGGACCGTAGACAACATTGATATTCACAAATGCTGACTGTTTTGACTACTGTTACCAAACAGAGGTTGATATGAAATCCATCTAATAATGGAACTTGTTGTGTGTAAAAATCTTTTTGTTTACCATCTCCTGAGTCAGTTTTAAACGCAGACCTGCCAGAGCTGGATTTTGTGTGTGTGTGTGTTGTGTGTGTGTGTGTGTGTGTGTGTGTGTGTGTGTGTGTGTGTGTGTGTGTGTGTGTGTGTGTGTGTGTGTGTGTGTGTGTGTGTGTTTACGCATGCAGATGATTAAATACGCACGTTAAAGATTCGCCTAATTTATGTTAGCGTTTTTGTGGGTTATGGGAACAGGAATATACCCAGCATGCATCCTGTACCAAGAGAGGGATGGGCTCCTTCGGGTTCAATTTACCAAACAGTGCGCTGCCCCAATCATTCCTCGGGAAGTTGTTTATTTATTTATTTCGAGGATAATGGAATAAGCACTTATATGCTTTTTTACATGCAGTCCCCGTGTGTATGCGGTTTTGTAAATGTTGTCATCTGTTTCCACCGGCACACAATGGCCCGCTCTTCCGAAAAGCGGAACAGGATTTAACGTGTGCGCAAGATGTTCTGCATGCGTTCGCACACGGGGCCTCGGTTTATAGTTTCATCCGAAGGACTTTGAAATTGAAAGAGAGAAGAGAGAGAGAGAGAGAGAGAGGAGAGAGAGAGAGGAGAGAGAGAGAGAAGAGAAGAGAGAGGAAGGGGGAGAGGGGAGGAAATTGACAATTTGACAATTATTTGACAATTATTTATTTGTGATACGCTTTACGCCCATTCACAAGGGGACAGAGGGTAGGGACTGGGCACAAAAGCCATAAATTGAAAAAAAAACAGTCAACAACAGCCCAAATAGACAACATGGCATGGAAATCCACAACATGGGTTTGTAATAATTGAATAGTATGAATAATATACCTGTGATACAAACTATTATCAATTCAATTGCTTGTTTTATGCTTATCCTAGACAACACTCTCTCTCTCTCTCTCTCTCTCTCTCTCTCTCTCCTCTCTGTGTTTCATGAGAGAGAGAGAGAGAGAGAGAGAGAGAGAGAGAGAGAGAGACTCAAGGAGAGAAGGGGGTCTTACATATAGCATAATGCTTTATTGGTATCTGCTTGTTTCAGTCTGCTTCTTGTGTTACTATAAAGCTGATGAATCTGCTGAAAAAACAGGTACACGGCACATACGATACGATATGCAAATGTGTGTGCTAATCGCGACGAAAAAGAAAGCGAGGAGAGAAGGAAGAAAGAAAGGATAGATAGCAAGCCATTCTATCAAAAGAAGCCCGCGGTAAAGAAACCCAAATCGATTTTGACTGGGGTGGGTTTTTTTTTAATCATGGTTAGTTAGCTGCTTCCTCTCCCTTCTCTCTCTCGGCTTATGTAGGCTTTGCTGCTATTTATTGTAAATTAGTAGCTTCCCTCCACCACCACCAGCCCATAAAACACCAAAGTAGCTGTACACATTCGCTATATTTATTCTCTTTTTTAAAAATGTATTCTTTTATATCGAGGATAGTGGAATAAGCACTCATGTGCTTTTTTACATCCAGTCCCCTGTGTGTATGCGGTTTTGTCCATTCTGTCATCTGTTCCCACCGGCACACAATGGCCTACCCTCTTCGAAAAGCGGAACAGGATTAACGTGTGCGCAAGATTTCTGCGAGCTTTTCGCACAGGGAACCACGGTTATAGTCTCAACCGAAGGACTTTTGGGGATAGTGGAGTCTGCATGATGTTACTCCAGGGGAAAATATCCCCTTGGAGGAATCGAAACCGGGTCGCCAGATTGCGAGCGCAATGTTCTAACCACTAGGCTATCTGTCCCCTGTGATGAATACGTTTTTGTTTAATGCTTGTTTCTTTGCAACAAACCTTTTTTTAAAAAATCAATTGACCTTTGTTGTTATCAATATTGTTTGTGTTCTGGAACTAATGAAGATACTTATAATAACTGTATTTCTATATCCTGTTTTTGCGCTTTAAAAAACATCCATGCAACATAACTGAAACATTGATATGTGTACTGAAACCACAATGTCAGCATGCTGGATACTGCATAGAAAATGAATATTTTGCTTTGGGTGGGAATGTACATGCTAGAGAGAGAGAGAACTCTGAACTCTGCAAAGATTCAATGTATATTGGCCTTGGGCCACAATGCATTTGTTAGGCTTGGCATGAAACAATGGGTTCATTCATATCATTGGGAAAGCAAATGCACAAACAAGTCATGATTTATGACTGATTAAAGAAGAAAAATAACAAATGTTTATTCATAATTAAACCTTTTTGCCTATCAACAGAAAAAAAATGTGGAAGAAAAATAATTTTAGACATACAAACGTAGATTATTAAGGTTTTGACCAAATTTTTTCCTTTTTAAAAAAAAGGGGGGAAAAAAACCAGCAAACAGTTTTTTTCAACCGCAGAGATCCAGATGTCCTTAATGTACCAGCAAGCAAAGACACAGACAGTCACCCTATCCTCCGAGAAGAAGTGGAAACAGCAGTCAGATCGCTGAAAAAGGGAAAGTCAGCAGGGGCTGACAACATTCCAGCTGAGTTGGTTCAAGCTGGAGGGGAAGCCATGATCAGCGCCCTACTAAGAATCTGCAACAAGATCTGGCAGACAGGAAAATGGCCAACACCATGGACACAGTCACTCATCATCACCCTCCCCAAGAAAGGAAATCTACAACAATGCCATAATTACCGCACAATCAGCCTCATATGCCACCCAAGCAAGGTCATGCTGCAGATAATATTGAATAGACTGAAGCCACAAGCAGAGACCATCATTGCTGAGGAACAAGCAGGTTTCAGAGCAGGGCGCAGCACAACCGAACAGATATTCAACCTCAGAATACTATGTGAGCGGTACCTTCAACATTGACAAGACCTTTACCACGTATTTATCGATTTTAAGAAGGAATTTGACAGGGTGTGGCATGCAGCTTTGTGGGCAACCATGAATTTGTACGCATCAATGCAAACCTGATCAGAGTCATCAAACAGCTGTACAGCGAGGCCACCAGTGCAGTGTACTACAACAACAACATCGGAGAATGGTTTCGAACAACAGTTGGAGTAAGGCAGGGCTGTCTACTCTCACCCACTCTTTTCAACATCTTCCTTGAGAGAACCATGGCTGATGCACTGGAACATCATGAAGGATCAGTCAGCATTGGTGGCAGAACGATCACAAACCTCCACTTCGCAGATGACATTGATGGAATAGCAGGATCAGAAAAAGAGCTTGCCAGCCTAACAGAACACCTGAATAAGGCCTCCAAAACATACGGCATGGAAATCAGTGCTGAGAAGACCAAACTGATGACTAATAACACCAACGGCATTAGCACTGATATCAGGGTTAATGACCAGAAGCTGGAAACAGTTCAAAGCTTCAAGTACCTGGGAGCCATTGTATCAGACCAGGGATCCAAGCCAGAAGTAGTATGCAGGACTGCACAGACAATAACAGCTTTGTCAAAACTAAACACCATCTGGAGAGATAAAAATATCTCACTTATCTCCAAGATCAGACTAATGCGCTCCCTTGTCATATCCATATTTCTGTATGCCTGTGAATCATGGACCCTGACTGCAGATTTGGAGAGAAGAGTACAGGCGGTGGAGATGAGATGCTTTCGGAGACTCCTTGGCATCTCCTACAAAGACCACATAAGCAACGAAAGCGTGCATAACAGAATCCAGCAAACCAATGGACCCTATGAGAACCTTCTAACGATCGTGAAAAAACGTAAACTTAAATGGTATGGGCATGTCACAAGATCCAAAGGACTTGCAAAGACAGTTTTACAAGGCACTGTCCAGGGAGGAAGAAGAAGAGGCAGACCAAGGAAGAGCTGGGAGGATAACATCAGCGAATGGACAGGCTTAGAACTCAACAAAACCCTGAGAAAGGCAGAACAGAGAGAGGAATGGAGGGAACTGGTTGTTGAGTCTTTGAGGGTGCCCCCACGGTCGTCAGACTACGGGACAGATAGATAGAGAGATAGATTCTTTTATATCGAGGATAATGGAATAAGCACTTGTGTGCTTTTTTACATCCAGTCCCCTGTGTGTATGCGGTTTTGTCCATTCTGTCATCTGTTCCCACCGGCACACAATGGCCTACTCTTACGAAAAGCGGAACAGGATATAACGTGTGCGCAAGATGTTCTGCGAGCTTTCGCACACGGGACCTCGGTTTATAGTCTCATCCGAAGGACTTTTGGGGATAGTGGAGTCTGCACTGATGTTAACTCCAGGGGGAAAATATCCCCTTGGACGGGAATCGAACCCGGGTCGCCAGATTGCGAGCGCAATGTTCTAACCACTAGGCTATCCTGTCCCCTGTGATGAATACGTTTTTGTTTAATGCTTTGTTTCTTTTGCAACAATACCTTTTTAAAAAAAATCAACTTGACCGTTGTTGTTATCAATCTGTTGTTTATGTTCTGGAACTAATGAAGATACTTATGATAACTGTATTTCTATATCCTGTTTTTGCGCTTAAAAAAAATCTATGCAACATAACTGAAACATTGATATGTGTACTGAAACCACAATGTCAGCATGCTGGATACTGCATAGGAAATGAATATTTTGCTTTGGTGGGGATGTATATGCTTTATGAGAGAACATAACTAATCTGCAGTGCAAACGATAGGCAGACAGAGAGAGAGACAATTTTTTTTCTCGACGATAATGGAATAAGCACTCATGTGCTTTTTTACATCCAGTCCCCATGTGTATGCGGTTTTGTAAATGTTATCACCTGTTCCCACCGGCACACAATGGCCTACTCTTTCGAAAAGCGGAACAGGATTTAACGTGTGCGCAAGATGTTCTGCATGCGTGACAGAGAGACAGAGAGACAGAGAGACAAAGAGAGAGAGAGAGAGAGAGAGAGAGAGAGAGAGAGAGAGAGAGAGAGAGAGAGAGAGAGAGAGAGAGAGAGAGAGAGAGAGAGAGAGCGGGAGAACTCTGAACTCTGCAAAGATTTAATGTACATTGGCCTTGGGCCACAATGCATTTGTTAGGCTTGGCATGGAACAATGGGTTCCTTCATATCATTGGGAAAGCAAATGCACAAACAAGCCATGATAAATGACTGATTAAAGAAGAAAAATAACAAATTATTCTATTTCATAATTATAAATCTTAAATCAGTCATAACTCAATCATAGAAAGAAGATGATATCTTTTTTTTAAAAATCATGCATATTTGAGTACATATCAAATCGTAGCAGTTATTCAAGAAAGTTGCATGAGCCAACATTGTTTTCCTTTTGTTAATAGAATGAAAAATATATCCAGACAAACTATGTTTGTACTCATCATTTGTTACTTTGAACATATCTGGCAATGATACGTTGATACATTTGCTTAAAAACTTTTCTCTCAAGTTTGCGTAAATGTAACATCCCAATAGAAAGTGAGCTTCATTTTCAATTTTCGATTTACAAAAGGTACACATTTTGTGTCGAATATTATCACTATATCTATACACTTATTGTTAAGAGGTAAAACAGTATATCTTGCTTGTGTAATTGCTACGCGAAAGCAGTAGATATCTAAAGAGTTCAAATACTGCTATTTTACATACAAAAAAGTATTTTTAAATGATCTTTAAATATCATCTCTCTCTTTATCTCTTATATTCCCATCCCATTCTTGAATAGACACATCCGCTAATCTTTGCTTAAACATACCTGAGAAAACTTTTAACATCTCCGACACTTTGCTGCATCCAAACAATGTTATAATCTGTTTCGCACAAAATTTCTCTTATTTTTGAAATCCAGCAATATCTACTACTGCTATCTAGCTCTAACTGCATGCAGTAAGCATTCTATGGTATTCTATTTTGATCCATTTGCAATAGTTTGAACCAGTACCTAACGGTACTAGTACAGGAGTTGACATAAAGTGGATATCTATCCGAATCATCGTAAACCATCTTATTGGGTGTTCTTACAGGTACTCCTAAAAATCTTTTGCATGCCATCAAATGAATTTTCTCAATATGATCTAGTCTGTTTGTTCCCCATATTTCCGATGAATACAACAACATTGGCTGAATCTTAGTGTAGAAAATCTTGGAGAAAAAAAGTACTAACGTTCATTTCTTTATACCTATGAAAGACTTTGTTCAACTGAACCACTGCCTTCTTTCCTTTAGTGACTAAATGTTCTGTACCCAAATTACAGCTCATCTTTGTTGTAAAACTAAAACCTAGATATCAATACTGATCCACAACTTCTAACCGAATACCATTGTAATACCTTTCTTCCTGTTTTGAAAGAAATTCCCTGTTCCTAAATACCACCCATCACAGCAGTCTTTCAGAATGTCTAATTGATGTTGTAAGCCTCCCGGTGGCACTTTCGAAAGACAGATAAAGAATCATATATTATCTTGCCCCAAAGAGCAGAAGAGAAAGAGATGAGAGAATGAGGAATGAATGAAGAGAAGCAGAAGACAAGACAGACAGACAGACGGAAAATCAAACCATTTTCAACACTTTCCTATCAATTTCTGTGAATTTTATAGCAATACCATAATAATGCTTAAACAATGTCAAAAGAACGAACGAACGAACGAACGTATGAATGAATGAATGAATGAATGAATGAATGAATGAAAAACAGGTGTGTTTTTCTTGTTCATTTCTGTGGAATTTATACAATGCTGTTGGGGCCGCCGCGCGCACGCACACACACTACACACGACACGCACACACACACCACGCCAGCACCACGCACCCACACACCACACACACACACACACACACACACACACACACACACACACCACGATCAGTTGTGTGTTTTCAACACATATAAAGGGAAAGAAAAAACCCCCAAATAAGGACAGACAGAAAGACAGTCCAGAAAGAAAGAAAAACGAAAGAACGGGGAAAAGACCAAAAAGAAAGAAAGAAAGAATACAGACAGACAAACAGACAGACTGATAGACAGACAGACAGACAGACAGACAGATAGACAGAAAGAAAGAAAGAAAGAAAGAAAGCCAAAAGTAAACAGAGAGAAAAGAAGAAAGCAGAGAAGTAAGAAAGAAAAAGAAAAGAAACAAAAAACAGAATGAAAAGCAAACAAAAAACCCTCAAATAATCGATCCCCAAAAAAAGCAAGAAACAAACAAAGAAAAAAAAGAAACAAAACAAAAACAAAACCACACAAAACATTCCCAAACCAAAACAAAACTAACACTCACCAGATAGTTAGTTAGTTGCCCCAAAGGCCCCAAGCTAAACGGTGCAGGAACTCCAAAAAAACCCACCCAACTAATACAGGCGTTAGTTAGTTTGTTAGTTAGTTAGTTAGTTCATGCTGCTATCCCCAACACGTGCTCGCTGCTGCTGCCAGCGCCTGAAGGAACAGGTGTTTTCCCCGGAAGACACAACTCTCCAGGCTGTGGCAGACGATAAGAAATGCCAGCCTCTCGCAGACATGTGCCTCTGGCATCAAATGCTTCTCTGGTTGGGGTGTGGGGGGTGAGGGGGGGTGGTGGTGAGGGGGTGGGAGGTGGAGAGAGAAAGAAGGGGGAGGGGGGGGGGAAGTAGAGGTTGAGAGAGAGGGGTGAGAGAGAGAAAAGAGAGAGAGAGACAGAGAGAGAGAGAGAGAGAGAGAGACAGACAGACAGACAGACAGAGAGGGGGTGGAGAAGAGAGATACATACACACTCGCGCGCGCGCAAGCAACACACACACACACACACACACACACACACACACACACACACACACACACACACACACACACACACACACACACACACACACACAGTGAGAAAGAGACAGAGATACAGATATAGAGAGAAAGACAAACAGACGGATGAGTGAAAAGCCAGATAGAGACAAAAATAGAGAGGCAGACAGTCAGATTGATTGGTTGATTGATTGATGGAAAGCCACGTAGAGACAGAAACAGAGAGACAGACAGTCACATTGATTGGTTGGTTTTTTTGTGGGGGGGGGTTTGGGGATTGTTTTCGGCTATGGTTACTTTTAAACCACATGAATTTCTCGCCCTTTTTAGATGAGTTTGTATTCGTATTCACACACACACACAACACACACACACACACACACACACACACACACACACACACACACACACACACACACACACACACACACACACCTCTCTCTCTCTCTCTCTCTCTCTCTCTCAAGCACAAATACACACCATGTACGCACATACGCATACATTCAAATATATAAAGAATTTTCCACGTAGGGCTATTGAATAAAATGCAACCACAAGAAAGTTCGTTCTAATGTTTGATTGATTCATTTTTCTTGACTGCCTTAAGCTACTATTTTGTGTTATTGTCCATATATATATATAGTCTTTTATAAGCATCACTGCAACAAAGATGAGAAGAAGCTGAAGTAATTTTAACTGCTCAGATTTAATTAAAATGACCTTGGAGAACCACTACTTTTTTCGGGTTTTTATGTTTTGTTTTGTTTTTTGTTTTGGTTTTTTTGTGGCCTCAGTTGCATGCAGGTCAGGAGCACCATCTTTGGGTTTTTTTTAAATTTCTTTTTGTCGCCTTCTTTTTTTTCTTTTATTATTTTTTTTAAGTGAGTGCTTCACACACCTCTCTTCATTGGCCAATCCCCCCCCCCCCAAAAAAAAAAAAGAAACAAACAATAAACCCCTAGAAACCCAAATCTGATTGGTTGATTGATTTGTTGATAGATGGATGGATAATCTTTGTTCCCAATGGGTTAGAGATAAGTTACGTACAGTCAGACAAACAAACAAACAAACAGAGACAGAAACAAAGAGACAGATAAATAGACAGTTAATCAGACCGACAGACAGTTAATCAGACCGACAGACAGACAGACAAAGCTGCTGCAAGGAATACTGTCATGTATACCGTGGTACATTGCTTGTGCAGCAGATGTATTGCTACACACCCTCAAACCCACCCACCCATCTTCCCTCTCACCCATTTTCCCTCTCATCCCACCCATCTTCCCTCACACCATCTTCCCTCTCACCCATCTTCCCTCTCACCCCACCCATCTTCCCTCTCACCCATCTTCCCTCTCACCCACCCACCCATCTTCCCTCTCACCCACCCACCCATCTTCCCTCTCACCCATCTTCCCTCTCACCCACCCACCCATCTTCCCTCTCACCCATCTTCCCTTTCACCCATTTCCCCCCATCTTCCCTCTCACCACCCCCACCCTCTCCCCCCCCCCCCCCCACCCACCCCCACCCATCTTCCTCTCACCCACCCACCATCTTCCCTCTCACCCATCTTCCCTCTCACCCACCCACCCATCTTCCCTCTCTACCATCTTCCCTTTCACCCATCTTCCCTCCACATCTTCCCTCTCACCCCACCCACCCTCTCACCCACCCACCATCTCCCTCTCACCCATCTTCCCTCTCACCCACCCTACCCTCTTCCCTCTCACCCTCTCCTCTCACCATCTTCCCTCTCACATTTCCCTCTCACCCAATCTTCCCTCTCACCCATCCACCCTCGCACCCACCCACTCTTCCCCTCACCACTCTTACCCTCTCACCCATCTTCCCTCTCACCCACCCATCTTCCCTCTCACCCAACCACCTCTCACCCACCCATCTTCCCTCTCACCCATCTTCCCTCTCCCACACTCTTCCCTCTCACCCATCTTCCCTCTCACACCATCCACCCTCTCACCCACCCACCCTCTTCCCATACCCCATCTTCCCTCTACATCTTCCCTCTCACCCACTCCCCCCTCTCACCCACCCAATCTTCCTCTCACCCATCTTCCCTCTCACCATCCACCCTCTCACCCTACCCACCATTTCCTCTCACATCTCCCTCTCACCCACCCACCTCTCACCACACCATCTTCCCTCCACCCACCCACCCTCTCACCCACCCACCTCTTCCCTCCTACCCACCATCTTACCCATCTCCTCACATCCACCATTTCACCCCACCCCCTCTCACCCACCCACCATCTTCCCTCGCACCCACCCACCCTCTCACCCACCACCCTCTCACCACCCACCCTCTTCCTACCCACTATTCCCTCTCACCCACCTTTCCTCTCACCATCTTCCTCTCACCCATCTTCCCTCTCACCCATCCACCTCTCACCCCCCACCCACTCTCTACCCACCACATCTTCCTCTCACCCACCCACTACCACCATTCCTTCACCATCTCCCTACCCACCACCTCTCACCCACCCACCCATCTTCCCTCTCACCCATCTTCCCTCTCACCATCCCCCTTCACCCACCCATCTCCTTCACCATCTCCTACCACATCTTCCCTCTCACCCACCCACCATCTTCCCTCTACCATCTTCCCTCTCACCCACACCCATCTTCCCTCCACCACCCACCCTCTCACCCACCCATCCCTCTCACCCACCTCACCACCCATCTTCCCTCTCACATCTTCCTCTCACCCACCCACCCATCTTCCCTCTCACCCACCACCATCTTCCCTCTCACCCACACCATCTTCCCTCTCACCATCCCAACCCTCTCACCCACCCACCTATTCCCTCTCACATCTTCCCTCTCACCACATCTACCTCTCATCCACCCACCCATTTCCCTCTACATCTCCCATCTCATCCACCCACCCATATTCCCTCTCACCATCTTCCCTCTCTACCCACCCACCCTCTCACCCACCACCCATCTTCCCTCTCACCCATCTTCCCTCCCTCATCCCTCCACCCATATTCCCTCTCACCCATCTTCCTTCCACCCATCTTCCCTACCACCCACCCACCCTTCCCTCCACCCACCCTCTTCATCTTCCCTCCTCCACCCACCCATCTTCCCTCACCCACCCACCATCTTCCCTCTCACCCACCCATCTTCCCTCACACCCATCCACCCATCTTCCCTCTCACCCACCCATCTTCCCTCTCACCCACCCACCCATCTTCCCTCTCACCCACCCATCTCCCTCTCACTCACCCACCCGCTGCCCGCCACACCCTCAGGTCAGCTGCCCCTAGCAGCCACCTCACTGCACTGGACAGGTCAACATGTAGGCCTCGGCACAAAACAAAACGTACATAATAATGCGCATGCACGCACACACGCGGCGAGGCACTAGTGATACTTTTTGCTGGATTCCTTCGCATTGTGGTATCTATCTACTTTAATGGGGGGAAAAACGTTGACAGAATAGCAACATGTGGATGTAGTGGAATGGACGAAAAATTTTTTTGAAGAAGCTCATAGTAAAAACCGATGCCCCCCCCCCCCCCCCCTTTTTTTTAATTCAAATTCTGGGAAACAGTCTCCTTGAATCTTTCAGTGGACAAAAAACTCGGAACAATCTTAGGTTCAATTCTACCCCAACACACACACACACACACACACACACACACACACACACACACACACACACACACACACACACTCTCTCCTCTCTCCTCTCTCTCTCATTCTCTCTCTCTCTCTCTCTCTCTCTTCTCTCTCTCTCTCTTTACACCCCTAAGGGCGGGGACTGGATGTAAGAAAAAGCACATGGATGCTTATTCATTATCCTCGAAATAAAAGAATTTGTCATTCCTAGAAATGGAACACAAAAACTGTTAGCAGTAAATGTTGTTTTCTTCACTTTGAAACTTGTATTCCCTGAAGAAGAAAAAAGAAATAAACTGCTGAGCCTCCCCTCCATTGAAACAAACAGTGTGAATGAAAATCAAGTTTGATATAACAGTCCACAGTACGTATTTTGATGTGAATGCAAGTAGGCCACGCTGTTTTTTTGTTTGTTTTCGTTTTCATGGAACCTTATCATCGCAAAAAGCGGCGTGGACTGTTCATATAATGAAGCAAAAATGGGTATGGCTGTATTTCGTCACAAATGTCCTCTCTAGGGACACAGACCGAATTTCATGCAGAGAAATCTGTCTTGACTATGACTGCTATAGACAGAATACAACCCATCCAGTTTTTCCCTTGATTATTTATAATGTTCAATTAGCAATAAATAGTCCTGTTAGTAAAAAAAAAAATTTTTTAATATAAAAAATAATTAAATCCTTAAAAAAAAACGTGGAGCTAAGCGTTCTAATGGGTCTTGCAGCATAGATGTTCCCTTATTCATTCATGAGGGCTCTAGCATGTTACAAAATGCATGTTGGAAGCATTTTTTAAAAGAAAAGAAACTACAAGATATCGGTTCTCCCTGGAATGATGATGAAACGCATTTATTACTTTTTGATAAAATTAAATGCAGTAACTCACAGTCATGAATATAGAAATGTTGTATCTCTTATCTACAGGTTTAAGTTCAATGCTTTTAGAGCTAAATTTTCAACAACCAAAAAAGCAACATGTATCTGTGGCGGAAATATTACCATTTCTCACATTCTGTTAGAATGCAGAGATCTGAAAAATGCTGTACCTGTTTTCACAGTTTACTGCTTAGAGCAAAATTCTAAAAGACATTCCGTTTATGAAAGAAAAGGTATTGTCATAGACCCTTTATCAAATTTTTATAGTATACTGATGTTTACTAGTTCTATGAATTGCAAAGTTAGTGTTTAAGAAGTTTGGGGGGGGGCGGGGGTTCAACATTCTGGTTTTATGGTTTTTATTTTTGTTTCTTACAGTTGCTTAGTGTGGATAATTAGTCATGTGCATACCCCCCCCCCCCCCACACCGGTGGGAACGGATGACAAAATTTACAAACCGCATACACACGGGGACTGGATGTAAAAAAACACATAAGTGCTAATTCCATTCTCCTCGATATAAAAGAATAAATAAATAAATAAATTTTAAAAAAAACACACACTCTCGCCCACACACACTTTCCCGTCTGATATCACTAATTAGTGGAAGGACGTTAAACTGAAGAACTAACTAACTCACGCATGCTCGCACGCACGCACGCACACATACACACACAGCTAGTGATAGACAGTAAACAGAGACGCACGCACGCACACACACACACACACACGCGCCGCGCGCTCGCGCGCGTGCATGCCACCACGAGACATTACACACTGCGCACACATACCACACACACACCACACACACACACACACACACACACACACACACCCACAACCACCCACCACACACACACACACACACATTACACACACGACGCACGCACACACCTACACATACAGACACTCATGCACGCCGACACATACAGAGACACACACACACACACATAGCGCGCGCGCGCGCGCATGCACCCACAGCCATCACTCACACGCACACGCACTCACGCACGCACGCATGTCGCACGCGCGCTCGCCACCACACACACACACCAACCACGCCCACCCACACACATTTACACACCACACCACACCTACACACACACACACACCACACTCACCACCACCTGATGTTGTTCTGGGGTCATAGAAAACCTCTTGACTCAAAAAGTACATCAGTGTCCTAGAAATTGACTGTTAAATCAGTCTGAAGGCCCATAGCCGAGAGCACGTGTACACGCGCGTGCACGCTGCTCTCTCTCTCTTCTCTCTCTCTCTCTCTCTCTCTCTCTCTCTCTCTCTCTCTCTCTCTCTCTCCCCCTCTCTCCCTGCCTCAATCTCTCTCTCCTCTCTCCTCTCTAACTTTCTCTCTGTCTCTGTCTCTCTCTGTCTGTTTTCTCTTTCTGTCTGTCTGTCTGTCTCTCTCTCTCTCTCTCTCTCTGTCTGTCTCTAACTCTGTCTCGCACTCTCTCTGTCTCTGTCTGTCTGCCTGTCCATCTGTCCGTCTCTCTCTCTCTCAAACGCAGAGAGACACAGACAGAGAGAGAGAGAGACAGACAGACAGACAGACAGACAGGCGGGCAAGCAGGCAAGTAGGCAGGCAGGCAGATATAAAGACATGCAGACAGACAGATAGACATACAGACAGGCAGGCATTCGGACAGACAGAACAGGCACGCAGGGACATAGACAGACATGTAGACATACAGACAGACAGGTATACATACAGGCAGACAGGTAGACATAGAGACAGACAGGTATACATACAGGCAGACAGGTAGACATACAGACAGGCAGGTAGACATACAGACAGGTAGAGATACAGACATACAGGTAGACATACAGACAGAGAGGTAGACATACAGGCAGAGAGGTAGACATACAGACAGTTAGAGATACAGACAGACAGGTAGACATACAAACAGGTAGACAGACAGGCAGGCAGACAGGCAGGTAGACAGACAGAGAATCAGGTAGACAGACAGGCAGACAGACAGGTAGACAGACAGAGAATCAGGAAAGTTTACTTCAAGAATTAAAATAGTAGCATAGGTAGCAATAACAGTAGTTGAAGTACAAGTAAAAGTAGTAGTAGAAGTAGTAAGTAGTAGTGGTAGCAGCAGTAGCAGCAGCAGTAGAAGTAGTCGTAGTAGTAATGGTCGTCGTCGTTGTCATAGCAGTAGTAGTAGTAGTAGTAGCAGCAGCAGCAGCAGCAGCAGCAGCAGCAGCAGCAGCAGCAGCAGCAGCAGCAGCAGCAGCAGAAGTAACTGTAGTTGTAGAATCAGCAACAGAAGTAGAAGTAGAAGTAACAGCAGCAGAAGCAATAGCAACAGCAGCAGCAGAAGCAGTACTAGTAGCGGCAGCAGCAGAAGCAGCAGCAACAGCAGCAGAAGCAGCAGTGGTAGCAGTAGTAGTAGCAGCAGCAGCAACAACACCAACAACAGCAGCAGAAAAAGAAGAGTTGCGAAGAAGAAGAATTGCGAAGAAGAAGGAGAATCACGAAGAAGAAGAAGAAGACATTCTCATACTTTTCATCGTTCACACTTTTCATTGCTTTAACGATTTAGCAAATACGGTGCATGGTATGATATTTTGTGTTGTTGCCATCTCTCAGAAACAGCAGCAGCAGCAGCAGCAGCAGCAGCAGCAGCAGCAGCAGCAGTAGTAGTAGTAGTAGTAGTAGTAGTAGTAGTAGTAGTAGTAACAGTACTTTCTTTCTTCCTTGTGTGGTGAAAATCCCGGAAACTGAAAAGTGACTGATGATGATGATGACGACGACGACGACGACAACAACGACGACGATATTAGTGATAGTGATGGCTGTTGTAATTATCGCTGCCGTGTGTGTACTCTTGTTGCTGTTATAGTTGGGTTTCCTGAAGCTTAATTTTGTTTGGGAGGAAGATTATTATTATCTCTGTAGGTTGTTGGGTTGGTTTTTTAAAAATATTTATTCCCCTGTATTCATAATTATTGCTATGATGAGAGCAATGGCAATTAAAGGAGTTGTGGTTCGTGCTGAAAGGCGGGTAGTCAGTCCACAGAAGGACAAATGGGAGGTTAATTTATCCCTGTTATCTGCCCCTGCTCCCGAAATGGCGCAAAGTTGACTCAGCCGCGATCAATGACGATGCCATAGAAACCGCAGCTTTCTCTTCACAACCAACCAGCAGCCGACAGAAAACTGAACCAGTGGGTATTTTTTTTGTTTTTTAATGTGTTTTTTTTAATAAGAGGGTGAACCCATTTGGGCCCGAGGATGGTTAGATTTAAATTGGCTTTATGTTTACTTTTTTTTTTAACCAAACCCGGCGGTGTGTTAGATAACTCTTTCTGCGAACTTTTTTTTTTTTTAACGGGGTCAGAGTTTGTGGCTTTAAAGGGGACATAAGAGTGAAACGATAAGCTGGTTTATGAAATAAAATGTTGAAAGAGATAAAAGCGATGTCTAGAGGTTAAAGTCTGAGCCGGCCCTTGTGTCAGGATTGTGTTTGTGGATGTGTTTTGAAATACAGTTTTCCAAAGTTGGAGGTGAAGATAACGGTTTTATTCACGGTATTGGTTGTTTATTTATACCAAATAATAAGTTTATGAAAACGAGGGTGTGTATGTTGACAGAAAGAGAGAGAGAGCGAGAGAGAGAGAGAGAGAGAGAGAGAGATAGTTATGTACCAGTGAAAATTGTACAAAAAGCATTATTTTTTTGTATATTGATTGAAAGCCATGCAAGAGTTTTCCAACACTGCTTTGTGATTCTTGGAAACAAGAAAAAGTGAGAATTGAGAAAAAAAAATCGAGAGATACAGACAACAGACAGAGAACATAAAAACGAAATACCCTTGATATGGAGGCAACCATCAGCGCTTCGAGACCAACTTTTTTGTTGTTGTTGTTGTTGTTTTGACTATGTGTCCCATTTAAAGGAGAGAGAGCAGTTATTCTAGCAGCCAGGCCCAGCAGGTGAAGCAAACATTTCTGACAGGCTTTATCATCGATTTCCAGAGTCCTTGTTGCTGATGGCAAAGATAAGGAGAACTAGTAGAATGGTGGTGAGGGTAAGATAGAGATGAAAAACCATTTTAGACGAAAAGGAATCCACTGTTATCCTTGTCATTATCATCACATTTCATAATGATCATTGAAGCTACCATTCTACTGCTGAGTACTGTTGTTGTTGTTGTTGTTGTTGCTGTTGTTGTTGTTACTGCTGCTGTTGTTGTTGCTGCTGATACGGTACACCTACCGTACAACATTCTCCATTGTCTATACCACTCGTACTTGTCGTTTTATCTCATTTTTCCAAACTGCATATTCTTGGCCACGGTGCTCAAGGTAAAGTTGAGAATCAATGTCATGATTGCTGTATTTGTATTTTGTTGGGGCTTTTTCTGAGGTGGCTGTTTGTTTCAGTATCCCTTGTTAGTTGACCTGTTTGTTGGCGGATCACTCTCCCCCTTTGGGAATGCCGGGAGCTTTTTGAGTATAATCCAAAAACTTTTTTAGAGTGTAACGATATAAAAATGGAATTTCTGCACTTCCACACCTTCTGGAAGTTACGTAGTAGAAATTTTCCCCTTTTCTATCCCTCTTTATTTCTGTCTTTCTTTTTCTTAACCTTTCTATCCTCTCTCACACATGCCTATTTTCTAACTCCCCTGTCCATTCTCCTAGGCTTTTTTCCAAATAGGTCTAACAACTTTCCTCTCCAATTTTCAGACGTTCTATGACATTTTGAACTGTATTGATTTGTTCTGGTCACCAGTTGGTGACAGTGCAAACTCTTGGATGGACACAGGATGTCTGTTCTGCTGTGTTATTTGCCCTTACGGCATTTTAATGTATATTTTTGTCCTTTCTAGTGTTTTTCATCCTTTTCATTGCTTTTTCGTAACCTGGGGATGATGAATTAAGGAGAATGGCTGGTGTCCTCAGCACAGCCTGGTTTCATTGGCCTTAAGGAATGAAATGAGTAAGACAAAAGGCAAAGGTGTCCCATAACCTATGTGGTCGTAGGGACGCGAGGCATCAGAGACCTCACTTCTCTAGGGGCCAGCATATTGAGGGGGGCGCCCATCTCCTCTCCCTCGCTGCTTTTCCTTCCCTGACCCTAAAGAGAGCAGGTACCCATTTACAGCTGCGTGAACTGGGGGACTGTACTGAACCCAAGGCGCGCAAACGGTCACCCATCCAATTGGTAACCACGCTCGACGCTGCTTAACATTGGCTGGAAGAAGGCAAGCGCTCTGACCGCTGAGCTATCCCGTAAGAATCTTTGTCATTTAATGGTCTTTTCCAAGAATGACAGTGTTGTACATTTTAAGGGGTTAAGGAGTGTTGGTTTTGAATTCAAAATCAATAGTGCTGTAGACACTAAAACTAAATAAAGTGACAGCCGTGGTATGGGTTTCGTGGTCGGTAGAGCTATAAACAACTCGAAATGACATAAAATGGATGATTACTCCCTTTCGCCTTATTTTTTTTCTCAGTCTTTTTTTTTTATTTCGAGAATAATGGAATAAACACTCATATGCTTTTTTTTCTACATCCGGTCCCCATGTGTAGGCAGTTTTTTAAATGTTGTCATCCATTCCCACCGGTACACAACGGCCTACTCTTTCGAAAAGTGGAACAGGTTTTAACGTGTGCGCAAGATGTTCTGGGTGCTGATAGTTTGGTTGGCTGCAACGGGCGCAAGTAGCAGAGTCACAGAAAGCTGCAGGTTTCTGATCCTCATGGTTCTGAAGCCCGCGAGTTGCGGGTTCGACTCTCGGTGGCGTTTAACTGGTGGTTAAAGGCTGTAGAATTCGCTTCCTGCTTTGTTTTGTTTGTGTTTTGTTTATAACCATCTCTCGGGTTAGTTCATTAAAAGATAATTACGGTAATGTCTGACTTGCCTTCATGTATACAGGTACATGCAGATCTTCCACATAGAAGTAAGAGAACCTTTTTCTCCCTCCAACCATTCAGGTAGCTGCATTCCGTCTTCCGGGATGGTGTCTAAACGCGACACCTGCCTGCATGCGTCTTTTTATTTTTTTTTAAAAATGGTCATCCGTTCCTACCTGTACGAAATGGCCTACTCTTCCAAAAGGGGTTTTAACTTGTGGGCGGGATGTTCCGCATGCATTCGCACACAAGGCCTTGGTTAAATAGTCTAACCCGAAGGACTTTGACATTTAGCTCGCTTCTTTTGGTCAAAACTAGGAAGAAAGGGTAAGGCTGGGAATCGAACCCAGAACCTCACGGTGTACTTGTTAGGCAGGTCTTCACTGTCCATACATAACTCACCATATAATTATAACATAGAGATAAACCGCCATTGTATGTTAGTTAGTCCGTCGTTTTCAACGATGACCTCCAAAACAGCAGAGGAAGCAGCTTCTGTTTCGGAACTTGGGCAGAAATTTGATTATAGTGGAGATGCCTTGCCCACAGTACATCCCCACTCTCTCGGCCAAGTGGGCATAAGGACAGTCAGCGTTGGAGATGTTCTCCAAAGGCCAACTAGCCCCCAGAGCTGCAGCACACAAGGACTGTGCAAGTCAAGCCTCCTAGTCAGAGAGTCATAGTCGATCACTAAAGACTAAACTGTAAAGTGGAATTCCATGAGTGGGAAAGCCACTGGTCATACAGCCTCTCACTTTGCTGTTGCCCCCAGCGTCAATGGTTTAATCAAAAACTGTGATAAACCCCAGGCGCTGACCAGACATACATACATTAAAGGTAAAAAGGTGTTCCCATATCCTATGTGGCCGTTGGGGAGCGAGGCGTCAGAGACCTCACTTCTCTAGGATCCAGCATATTGAGGGCGGCGCCCATCTCCTCTCCCTCGCTGCTTTACCTTCCCTGACCCTAAAGAGGGCAGGTACCCATTTACAGCTGGGTGAACTGGGGGAACTGTACTGAAGCCAAGGCGCTCAAACGGTCACCCATCCAACTGGTAACCACGCTCGACGCTGCTTAACTTGGCTGGGGGGAAAGCGAGTGCTCCGACCACTGAGCTATCCCGTCCCCAATTCGCACACAAGGCCTTGGTTAAATAGTCTAACCCGAAGGACTTTGACATTTAGCTCGCTTCTTTTGTCAAAACTGGGAAGAAAAGGTAGGGCTTGGAATCGAACCCAGAACCTCACGGTGTACTTGTTAGGCAGGTCTTCACTGTCCATACATAACCCACCATATAATTATAACATAGAGATAAACCGCCATACATACAGACATACAGACATACATACATGCATTAACGGTAAAAAGGTGTCCCATATCCTATGTGGCTGTTGGGGAGCGAGATGTCAGAGACCTCAGCTTCTTCTGGGGCCAGCACATTGAGGGCGGCGTCCATCTCCTCTCCGTCTCTCCTTTACCTTCCCTGACCCTAAAGAGGCAGGTACACATTTACAGCTGGGTGAACTGGGGGACTGTACTGAAGCCAAGGCGCGTAAACGGTCACCCACCAACTTGGTAACCATGCTCGATGCTGCTTAACCTTAGCTTGGGGAAAGGAGTGCTCTGACAACCGAGCTATCCTGGTCACCCCCCCTCCCCCAAACACACACACACACACGCATGCATATATATATATATATATATATATATATATATATATATATATATATATATATATATATACATATACATTATATATATATAATTTTATATATATATATATATATATAAAATATATATATATATATGATAGATATATATATTCCCACATACATTCATACGTGCATATACACATAATGCATATATATAATCAGGGTAATCAAAGACTTTTTCAAAGTTATGCGTACACACACACACGCACGTACGCACACACACACACACATACACACACATACACACGCACGTACGCACACACACACACACACACGCGCGCGCGCGGGGAGGGGGGGATGGAGGGTGGGACGGGGTGGAAATAGAGACATTATTCAAATAAAACATTACCAACATTTAGACAATACTTTTTTTTTTTATATAAGACAAGTTCACACGTTATGCAAGGAATTCTAACGTGTCATTAGAATTTTGACAGAATTCCAAGATAATTTTTTTTTTAAACCTGATGTAGCTTAATCCCGACATGTTCCTTAGGAAACGAGTTCAGCCTTCCTCATCAGCAAAAGTAGCTAACGTCACACATGACGTCAATCGGCATGAATGACTAATGAAGTCTCTCTAGCGAAATTTCCGCTTGTCGTGGCTTGACAGTTAGCGCTGTCTTACCACCGCCAAGCCATTGTCTGCAGTGACATCCTTTAACTGGTCCTCCACGACATAATAATATCTCCTTGTAGCAGCAGTAAGACGAGTGAGAGTGTAGGAAGGAGAATGCTTTTTACCTCAACAGCTCCCATCAGCCATCAGCACGGTTTATATATTATGTGTATATCAGGTCTTTGCCACCACAACGTCATTTGCCAAGTGAGGCGAAGCCCATTCTTCCCACTGTCAATGTAAAATCTGATACTGATCGATTTCACAAAGGCAGCTAGGTTCAGCCATCACTAGTTTTTGTCAAGTTGAACGGAAACGGAAGCGAGTTTAGCCACGCATGCGCAAGTACAGTAGGCCTACATCACTTAGCCTTTTATGATTGATTTCAGAATTAGCTGGGGTGGGGGGGGGGGGGGTGTTCAAACAAGAAGGCAAGAACAGCACTGAAACACGGCTACAGTCAGTGCCCAACCTCGGAATAATGTTACTCTTAGTTTTTTTTAGGAATTTTCCCTGTCTTTCTTTGAAGATCTCCCTATGCTGAGAATCAAATATATATTCAGGGCATGCATGCAAACACGTAACAGAATGTTGCAAAATAATGTGTGTATGTCTCCTGTTCTGAAAAAACCCCACAACAACGGTCGCTTCTTATTTCTGAACGTTTTATGCACACCCCTGTGGGGATACCGGGGGGCCTGTCAGCATAAATATCATCCCCACCTTCTGGAAATTCTGTGCTAGAAATTCATCTTTTCTATCCCTCTCTTTCTCTGTACCTTGGGGTTTTTTCTTCCTGTCACCATCTTGTCTATTTTCTGCCTTCTTGGTCCATTCTCCTGCATTTTTTTCCAGAGAGACTTATAATTGTCTCTCACGGGGGAGTCCGATGTGCTGGGTTTGACACTTGTCAGGTGCTAAACACTTAAGGGTTGCGCAACGCATTTTCGCTCATATGACAGAGAACAATAGTTGCAGTCTGAGCATCAAGAAGAAGAAGAATGTTTTATACTCACGGCAATGACGTAAACTTTCTGTGGTACTAACGGTAGATTCCGAGTTGATTTCTGTAAATTTGTTCAGAGACATAACCTCTTGTTCGAAGACATTACTCCTTGTTCAGAGACATTATCTCTTGTTCAGAGACATTACCCCTTGTTCAGAGACATTACCTCTTGTTCAGAGACATTATCTCTTGATCAGAGACATTACCTCTTGTTCAGAGACACTACCTCTTGTTCAGAGACATCACCCTTGTTCAGAGACACTACCTCTTGTTCAGAGACATTACCTCTTGTTCAGAGACATTACCCCTTGTTCAGAGACATTAACTCTTGTTCAGAGACATTACCTCTTGTTCAGAGACATTACCTCTTGTTCAGAGACATTACCCCTTGTTCAGAGACATTACCCCTTGTTCAGACATTACCCCTTGTTCAGAGACATTACCTCTTGTTCAGAGACATTACCCCTTGTTCAGAGACATTACCTCTTGTTCAGAGACATTACCCCTTGTTCAGACATTACCTCTTGTTCAGAGACATTACCCCTTGTTCAAAGACATTACCTCTTGATCAGGGACATTACCTCTTGTTTAAAGACATTACCTCTTGTTCGAAGACATTACCTCTTGTTCAGAGACATTACCCCTTGTTCAGAAACAAGGAGGTGGTCGTCACCTTGTGGTGGGCGAGTCACTCTGTCTGGCTCGGGGACCGAGCTAATACTGTCGTTAGTAGAGGGCTTCGTAGGTGGCTGTCCTGGGTATGTTAGCAAGGAACAGGCACCACACCTATCACCGCCAAAGTGACCCAGCACCAGTGCAGGGCCCCCTCTGGCTGGTGGCTCCACCGCGCCCTGATATTGATCGGCTCCCTGTGGACTTCCGACCCTGTGCTGGTGTATGGTGTGGGTGTGCGTGGGGGTGTTCGCACACGCACGTACGTGCGTGTGTACGTGCTGCATATATGCGTGCGTAAAAAATAAGTTTTTATGTCTTCTAATCAATGGGTTTAAAATTGTGTTCACAATTGATGTGTGTGCGCGCGTGTGTGTTGGTGTGTGTGTGTGTGTATGTGTGTGTGCATGCGCATGCGCGCGTGTGTGTTGGTGTGTGTGTGTGTGTGTGTGTGTTCGTGACATTTTATTTGAAGTCATTTTGGAATGTTTTAACCAATATGAAATATAGTTTCTGTGTCTTTGAGATTTTGTTGTGTATCAATCTGCCTGTCGGTATTGTAATTGCCCTTCATGGGATGATTAAAGTATTTTTGACTTGACTTTTGAATTTGACTTGACTTGACTTGAGGTTGCAACTCAAGGAACCTGGGTATAGCTGGGCCAGAGAGGTTGAAATGATGGGGGTGTAAAAAAAACCCAAACCAAACAAACTCAGCAGGACAGGAAGGTAGTAGAAAATGAAGCACTAAAAGAGAAACCCAAATGTCTTTGTGTACTTGAACCTTCCTGTGCTCAGAGTAGCCATGAAGTGTCAACAAGCTGAGGTGAGCAAAACTGGTTGATACCAACTATCTCTGACGCTGAGAGCATCGTTAGTTCGTGACAACAATCAATATCAAGCTGTAGTGGTATGTGAGGGTATTGCTTCATTATTCCGTGACAATAAAGGAGGCGTTATCTGGATAAACAATCTCTGAAGCAATAACAATGTCGTCAGCAAGATGGGTGGTGGCAAAAGGTCAGTTCATGGGGAAGCATGTGACAGTCACACCTTTTGCCTTTAATGGGGACTGTTTCAGGTCTTATCCTGTTTCAGTCGTGCTGTTGAAGAAGAAGAAGAAGAAGAAGAAGAAGAAACCCAAATAAAAAGGTGATTGAGATATAGAATGACGAATTATAAATAAACAGTTTGACGACGTCATTGGTATGAAGAGCATTAGTAAAAGCAAGCAAACAAACAAAACAAAAACAGAAAGAAAGCATTAGCTGTTGAAGTGAAGGGATGGTGTGAATTTAGTGCAGAATTTTTCCCCCAAAGCCTTCTCTCTCTCTCTGGGTAGCTTCCCTTGCCTGGCAGCCAGCGAGATGTGTCACTCCTCAGCTCTTACACATTCTGCAGTCTTTTCGTCAACTTATTTACAGTCTTGATGCCTGTTCAATGACCCCCATCGACACTAGAAAGCATACTGAACGCTGTGCTGAATGAAATGTCTGTGTCTTCTTTGAAAATCGATGGCAGAGGCATTCAGGCCGTCTTACTCTAAGACTGTCACCTTCAACTTTGAATCAACAACACCCTTCAACACAGGACAGCATTGTTTACAGAAGGAAATGTGTGTCACAAGTAATAAGAGATAGATTGAGAACCCAAAAAACACTGGGCAAGTGGAAAAAGACCAGAAAGTGAATTGTCACCTTCCTGCTTATTGCCCAACACCCGCCCAGTATTAAGTTTTAACAGAAAAGCTTAAAATCTTATCATGATAAACTATTGTCATTCTCTCTCTCTCTCTCTCTCGATTAAGGGACAGCAAGAGAAACACACGGTTTCGAAAGGTGGTGGTACATAGTTCAGGGGATCAAAACATTGTGATGTGTGAATCAGATGACATCACCCTGGAATACTCTTGGAATGGAGATCCTGGCGAGGAATCTAAGTGTGTGTTCTGGTACATCAAGCAAGAAGAGAAAAACATGTTGCCAGAAGAACGTGTCAGGCTTGCCAGACTTCGTAAAGGGAAGCAGTGTACTAACATACAACACGCAGCCACAGTGGCGAGTGCTGAGCGGGAATTACATCATCTTCGGGACCTGATCCGGTCTTACATGGGCTGACTTCGCTGGTTGTAGACTGGAAAAGGAAAGGCTGTTTTAAAATTGAGACACTTGAGACACACAGACAATAATGTATCGAATCTTGATGTACATACCACTACTGCCATGGTTTCCATGTCATTGTAATCGCGTCGCGTTCGATATCGTTGTTACCGCGCCGCAGCGCTATATGGCTTGATTGCTAAATAGCAATAAATTTTGTCAATTGTCAATTGTCTCTCTCTCTCTCTCTCTCTCTCTCTCTCTCTCTCTTTCTCTCTTCTCCTCCTCCTCCTCCTTCTGCTTCCCCTTTCTCTGTCACTCTCTCTCTCTCTCTGCACATTCGGGCTTGTGTGTGCTTAGTGTTATGTTTTAATCTTTCTATTGATCTCTCTGTTGAACTTTTTCATCACCGAAAACACACACACACACACAACTGAGGTTAACTCCAGAGGGGGAAAAAGTCCCCTTCAAAGGGCATCTCCGCCCTAGCCACAAACCTAGGATCAATCCCGGGTCAGTCAGATCCCAGGCCCAACCCTCTGACCCACCATGTTACCACCCCACCCCCCTCTTTTCAATTATAAAACAGCAAGATTAGCTTTGACAGAATTACAGGAGTAAAGGCTTGAATGGAACAATAGCCTACCTACTGTAACACTGACTGAACAAGCTGGCCTCTGAACACCCAAGAAAAATGAGCCCAGAGAAGGATTAGGCCGTTAGCATATGCATATATCCCTGGATATGTATACACGATATGTACTAAACACACGGGTTGTGGTGGCTACGTCAGACCCCTTTTTAAAAAATCAGTTTGAATGTTCTAGAGGGTTCAGGGGGGTGGGGGGGAGGTCACTGACAAATTATCACCTCAACATGGTATTGTATGAAGCATACTAAGCCGGAACACATCACTAACTGTACTGCTGCTGTTGCTGCTGGTGGTGCTGGTGGTGCTGGTGGTGGTGGTAGATGCAGTGCTTTAGGATGAATTATAAATGTCTCCCTTAGCGGCGAATTTTCCCCAGCCCTGTCAGGGTACCACTGAATGATGACAACAACAATGCTGACAGCCAGCAAAATGGTTTAAGGCGTTGTTACACCACGAGTTGGGACGGGATAGCTCAGTGGTCAGACCACTCGCTTGCCCCCAAGCAACATCGAGCGTTGTTACCAACTGGATGGGTGACCGACCGTTCGCCTGCCTAGGCTTTTTAGCACAGTCTCCAAAGTTCCACCCAGCTGTGAATGGGTACCTGCCCTCTTTAGGGTCGGGGAAGGTAAAGCAGCGAGGGAGAGGAGATGGGCGCCTCCCTTAATATACTGGCTCGGCTCCTGGAGAAGCTGAGGTCTCTGACACCTCGCTCCCCAACAACCGTGTAGGTTATGGGAACACTATTACCTTTTTACTCCATGAGTACCAATGTGTCTAGGAAACGGATGGGAAGCGGAGGGAGAGAGGGGGGTGGGGGGAGTAACCTAGTGGTTAGTGCGTTGAACTCGTGTTCTGACTATCACTGGTGGGGTGGGTTCAAGTCTCCCTTGTGGTGTCCCTTTGTGGTCCCCCCCACCCCCCCACCCCCAACCCCGAGTTAACATCTGACTTCATTCCTTCCTTCCCTGTAAGTCCGTTGGATGGGATTTAAAAAAAAGTTTTTTCGTTCCTTGGCTAGAGCTCTGAGGTTCACAATGGTGAGATTTTGGGTATGCGACCATTTTTACCCACCATGAAGGTAGCCGCATTCTGATTTTGGTGTCTAAACACGACACCTGTGTGCGTGTGTATTTTCGAATTTTTGTCATAGGTACCAACTATTTACGAAATGGCCTACTCTTTCGAAAGGCGGAACGGGTTTTAACATGTACGCTAGATGTTCTGCGGGCATTTGCACACGGGATCTCGATTTATAGCCTCATCCGAAAGACTTTTGGGGGAGTGGAGTCGGTACTGGTGGTAACTCCAGAGTAACGTTCTGTTAAACGGGCATCTCCGTGGTTGCTTGATAGGACTGGATGGCAATTCTTTTTAATTCTTTTTATAAAAAAAACGCATGGACGCAGGTGTCGTGTTTAGACACCATCCCTGAAGTCGGAATGCCGCTACCTTAATGGAGGGGGGGGGGGGGGCGGGGGGAGGGAGGGGGAAGGGGGGACGGTCGCATATCCGAAAATATCACTATTGGTGAACGTCGGGGCTCTAGCCGAGGAGCGATTCCTCCAACCTCACCCCCCCCCCACCCCCCACTCCCACCCCGTCAACCCCCACCCCCATCTCCACCCCAAGACAACCCAAAAACAAAAATCAACAACAAAAACAAACAAACCAAAAAAAACTTAACGGCTATTTCAGCCATATTGGAACAGGAAGTCCTTAACATTTTCTGTCTATCACTTGTCGATTACTGTTTTGGGGCGTATTCTTAACAGTTGTTTGAGTTCTTTATAGTTGATGCTAGACATGTACTATAAAAACATCAGACACAATCTGTAGTTGATGCTAGACATGTACTATGAAAACATCAGACACAATCTGTGAGCGTAGGTATATCCTAACAACACGACCCACAGGTGATGAGATCGTGTGTTTCCCTGCCAACATCATCTGTAACACCGTGAAATAAATTTCTAACATTTTCAAACACCATGGGGATGCAGGGGGAGGAGCCTGTCCGTATAAATAGCACTCCCTCTTTCTGGAAATTATGTGCTAGGAATTCCCTCTTTTCGATCCCTCTCTTAGTTTCCGCCTTGTTCCTTTTCTTCCTGTTACCTCCTTCATGTCGATTTTCTGCCTTCTTGCTTCATTCTCCTGCCCATTTTTCACAGAAACGGAAGCACGCGCCATTTCGCCCTTATGACAGACAAAAACGAGTTGCTGTCTGAGTGGTCGAGGAAGAAGAAGAAGAAGAAGAAGAAGAAGAAGGAGAAGGAGAAGGAGAAGAAGAAGAAGAAGAGGAAGAGGAAGAAGAAGAAGAAGAAGAAGAAGAAGAAGAAGTATCATGGGCGGGACACTCGCAGACAGGAAAGCTGGCTGGTGACAGTACCTTTAGGATACCTTGTCTGGAACAATGCCTGCGACGTAAATAACTGCTAACACCTGTTTAGCTCAAAACGGGCATTTCGGCCAAACAGACCTGCAATGTCCCATAGCAGCAACATTACATCATCCTCATCGTCATTGATCACTATACATTGAGAGACAGACAGACAGACAGACAAGACAGACAGACAGACAGACACAGAGAGAGAAAGAGAGACAGACAGACAGACAGAGTGACAGAGAGAATGGTCTCCCATTCGATAGCCCCGGTTGCACTGGTTTCATGGTGACCTCAGTTTCGGTTTCTCCATACACTTCTGAGCCTGTGGTGAGTTTGTGTCAAAGCCTTCGGGGATTCGTGGTTCATGGGAGTGTCGTTTGGGGAAGGTAGTGGGGTTGGAATAGGAGTGAGAAATGAAAGAGGAGAGCGGCTCACAGAATGGTGCAAGGAACAAAAGCTGGCTGTCATGAACACATGGTTTGAAAACCATCCAAGAAGATGCTGGACATGGAAAAGCCCTGGCGATAGAACCAGGAATCAAATAGATTACATCCTGATTCAAGAACGCTTCAGTAACTCTATAACATCTTGTAAGTCCATGCCAGGTGCAGACTGTGGAAGTGATCATGTCCCAGTTATCGGGACAATGCGACTAAAATTGAAAAAGTTGTCAAAAGCAAAAAGAACACCAAAACTGCAAATGAACATGCTACAAACTGACGAAGAAATCAAAGAAAAATACAAGATCAAAGTTGGAAACAAATTCGATGGCCTAGATCAACTCACCACTACAGAGGAAAAATGGCAGATGATGAAAGATAGCATCAGCGAGGCAGCAAAAGAATATATACCAGTCATAAATAGAAAGGAACATAAGAAGTGGATGAGCTCCGAGATTTTAAACCTAATGGAAAACAGGAGAAAGGCAAAAGTAGATGAAAAGAAGTATTGACAAACTGGTTAAGAAAAAATGTAATGAAGCCAAGGAAGAATGGATCAATATGCAGTGCAAGGAAATTGAAATGAATGCAAATTTTAATAGCAAACTTATGCATGAAAAAATAAAAGATGTGACAGGAAAGAAATCATCTGCAAAAACATGTTGTATAAAGTCGAGAGATGGAGATATACTCATGGAAAAAGAAGATATTCTTAACAGGTGGTCAGAATACATCGAAGAGTTATACCACGACGACAGAGGTCCACCCCATATTAGCAACGAAGATGGCCACATAATCATGGAAGACGAAGTGAGACATGCACTCAGCAAGATGAAAAGTGGTAAGGCGCCAGGACCTGATGATATCCCATCTGAATTGATAACAGCCCTGGATGAAGTGGGAATTAAGGCAGTCACAAAACTACTAAACAATATATATGACACAGGAGAGATTCCGACAGATATGAAGAAGTCCATCTACATTGCGATCCCTAAGAAACTGGGTACAGCTGAATGTGACCAACATCGTACAATCAGCCTGATGAGTCACCTCACCAAAGTTCTTCTACGAATACTCATGAAGAGAATGAGAAATAAAATACTCCCAGAAATATCAGAAACGCAATTGGGATTCATGGCAGACAAAGGCACCAGAAATGCAATCTTCGCATTGAAAACTCTCATAGAAAGATCCATCGAGGTCCAGAAGGACCTGTACCTCTGCTTCATTGACTACTCAAAAGCGTTCGACAAAGTACGACACTCCGACTTGTTTGATATTCTGGCAGGGCTATACATCGACGGGAAAGATCTTCGAGTCCTCAGAAACATATATTGGGAACAGGAGGCAGCCATTAGAGTCGACAATGACATGTCAATATAGACCAATCTGCAGGGGTGTGAGGCAGGGCTGCGTGTTCTCGCCTGATTTATTTAATGCATATAGTGAAACAATTCTACGAAATATTACGGCGTATTAGTGCAATTCGAAAGTACCTGTCCACTGATGCAACATCCAAACTTGTCACATCTCTCATTCTTTCACGTCTGGACTATTGCAATTCTCTTTTGGCTGGTCTGCAAGCATCATCTATCTACTCCCTTCAACGAATTCAAAACTCTGCTGCTCGACTTGTTCTCAAAAAGAAAAAATCTGAGCATACTACTCCTCTCTTGCGATCTCTCCACTGGTTGCCTGTGCCACAGAGAGTCAAGTACAAGATCTGTACCCTCTGTTACAAATGTCTCCATAAAACAGCACCTTCCTACCTCTGTGAATGTCTTCACCTGTACACTCCTTCTCGTTCCCTCCGCTCTGCTGCAGATACCCTGTGCTTACAAATACCTAGATTCAACCAGTCCACCGTTGGCCGTCGCTCTTTCTCTGTTTCTGGTCCAGCGATCTGGAATGACCTCCCTCTCTCCCTTCGCGAAAAGCCTACTTACAACACTTTTAAATCCAGCCTCAAGACATACCTATTTCAAACCTAAGACCTCCCCCTACAGTTTCATCTCATAATTATCTGTCCTTGCCTTCAGTAGCCTAAATTCTCATCACCCTGCTGAAGCGTATAACCTCTGTGTGTGTGTGTGTGTGTGTGTGTGCGTGCGTGTGTGTGTGTGTGTGTGTGTGTGTGTGTGTGTGTGTGTGTGTGTGTGCGTGCGCGCGTGTGCGCGCGTGTGTTTGTGTGTATTTGAACTTTTTAAACTATTAATCATTGTTGGTTGCATGTGTAGGAGTGGAATGGATGCAAGCGCTTTGATTTGTTGTTTTTTACAAGATATAGCGGTATATAAATTCCATTTATTATTATTATTATTATTATTAAATATTGAGATTCATGAGGGAATTAGTGTAGGTGGCCGCAACATCAACAACCTGAGATATGCAGATGACACAGTCCTTATCGCCGACTCTGAAGAAAAACTGCAAAAGATTTTAACAACAGTAACAGACGAAAGCGAAAAGAAAGGATTACAGCTCAATGCAAAGAAGACAGAATGCATGGTGATCTCGAAAAAAGCTGTTATACCACAATGCAACATAGCCTGTAAAGGAGAGAGAATCAGACAAGTAAACACCTTTAAATACCTTGGTTGTACTATCACCCCGGACGGCAAGTGTGACACAGAAATCAAGAAGAGAATCGGTCAATCTAAGGCAACTTTTAACAACATGAAATGCATTTTTACCAACAGTAAGATAAGCCCCAAGACAAAGATCCATGTTTTGAGAGCCTACGTATGGTCCATTCTTCTGTACGGATGTGAGTGCTGGACCCTAGCCAAGGACACAGAACAGCGATTAGAAGCAGTGGAAATGTGGTTCATCCGGAGAATCATGAAAGTCTCATGGACAAAAAGAAAAACAAATGCAGAAGTAATGGAAATGGCTGGGTACAAGAGATCCCTTCTCAACACCATCAGAGAAAGACACCTCAAATTTTTCGGCCATATAATCAGGGCTGACGGACTAGAGAAACTGTTGTGGAGTGGCAAAATCTGCGGAAACAAGAGCAGAGGAAGACAACGCACAAAATTCACAGACAGCCTAAACAAATTCGCAACGAATAAAGAGGGCACCAACAATGAGCTCATGAGAGGGACCGAGAACAGGGAAGAATGGAGAGCCATGATCGTCGATGTCTGCAAGACCAGACCGGACACTTGAAGAAGAAGAAGAAGTGGGGTTGGGGGCGGGGGGCGGGACATGGGCATGGCATCTAGTCTGGCTCCGCCACTGAGCTATTACTGTCGTCAGTAGGGGTGTCAGTAGGTGGTGGGTGTCCTAGGTATGTTCACCTCAGAACAGGCACCACTGAACACCTCCCAAAGCAGAGTAAACATACCGTTACAGAACTGCAGCGTTAATTGTTTTCCAATATTCAGTGCTTTGTCACTCTGAAGGAGAAAGTCTCCACGACTGTCACACTCCGTTGACTTTCAGCAAAAAGAAATGTCTATAATTTAAAGGTTTGGGTACTCTTGATATTCGCCAAGATTTTACTTCTGTTTGAAGATTATTACTTCGAGCGGTGAAGTGTGAAGTATATTTCTGTTGGGTACATTATTCAATCTCAACCAAGACAAACACAAAATGAAACAGAGAGAAAGAAGAGAAAGGGGGTAGAGATTGAGTAGGAAACAAGAGAAAAGGGGGGCAAAAGAGAAAGAAAGAAAGAAGAAAAAGGGAAAAGAGGGTTGGGTGGTAGATTTTGTGTATAGGTGCAAATGCAAAATTGAGATTTTTTTCTGACAGAAAAAAATGATGTTGAAAAATACATATTGCTTGCGGAAGAAAATAATATACTTACTATGCCAAGTATTGGTCATAGATGGAGTAATCATTGTAGAAACCGTAAAAATCTTGAACAGAAAACCAATTTTGCTTAAACAAAGCAAAGAAACACAGAGAACCCCCACCAAAAAACAATTAACTCTTTCTACCCCATATGTGTGGCCTGAGTTTTCTCCTCCTGCCCAGCTGTGCAGCCAGTTGTACATAAAAACAAAGGCATGCTGAGAAAACAAGTGCTTACTTCTCAACTATTAAATGGATAGCTCTCAAATTTCACAGTGTTAGTGTCATATAAATAAACTATCGATGGTTCAGTTTTCATAGCTATTGAATTACAAATAAGTTTGTTTGTTTGTTTATTAATAACAACCAAAATAAAGGCAACATTTTCCTTGTATGAAACAAAACGTTGAGAAAACAATGCAAAAACAAAAATTTCTGTACAGTTTTGAATATAGATGAAACTTTCTTACCACTGCAGAAAAAAGGGAAAACAAAAATAAAACAAAAACAAAGACCATGCCCTGCACACAATTTCAAACCACAGTGGCTTTGAAGGGGTACAGCTTTTGTAACAAAACAACACTGACTCAGTGAGGTAGTTCTCATCTCTGCCTTCACCACTTAGCCTAGATACTTCTTTGTTCACTGCAATAACTTTAGGAATTTACATTTAAATTTCCATAATTTTGGGGGATAAAATATTCTACTTTCCACCAACTATCCACGATTATCAGTGGGTGTGACTGTAATTTCACCCTGCCTGCATTGATCACTCAATACAGAGTTGATCTGCCAGTCTTCATCACTTCCAATGTAACTCTGGTTGCTGATATCAGCGTCATATTCAGCTGAATCCTCAGATTCCCTGCTACTGTAATTTATAATCCACTCACAA
>CM054152.1:34872195-34877195 GCA_028751875.1 Rapana venosa | reverse complement strand
AGCTGCCTCCTCTGCTGTTTTGGAGGTCATCGTCGGACACGACGGACAAACATACATATTGTTGTTTGTAGACGTATATTTAAAGACATCTCTATTATGCACTTTGTTTTTGTTTTGTTGTTGTTGTTGTTTGTAAACGTATAGTTAAAGGCATGTCTTTTCTTATGATTCATTTATTTGATGCAAATTTGTTCAGCTGCAGCCCCATTCTTGCATATGTAAAGATGCTAGAGTACTCATAAAGTAAGCATTGCTTGTTGTACTCATTTACATGTAGTGGTGCTTCGTTGTTTCTGAACGAATAACATTTTGTTCAAACCAAAGACATGTCACACGCTTTCATATTCACGTGATTATATGGTTTACTGTAACAATCAGCAGTATCCAAAACAGCATTACAAATAATAATAATAATAATATAATAATAATAATAATAATAATGAAATGACTGAAGCACATTCGAGATGCCAAAGGAGCTGTTATGTACAAAACTGCAACAATGAGAGATAAAAGAAGTGAAACTGAGGGGTTCTCACTTGAAATACGTTACAGAGGAGACAGGGTAGCCTAGCGGTTAGAGCGTTATGCCCGCTATATGACGGCCCGGGTTCGAGCCACCACTTAAAGCGTCTGTTTTGTTGTTGTTGTTGTTGTTGTTGTTGCTGCTGCTGCTTTTTTGCTTGTTTGTATGTGGTTGTGTTTTTTAAAATCTATGTCAGGAATGTATACGTACATGCAGACTACACAATTTCATGATTATTTACGTGTGCATCTGTATTTCTCTCTCTTCTTCTCTCGATCTCTCTCTCTACATCATCTCACACATCATCTCTCATTCTCAGTCTCACTCTCCTCATCTCTCTCATCTCTCTCTCTCTCTGAGGTCCCGTTTGGGCCCGAAACATTTCCCCCATCCATTAGACCATGAGTGGTGGTCTGGGCGCTAGTCTTTCGGATGAGACGATAAACCGAGGTCCCGTGTGATACTCAAAATTATTCAGCGCACGTAAAAGAACCCACGGCAACGAGAGTGTTGTCCCTGGCAAAATTCTTAGAAAAAAAGCTATTGTGATAGGGAAACAAATACAGACCCCCCCCCAAAAAAAAAAAAAGGTGGCGCTGCTCTTGTGGCGCGCCACGCGCTCTCCCCGAGGAGAGCATCCCGAATTTCACGTAGAGAAATCTTCGTGATTTAAAGTGGTATAAATAAAAATAAAATATATACAAGGAATTGTAATTGTATTTATCTCCACTAAAAGAATTTCAATTTCATATCTGAAAACATTTGAACATCCAGTACTTTTATGTAATAATATAAATTTCATTTCTTAGTATTGTTTTTGAAACGTTTGGACATCCAGCACTTAATCTCCTGTCTTTTTTTAAGTTTCATTGCGTCTGTGCTTTACACAAAATCAAAAGAAGAAAATTCAATGCATGGCTTTGTGCATTCTAGTTTATAAAATTCTATTCATGCATGAACTGACAGTTGTTCAATTTGAATTTTTTTTCTGTATTTTCTTGGATTGAAAAGACAAAGAAGAGTCTTTGAAAAACACACAATCAGAATCATGCTGGAGAGAGAGAGAGAGAGAGAGAGAGAGGAGAAGAGAGAGAGAGAGAGGAGAGAGAGAGAGAGAGAGGAGAGAGAGAGAGAGAGAGAGAAAGAAGAGGAGAGAGAGAGAAGAGAGAGAGATGAGAGAGAGAGAGAGAGAGAGAGATAAGAGAGAGAGAGAGAGAGAAGAGAGAAGAAATGACAATGACACATTCTATTTATTTCGAGGATAATGATAAGCATCATGTGCTTTTTTGCATCCAGTCCCCGCCGTAGGGATACATCTTAATAGTAACCCAATACTCATAACATAGAGAGAGAGAGAGGTAGTGAGAGAATCACAACGCAAGAGAAGACAGAGACAGAGACAGAGACAGACAGAGACAGAGACAGACAGAGACAGAGACAGAGACAGACAGAGACAGAGACAGACAGACAGACAAACAGACAAAGGGAATGAGGAGAACAGCAACAACAGGCATCACCATGGTGGTAGTTCAAACATCAAAGAGCGGAACGGGAGGGGGTGGGGGAAGGGGGGTGGGGGAATAGGGAGGGGGGGGGCAGAAAGGTACGGGAGTCTGACACACCCGGTGACAGGCCAGACGGTCCAGAACGTCTACCCCCAGTCATTTTGACCCCCCAGTTATAATTAAAAGATGTTTTCTTTTCATAAATTTAAGCACAAATAAACAAACACGCACAATTGGCCGAATATCAATCACACTTTTTTCTCTCTTCGTCATCGTCGAACGCTCAGACAGCAACAGTTGTTGTCTGTTATATGAACCAAAATGGGTTGCGCTGCCGTTAAGCCCCTGACAAGTCAGACCCAGCGCATCCGACTTCGGCATGGGAGAGAATTGTTATCTTTTAAGTCTTTCTGGGGGATAAAAAAAAAAGGGCAGGAGAATGGACCAAGAAGGCATGAATTAGACAAGGAGGAGGTGACAGGAAGAAAAGGAACAAGGCAGAAAGAAAGAGAGGGATAGAAAAGAGAAAATATCCAGCACAGAATTTCCAGTATGTGGGAATGCTAGTGATGCTGACAGGCCCCCGGCATCCCCAAGGGGGAACTTTTCTTTTTGTATATACATAACACTAAAAACAAAATATTTAAATGACTTGCACAGCATGCTGTAGTCAGCCTCAGCAAGCTACAAACTACAGTCTAAGGCTTTGACACATAACCGACAAAAAAAAACACCCCAGAGGAATCGGATGGTAAGCTCTTCAGTGTTTTTTGTCCGCTTGACTGTCCAAGAGGCGAAGGGAACAAGAAATCACTTTTTTTTTCTCAGAGTACCTTAGTAAGCCTCTGTCAGGTGATAAAACCAAATACTTTGTTCTTGCTTTTAAGATCGTTTATCTTATGTGTTTCTAAACTTATTTTAGTGTGTGTGTGTGTGTGAGTGTGTATGCGTGTGTGTGTGTGTGTGTGTGTGTGTGTGTGTGTGTGTGTGTGTGTGTGTGTGTGTGTGTGTGTGTGTGTGTGTGTGTGTGTGTGTGTGTGTGTGTGTGTGTGTGTGTGTGTGAAAGGAAGGAAAAAGAAAATAAAATTATTTTTTACGAGGATATAATGAATAAGCGCAGCATTCCCACTTTTTTATATATTTTACTTTCAGTCAGGGAAAACATGTGGTTTCATAAATTGTTGTCATTCGTTTCCATCGTATTAGACAGGAATGGAAATAAGGAACGTAATATAAACAAGAATCAATCAAAGAATTCCATATAAAAGGTTACAATGAATAATGTTTTAAAATACATATTTAAAAAACCCTGTACAGAGTAGTTTAAATATAATATAATATATCCCTTCGAAGTTGGAATGCGGCTACCTTAATAGTGGCGGGGGGGGGGGGGGGGAGGGGGGGGGGGAGGGCGGACACATGCAAAAATTTGACACGTGGTGAACCTCGGAGCTCTACCTGAGGAATGAAAAAGAATAATTAATATCAAACGAAATAAAACTGATCACCTTCACCTGTCCCCTAGTCTAGTAGACCGTTGGGTCACCACTGCAGATTTTGCAACTATAAAACTAATACAAAAATATAAAACTAGCAAGAATTTACACATGTCCTTCCACATTCTCTTCATCATAACAATTGAATATCCACTCACATCATTCCCCATATTCTCTAAACTTAATCACACATACATATATATTATTCCTATTTTTCAACTTATCAACTTTTTACCCGTGGGGGGTAAAATTAGCAGGGGAGTGTCACCGCTGTGGGGCGAACACCTGAAGAGGTTCCAGAACAAAACGTTGTGGGGTGAGGGTGTCTCCCTCACACCTCGTCGCCGCTTTCACTCACAAACAAGCACTAGTGCCTGGGTATCCATCTGGCAAGGTAGGCATGTCATTGTCATCTTTGTCATCATCATCATCATCATTATTATCATTATCATCATCAATACCATCGCCACCATCATCATCATTAACATCATCATTATCATCGCCGCCACCATCATCATCATCATCATCATCATCATCATCATCATCATCATCGCCACCATCATCTTGTCAACGTCATTGCACATCGCTGTTGTTATCGTGATCATCGCACGGCCATTGTCATCATCGTCATCGTCTTCGTTGTTGTTGTTGTTGTTGTTGTAATCATCACCATTTTCCTCGTTGTTGTCATTATCAATCATCACCACCACCACTACCACCACCACCATCGTCGCCACCTCTCCTATCCACTACAAGTACCACAATCATCTTCCTCTTCATCCTCATTATCTTTTCATGACTTTGTTTTATATATGATTCAATTTTATTTCACGTCTTTATGCTGCATGCAAAAAAACGGGACGGGATAGCTCAGTGGTCGGAGCACTCGCTTTCCCCCAGCCAAGTTAAGCAGCGTCGAGCGTGGTTACCAGTTGGATGGGTGACCGTTTGCGCGACTTGGCTTCAGTACAGTTCCCCCAGTTCACCCAGCTGTAAAATGGGTACCTGCCCTCTTTAGGGTCAGGGAAGGTAAAGCAGCGAGGGAGAGGAGATGGGCGCCGCCCTCAATGTGCTGGCCCTAGAGAAGTGAGGTCTCTGACGCCTCGCTCCCCTACGACCTTATAGGTTATGGGACTCCTTTACCTTTACCTTTTATGCTGCATGCACACCAGTCCTGAGTTAGTTTGCCCTTCACAGTCAAAACATCTTTGTTTTGCTTTTGTTTTTGGTTTTGGTTTTCGTTGTGTGTGTGTGTGTGTGTGTGTGTGTGTGTGTGTGTGTGTGTGTGTGTGGGTGTGTTGGGTGTGTGTGGTGTGTGTGTGTGCGCGCGCGCGCGCGCGCGTTCGTGCGTGCATGCGTGCTTGTGTGGGTGTGTGTGCGTGTGTTGTTCTGCTTTGTTGTTATTGTTTGATTAGGTTTGAATTACAAGAAAAATGTTTAGGTGGGTTTTATTTCACTTGAAACTCTTGCCATAGT
>CM054152.1:34859695-34862195 GCA_028751875.1 Rapana venosa | reverse complement strand
TGAAGGTTTCGTCACCAACTCCTCACCACAGGCACAGAGGTGTACGGGGGAAACAGACACCGACCTCACCTCGAGACAAGAGCTCAAGCTCTGTTTTGTCTGCTGATGACCCTGTAGTGCCTCCCCATAGTTCTACGCTGGTGAAAGAAAAGAACGAATAAGTCATCGCGGACTACGTGTAGGAATCCGTCATTCAAAGAACGAATTGTTTCATCGTCACTTAGCTGACAGTTCACAGAGTCTCTGTGGCAGTGTCAGAGAAAGGGCAGAGCAGTATTTATTATGGTGTTCTCGTTTTAACGCCGCTCGAGAAAGTACTGTGCTACATCTACCACGTTCTTGTCTGAAAGAACACCTTCTCTTGAAAGGGAGTCGGGATTTTTCACTTGGACACAAATATCTCGATATTTTTCAGGCTGTCCACAGATTCGTTTGTTTTTCATGTAGATTTTAAGAGTTCCTCGCAAAGTGAGATCTGTTGGAGGTGAGGCTTGGTGTAGGCATCAAGCGATATTTTTCAGTACATAATGATGTACTCTGTGTTGTCATCTGAAAAAGTTGTGATACCTGTTGACAGACAAGCTGTCACTGTTTCCATGTCTCTCCACTTTTCTTTTTGTTCATTTTCTTTTTTTTCTTTTCTTTTCTTTCTTACTTAGTCTCGTTTCCTTCTTTTTTCTGACTTAAAAATTATATGTATCCTAATATCAATATACAAATATGAGGTTTCAACGTTTCCACCAGCTTAAAGGCAGTAAGTTTAGAAAATAACGTCTTTGAGTTATTTATTATAGTTTCAATGGGATTGATTTGTTGTGGCAATGTGGGGGTTTTTTCCCAGCTGCCAAATAACCAGTTTCGTTTTGTTTGATGGTGGAGGAGGACACTGCAAGCTGTCAGCTTGTTGCTGCTCTGAACGTATTTCTTGTGTTTCTTTTCTCAGTACACATGAGTTTGAACCAACAGGGCCACTGAATCACAGACAATTATGAGGATGATGTACTGACCATGCTATGGAAGGTCACCAGCTTTGAGACTGCTTGACAGGACTGTACTCTGCGCTTCCCTATCATTACATCATCCAGCGTTAACCGGGCTTGAGAGAGACAGACACCTGCAGCGTTGGTCAAGCGATTTCAGCAACACTCTCAAAATCACACTCGTCCAGTAGATGAAGCTGGCCTGCACTGAGTGGTCCCAGTCTTCCACATGAGCCCACAGCACACTCACTCTGAGGAGGAACCCTATGAGGCTTGTGGGATACGAGCCCATAAGCTTCCAGCGAGGAAGCCAAGTCACTAACCACTGAGCCATGATGGATGCTTTTGGTTCGGATTTTTTAATACTCTAGACAGAAGAAGAAGAAGGAAGAGGAGGAGGAAGAGGAGGAGGAGGAGGAGGAGGAGGAGGGGGAGGAGAAAAAGAAGAAGGAGGAGGAGGAGGAGGAGGAGGAGGAGGAGGAGGAGGAGGAGGAGAAGGAGAAGGAGAAGAAGAAGAAGAAGAAGAAGAAGAAGAACAAGAACAAGAACAAGAAGAAGAAGGGGAAAAATAAGTTTGATTCTAGCTAGTTCCACAGTCCTCCCCTTCCCATCCCTCCCCGCCCCATTCAACCATGCCATCAATGACCCGTTATCAATATGCAAACACTGAATTATCGCTGAAGCAAGAGAGGTTATTAGCAGAATAATGTCCCCCCCCCCCCCCCCCCCGCCCCGCCCCCACCCCAAATCCGTCCATTTACTTCAACCACCCACAGCATACGGTAGTAGGGAGCTCACGATGTGTGCAGTCATGCAAACCTTGACCCAAAATGTAACGAACTTTGGCATGTTAGAAGGTAAGGTAAAGGTAAAGGAGTCCCATAACCTATAAGGTCGTAGGGGAGCGAGGCGTCAGAGACCTCACTTCTCTAGGGCCAGCATATTGAGGGCGGCGCCCATCTCCTCTACCTCGCTGCTTTACCTTCCCTGACCCTAAAGAGGGCAGGTACCCATTTACAGCTGGGTGAACTGGGGGAACTGTATGAAGCCAAGGCGCGCAAACGGTCACCCATCCATCTGGTAACCACGCTCGACGCTGCTTAGCTTGGCTGGGGGAAAGCGAGTGCTCCGACCACTGAGCTACCCCGTTGTTAGAAGACCACAGAAAAAACCCCTGTCCTCCTCTGCAGCCGAAAAGCGCCGACAGAGGTTGAATCATACATGACCCCGCTATTGCAATGCGGCTGCATCAGCCAGGAATAAGCGGCTTTCTCCACATAACATAGGGGTGAAAGGGGGGGACTCGGGCGACATGCAACAGTAGTGACTTTTATCCTTCTCCCCACGCTGAAGTCGGACAGTGCAGGGCCGGACTTGTCAGGCGCTTCACGGCAGCGCGACGCGCTTTCGCTTATATCAGACGGACAGACAGCGGCGGTTGCTAGCTTGAGCGTCCGACCGAGCAGCGCAACTGCGCACTTTCCTTCCTATGACAGACAACTGCGGTTGCTATCTTAGTG
>CM054152.1:34844695-34852195 GCA_028751875.1 Rapana venosa | reverse complement strand
TGTTTGGGGTTTTACCCTGGGCACGGGTTATCGGGGGGGAGGGTTTTCGTAGGAGGTCATGCTCATCAAGCAGTTGGGGAGAAAATTTATAGTGTCAGGGGTCGTGTGGTCGAGGTTTTTGAAAAAACGTTCGGAACTTTTGAAAGAAGGGATGAATGTCTAAAGGCCCCTTAAAATTTCGAGAGTAAATATTTTTTTCTTTCTGACAGGTTTTGTGATGTTTTGAGGAAAAGAAAGGGGGAATGTCAGAAGCGTTGTAGTGACAGAAAAAGATTTTTACAAGATTTAAAAGAAAATTAGTAATCAGCCCGTCTAAAATTGACCCCGATCTGGGGCGTTGCTTCGTTTACCGTGGAGAGAGAATGGTTTGGGCGAGAAAAAGAAAGAAGTTTGACTTGGAGAAGATGGTTGTCGAAATGGAAGTTGAAAATCACCAAAAATTATAAGTTTTGTGGGGGAGGCTTAGTGGTCGAGGGTGATGGAATTCTTGGTGAAAAAGAGAAGATGTTAGGTGTTTTTCGGCTGGGAGGTGGACGGTAAAGGCAGCAGATAGTAATAGAGTGGCCAGGTAGGTTGAGATTGATTTCGCAAACTTCAAAAGATTCATGTGAGAATTGAAGGTTGTGACTGAAAGAAAGAGACGGTTCCAATGTGTCTTTGAGAATGATGGCAATCCCACCTCCTCGAGAGAGTCGGGGGAAAGAAATAGTTTTATATCCAGGAGGAGTCAGCTGTTTTATTTTTGGTTCATGGCCATGTGGTTTAAGCCAAGTTTCGGTGAGGAAGGTTAAGTCAATGTTTTTTTCAGAGATAAAATCAGAAATGTAGTCGGCTTTTCCATTTGGACAGACCGACTGCACATTGAACAAACAAACTTGAAGAAGATCTGAAGGAGGTGGAGAGGTTGAAGATGAAAGTGGTGAGTTTGGACAAGCATCAGAGGAAGAGGACGAAGGCGATGGTGGAGATGCGGCTAGCAGAAGAACAGACAAGAGTTTGGATGGTGAATTGGGAGTAGAAGATGGTGAAAGAATGGTGTTAATCAGGCGATTCGATGTTTGAAACACATCATGATATACATCACCAACATCAGAACAAAAAAACATTATCAGAGTCACAATATATGTGTGTGTGTGTGTGTGTGTGTGTGTGTGTGTGTGTGTGTGTGTGTGTGTGTGTGGTGTGTTGTGTGTGTGTGTGAACGCATGCAGAACATCTTGCGCACACGTTAAATCCTGTTCCGGTGTTCGAAAGAGTAGGCCATTGTGTGCCGGTGGGAACAGATGACAAAATTTAAAAAACCGCATACACACGCATAATTTTTTTTTAAGCGCTTTGATTTGTTGCTTTGCAAGATTCAGCGCTATATCAATTCCATACATTTTATATCTATATCTATATATCTCTCTCTATATATATATATGTGTGTGTGGTGTGTGTGTGTGTGTGTGTGTGTGTGTGTGTGTGTGTGTGTGTGTGTGTGTGTGTGTGTGGTGCGTCGTGTCGTGCGCCGGTGCTAGTGCGTGCTGTGTATGTTGTATGTGTATGTTGTATGTGTATGTATGTTGTATGTGTATGTTGTTGTGTATGTTGTAGTGTATGTATGTAGGTTGTGTATGTATGTGTATGTATGTGTATGTATGTATGTATGTGTTGTAGTATGTATGTATGTAGTTGTATGTATGTATGTATGTGTATGTGTATGTATGTATTGTATGTATGTATGTATGTATGTATGTATGTGTATGTATGTATGTGTATGTATGTATGTATGTTGATGTATGTATGTGTATGTATGTATGTGTATGTATGTATGTGTATGTATGTATGTGTATGTATGTATGTGTATGTGTATGTATGTATGTATGTATATGTGTATGTAGTATGTTATGTATGTATGTATGGTGTATGTTTATGTATGTTGTATGTTTTTGTATGTATGTATGGTATGTATGTGTATGTATGTAGTGTATGATGTATGTATGTTATGTATGTATGTATGTATGTATGTATGTATGTATGTTATGTTATGTATGTATGTATGTATGTATGTATGTATGTATGTGTTGTGTATGTAGTGTGTGTGTATGTATGTATGTATGTATGTATGTATGTATGTATGTATGTATGTATGTATGTGTATATGTATGTATGTATGTATGTGTGATCGGTGGTCTAGAGGTAACGCGCCTGTCTAGAAAGCGAAAAGTCCGGGTCTGAAGTGTGCGGCGGTTCGTACCCCGTTTGGACCGGAAACTTTTCCCCCATCCATTAGACCATGAGTGGTGGTCTGGGCGCTAGTCTTTCGGATGAGACGATAAACCGAGGTCCCGTGTGTTACACGTAATTATTTAGCGCGCGTAAAAAAAACCCACGGCAACAAGAGAGTTGTCCCTGGCAAAATTCTTAGAAAAAAGCCACTCTGATAGGGAAACAAATACAGTTGCAGACATGAAAAAAAAAGGGTGAAAAGGGTGGCGCAGCGCTTGTGGCGACGCGCTCTCCCGCTCTCCCCGGGGAGAGCAGCCCGAATTTCACGGAGAAATCTAAATCTGAGCGCTTTGATTTGTTGCTTTACAAGATTCAGCGCTATATAAATTCCATACATTAATTATTATTATTATTATTATTATTTATTATTATTATTATTATATTATTATGTATGTGTATGTATGTATGTATGTGTATGTATGTGTATGTATGTGTATGTATGTATGTGTATATGTGTATGTATGTGTATATATGTATGTATGTATGTGTATGCATATATGTTGATGTGTATGTATGTATGTGTATGTATGTATGTGTATGTATGTATGTGTATGTGTATGTATGTTATGTGTGTGTATGTATGTGTATGTGTATGTATGTATGTGTATGTATGTATGTGTATGTATGTATGTGTATGTATGTATGTATGTGTATGTATGTATGTGTATGTATGTATGTGTATGTATGTATGTGTATGTGTGCGTCCGTGCATGCGTGCGTCGGTGCGCGTCGTGCGTGCATGTGTATGTATTGATTATGTATGTATTAGTATAATGTATGTATGTATGTATGTATGTATTAATGTATTTATGTAGTATGTGCGTGTATGCGCGCGCGTCCGTGCATGCGTGCGTGCGTTGCGTTGCATGTGTATTGGTATGTGTGTATGTTGTGTATGTATTTTTGTATGTATGTGTATGTATGTATGTGTGTATGTATGCGCGCGCGTCCGTGCGTGCGTACGTGCGCGCGTGCGTGCGCGCATGTGTGTGCTTGTATGTATGTATGTGTGTGTATGTGTGTGCAGAGCAAGGTCCACTTCCCAGCAGTGACTGTGTGTAACATGAACATGGTCAGAAAATCCCAGTGGGACACCTACGTGGTGAGACCAGGGGAGCAACGCTGGACAAGTCTCTGCCTCCCTTTTTCCCCCTTTTCTTCTATGACTGCCTGCCTGCCTGGCTAACTGGCTGGCTGGCTGGCTGGCTGGCTGGTTGGATGGATGGATGGATGGATGGATGGATGGTTGGTGTTGGTTGGTTGGTTGGTTGGTTGGTTGGATGGATGGATGGATGGATGGATGGTTGGGTGGGTGGGTGGGTGAGTGGATGGATGGTTGGGTTGGTTGGTTGGTTGGTGGTGTGGGTGGGTGGATGGATGGATGGTATGGATGGATGGATGGATGGATGGATGGATGGATGGTTGGGTGGGTGCGTGGGTGGATGGGTGGATGGTGGATTTTGGTTGGATGGATGGTTGGTGGATGATGGTTGGATGGTTGGATGGTGGGTGGGTGGGTGGTGTGGATGGATGGGTGGTGGATGATGGATGGTGGGTGGGATGGTATGGGTGGATGGGTGGGTGGGTTGGATGGATGGATGGGTGGGATGGTGTGGATGGATGGATGGATTGTGGATGGATGGATGGATGGTTGGATATGGTGGATGGGTGTGTTGGATGGATGGGATGGGTGGGTGGTGATGGTGTGGTGATGATGGATGGTTGATGTGGTGGTTGGGTTGGATGGTGTGGGTGGATGGATGGATGGATGGATGGATGGATGGATGGATGGATGGATAGGATGGATGGATGGTGGGTGGTGGATGGTTGCCTGTCTGTGTCTGTCTGTGTTTCTGTCTATCTGTCTGTGTTTCTGGCTTTATGGTTGTTTATTCATTGGAAAGGCCTTTGCTATTCTGTTTAGTTCGTGCGTTTTGTTTGGTTTTTTGTTGTTTTAGGGTGTGGGGGGGGGGGGGGGTTTGCCTAATACGAAGGAAGACGTCATATTTGGTTACTAAGAACAAGGTTGGTTTTCAGGATTCTCTGGTTTTTTTGGTTTTATCATACTTTATATGTCGCCGTTTATCTGATCCTTCCACAACACATTGACAGTCCTGGGTTGACGTCACTTTACGGTCGGCCAAGGCTTTGATCAATGCAAAAGAAAGACAGTAAAGGTGGTTTTAAGCCCTGATTTTTATCTGTTTTAACCTGAGATTGAGAAAATAATGCTACGAGGCGACAGCCCCGACATGGCTTCTGCGGTCGGCGGGGCAGTAAACAACATGTCAAAGTCCTTCGGATGAGACTATAAACCGAGGCCCCGTGTGCGAACGCACGCAGAACATCTTGCGCACACGTTAAATCCTGTTCCGCTTTTCGGAAGAGTAGGCCATTGTGTGCCTGTGGAAACAGATGACAAAATTTACAAAAACAGCATACACACGGGGACTGGATGTAAAAAAAAAGCACATGAGTGCTTATTCCATTATCCTCGATATAAAAGAATAAATAAAAAAAATAAAATAATAAATAAAAAAAGATTAGTTTAGATTCCGAACATTTAGACTGTAAGACTCGTGGAAATTGGTAGGGATAGGGGGGGGGGTGTTCGTTGGTTTACAATGTGTGTCTCTCACACCCACTATGTAAAGAAAGCTTGATGGGAGTGGAAGTACCAATAACTTTGTTTCTTCCCCCGCCCATGTATAGACAGCTAGGTGTATCATATATCCACAAAGGCGGAGGATTAGGGGGTGTCATAAAAGCGACATCTCATACAGAGATCGCATCACTCATGAGGAAGTGAAAACCAGAATATTAGAAACGCCACCGGACCATATGAAGAGCTCCTGACTTCAGTGGGGAAAAAACCGCAAACTAAAGTGGTACAGGCACGTCACCCGAACATCAGGACTGGCCAAGACTGTCCTACTACAGGGAACAGTACAAGGAGGGAGACCAAGAAGAGGCAGACAGAGAAAACGATGGGAAGACATCATCATCAGAGAGTGGACTGGCCTTGAGTGGAACAATTTGCTACAGAAAGCAGAGGGAAGCGGGGAGTGGAGGAAGCTGGTAGCAAAATCTTCAGTGGTGCCCCCACGGTCTACGGGACTACGAGATAGGTGAAGGTGAAAAGCGACATGTTATTCATTCATGATTGAAACTGGACACAAACAATTATTATCAAATTGAGTTTTGGGGAAAGAATGAAATGTCAGCTCTGGCAGAAACTAGAAATATTTATTCTTTTTCAAATAAATATCTAAATAAATAAATAAATAAATAACAGAGCCAAGCTGGCAGGCATTGGAAGCACGGTGAAGACCAGGGATGGGTTCTCTATCATAGCAGGCTACAGAAGCTGAAAAAAAAAAAAAAAAAATAAAAAAAAAAAAAAAACAAAAAAAAAAAAATATTGAATTTTGATTCTTAGATCTAGAAAGTTCCAAGACCGTGCCATTGTTATTTGTCTTGCTTTTTGCATGTGTTCTATTGTTCTACTATTATTGGAGGTTTTGTTTAAATTATATTTGTTTGTTTGATTTTGGTGACAGTCAACACCAGCCGTCAAAGGAGGCTCCAACAAACAGCAGTGAAGATCTTTACACTATTTACGGCAGAATCGCTGGAATGAGGAACTATTATATATATATATATAATATAATATATAATATATATATATATAATATTATATATTAATATCTATATATATATATAATAAACATATATAAATATATATAAATATATATGTACAATAACGATAATGAAAAAAAAAATATATCTCATAGAAGATCACTGAATATCGCCAATAGACGTTGACGAGGTAAGAACACAGGTATGCAGCCTTTTAACCATCTGCATATCAAGATAATAATCCAATATCAACAGTTACACTATGGCCACATAATATCCGACAAGAGACATGCCCAAAACCTTATTTTTGTCTTGAAACAGTTTTCCCGTTTTTCCATCGGCAACTAAAGAAGACAATTTGTTTTATACGATAAGAATCAGTTTCATGTCTTTTAACAAAAGACTGACATGTTATGGCCAGTGTGTGTTGGTGTTTGTGTTCAGGGCGTTCATGGTCCGTCAGGAGAAAGCGATCCGCATGTCCTTCAGCCACCAGATAGAGGACATGCTCTTCTCCTGCTCTTACAACGGCCAGGTGTGCTCTCCCCGGTGAGTGAGAGAGAGAGAGAGAGAGAGTGAATGAATGAACGAATTTTATTTGACAAAAGCTACAAGCCCATCAGTCAAAGGGGGCAATTGTAAACGACATATTAACATAGGAATGAATATGACAAGGACAATAATCACAAGTCCAGATAAATGCCAACCAATGTTTTCAATTATGATCTGTTTGCTTCATAGTATGGTTTACGTTTATCTAGAGCCTGCGTTACATATATTGCTAAGGATTGAATCTCGGACATATTATTTGAAGATAGCACCTTTTGTACAAGATTGGTGGTCCTGTTGGTTGGGTTTGTCAAAAAAGCAATTTGAGAGAGAGAGGGGGGGGGGGAGAGTGAGACAATGACAATGACAATGACAAAATTTATTGCTATTTAGCAATCAAGCCATATAGTGCTGCGGCGCGGTAACAAACGATATCGAACGCGACGCGATTACAATGACATGGAAACCATGGCAGTAGTGGCATGTACATCAAGATTCAATACATTATTGTCCGTGTCTCAATTTTCAAAACTGCCTTTCCTTTTCCAGTCTGCAGCCAGCGAAGTCAGCCCATGTAAAACTGGATCAGGTCCCGAAGAAGATGTAATTCCCGTTCAGCGCTTACCACTGTCTCTGCGTGTTGTGTGTTAGGACGCTGCTTCCCTTTACGAAGTCTGGCAAGCCTGACACGTTCTTCTGGCAACATGTTTTTCTCTTCTTGCTTGATGTACCAGAACACACACTTAGATTCCTCGCCAGTATCTCCATCACAAGAGTATTCCAGGGCGATGTCATCCGATTCACACATCACAATGTTTTGATCGCCTGAACCATCTACCACAACCTTTCGAAACCGTATGTTTCTCTTGCTGTCCCGTAATCAATGCTGCACACATTTGTCAGTTAGAGTAGACACATAATGTTTCACAATACCAGTATCAAAGCCATCCACTGTGCAGCCAACTGTCTGCTCTTCCTGCACATCAGACACATAAGACACACCGATCTCGCTGTCTGTTGCTGGATCACACAGTAGATCAA
>CM054152.1:34834695-34839695 GCA_028751875.1 Rapana venosa | reverse complement strand
GAAAAGAACAGAAACAGAATAAGATAGAAGAGAAATAAAATAACGATAACATTTTTATAAAAAAAAACAACTGATGATTTGTTGAACAGGTGGACATACAGAGAACAGAGCCGCCATTTGGGCGATGTGTGAATTACGAAAACAAGGACCAGGACCATATCAACATGTACTCCAAAGAATACAACGTGGGGTACTCTGACAAGGTTTGTCCTTCTGGCTTGTATTTATTTCAAACCTAAGATTTCCCCCCTCCTGTTTCATATCAGAACTATCCCACCCTTCACTAACCCATGTCCTATCACCCTGCTAAAGTATATGACCTGTGTGAGTGTGCTTTTGAAAAACATTTTTAACTATTGCAATTTTATTTCATAGATTTGGTCTGCAGCGCACCATGTTTGTAATATCTGTTTGAACTAGTGATTATTTGTCATTGGTTGTATGACTGTGTAAGATTAGGTCGAACGCATGCGCTTTGATTTGCCTTTGCAAGATATAGCGCTATATAAGTTCCATTTATTATTATTCTTTAGTTATTTATTGTTTATTTATTTCATTTATTTGGGGGGGGGGGGAGCACCGGCTGATTGGTCGGTTGATTGATTGATTGATTGAGTGGTTGGTTGGTTGGTTTCCTGGTTGGTTGGCTGGCTGGCTGGCTGGCTGGCTGGTTGTTTACTTTACAAGATTCAGCGCTATATAAATTCCATACATTATTATTATTATTATTTTATTATTATATTTTTGTTTTCCTGGTTGGTTGCTTGCTTGCTTGATTGATTGATTGATTGGGTGGGTGGGTGGGTGGCTGGCTGGTTGGTTGGATTGCTGGTTGGTTGGAAGGATGTTTCGTTGGTTGACGCGCGCGCGCGCGCACACACACACACACCACACACACCACACACACACCACACACACACACACAAACCCTCCCCCTCCCACCCCCACCCCCACCCCCCAAAAAATGTCCACTATGATTTTTCCTTTTTCTTTCTTTCTTTTTTTTGGGGGGTGTGGGGTGGGGGTGTGGGTGGTGTGGAAGGGAGTGGGTGGGTACCTCTTCTGTCCTTCATGACGTCATAATGAATCACGACGCCACATCGTTTCGTGTTGATGATGCAGGCGTGTCGGGTGACGTGTTACCAGACAGAGACTTACCACAGGTGTGGGTGCTGTGACACCGAGTACCCCTGCCTCCTCAGCTCCGCCGACGGCCAAAGTGTGGAGGCCCAGGTGTGCAATCTCTCCATCAAGGCCAATGGTGAGTGAGACAGGCCTCTACGTACTGGCTTCTCAGGAACGACCGTCCACGTTCCATTCCTTTTCATTGTGAAGTCTACTGCACTCAAAATGAATAATATTGGGATAGTAGACTGACAAGCCGCTGTGTGTGTGGGGGGAGGGGGGGGGGGTGGTGGCGGGGTGGTATGGGGTATGTGGGTGTGGGGTGGTGGTGGAGGGGTGGGGGGGTGGGTGGGGGTTAAGGGGGGGGGGGTGTGGGGGTGGGGTGGGGGGAATGTGGTGGGGGTAGGGTGGGTGGGGTATGTGTGTTGTGGTTTTTTGCGTGTGTGTGTGTGTGTCTTCGATTTTACGTCTGTTCACTCTCAGTGATATTAGACAGTGTGTGTGTGTGTGTGTGTGTGTGTGTGTGTGTGTGTGTGTGTGTGTGTGTGTGTGTGTGTGTGTGTGTGTGTGTGTTTGTTTGTTTGTTTGTTTGTTTGTTCATTTGTGTGTGTGTGTGTGTGCCCGCGCGCGCGCATTTGATTGTGTGTGTGTGTGTGTGTGTGTGTTTGTTTGTGTGTGTGTGCGTGTGTGTGTGTGTGCGTGTATGCTCGCGCGTTTGTGTGTGTTTATGTGTGTGTGTTTATGTGTGAGTGTGTGTGTGTGTTGTGTGTGTGTTGTTGTGTGTGTTTTGTGTGTGTTTATGTGTGTGAGTGTGTGTGTGTTTGTGTGTGTGTGTGTTTTTGTGTGTGTGTTTGTGTGTTGTTTATGTGTGTGTGTGTTGTGTGTGTGTTGTGTGTGTTTTTGTGTGTGAATGTGTGTGTGTTTGTGTTGAGTGTGTGTGTGTTTATGTTGTTGTGTGTGTGGTTGTGTGTGTGTGAGTGTGAGTGTGTGTGTGTTGTGAGTGTTTTAATTTGTGTGTGTGTGTTTGTTTTGTTTGTTCATTGTGTGTGTGTGTGCGCGCGTGCGCGCGCATTTTGTGTGTTATTTGTGTGTGTGTGTTCTTCTTTAATTTAACGTCTTTTCACATTAAGTGATATTAAACAAGTGTTGTGTGTGTTTGTTTGTGTGTGTGTGGTGTGTGTGTGCGTGTGTGCTCGCGCGTTTGTGTGTGTTTATGTTGTGTGTGTGTTTTGTGTGTAGTGTGTGTGTGTTGGGGGGGTGTGTTGTGTGTGTGTTTTGGATCAGTGTTTGGGGTTGGAGGCACACATATTTGGAATACCGGTGGTGAACAAGTCAATGGAAATCAAAGGACGACCTACAATGAAAGCTAGAATAATTATGCAACTCTTAAGTGCAACAGGCCCAAAAAAAAACCACAACAAAATAAAAACAAATAAATATTTAAAAAACCAATCACATGTGTTATCGCTTCACCCACACCACAACAATGGCCACAACATTTCACCGCAGCATAATGGTGTGGTGTGCGGTGGGTGTGGTGTGGTGTGGGTGTAGGTGTGGTGTGATGTGGGTGCGGTGTGGTGTGGGTGTGGTGTGGTGTGGGTGTGGTTGTTGGTGTGGGTGTGGTTTGGTGTGGGTGTGTTGTGGGTGTGGGTGTGGTTGTGGTGTGGTGTGGTATGGGTCTGGTGTGGGTGCGGTGTGGTGTGGTGTGATGTGGGTCTGGTGTGGGTGCGGTGTGGTGTGCGTGGTGTGATGTGGTGTGGTGTGGGTTGGGTCTCATGTGGGTGTGGTGTTGGTGTAGTGTTGATGTGGTGGGGTATGGAGTGGGTGCGGTGTGGTGTGGCGTGGTGTGATGTGGGTGCGGTGTGGTGTGGTGTGGGTGTGATGTGGTGTGGTTGGGGGTTGGGTGTCATGTGGGTGTGGTGTTGGTGTGGTGTTGGTGTGGTGTGGGTATGGTGTGGGTGTGGTGTGGATGTGGTGTGGGTATGGTGTGGGTTTGGTGTGGATGTGGTGTTGGTGTGGTGTGTTGTGGGTGTGGGAATGGTGTGGTGTGGTTGTAGTGTGGTGTGGGAATGGTGTGGGTGTGGTGTGGTGTGGTGTGGTGTGGTGTGTGGTGTGGGTAGGTGTGGTGTTGTGTGGGTGTGGGTTGGGTGTGGTGTGGCGTGGGTGTGGTGTGGGTGTGGTGTGGTGTGTGTGTATTGTGGTGTGGGTACGGTGGGGTGTGTGTGTGGTGTGGGTGTTGTGTGGTGTGGATGTGTTATGGTGTAGTGCTGTATGGTGAAAGTGTGGTGTGGTGTGGGTGCGGTTGGTTGGGGTGTGGGTGTGGTGTGGGTGCGGTTGGGTGTGGTGTGGGTGTGGTGTGGATGTAGTGTGGTGTGTGTGGTGCGGTGTGGTGTAAGTGTGGTGTGGTGTGGGTGCGGTTGGGTGTGGTGTGGTGTGGTGTAAGTGTGGTGTGGTGTGGGTGCGGTTTGGTGTGGTTTGGGTGTGGTGTGGGTGCGGTTGGTGTGGTGTGATGTGTGTGGATGTAGTGTGGTGCGGTGTGGTGTAAGTGTGGTGTGAGTGTGGTGTGAGTGTGGTGTGGGTGTAAAGTGTGGTGTGGGTGGGTGTGGGTGTGGTGTGGGTGGTGGGTGTGTGTAGTGTGTGTGGTGTGGTGTGGAGTGTGGTGTGGGTGTGGTGTGGTGTTGGTGTGAGTGTGGTGTGGTGTGTTTGTGGTGTGTGGGGTGGTGGTGTGGTGTGGTGTGGTGTGGTGTAAGTGTGGTGTGAGTGTGGTGTGATGAGTGTGGTGTGAGTGTGGTGTGAGTGTGGTGTGGGTGTGGTGTGGGTGTGGTTGTGTGTGGTGTGAGTGTGGTGTGGGTGTGGTGTGGTGTGAGTGTGGTGTGGTGTGAGTGTGGTGTGGTGTAGTGTGGGTGTTGGTGTGTGAGTGTGGTGTGGTGTGTGGTGTGGTGTGGTGTGAGTGTGGTGTGGGTGTGGGTGTGGTGGTGTGGTGGTGGTGTGTGTGTGGTGTGAGTGTGGTGGTGTGGTGTGGTGTGGTGGCGGTGTGGTTGTGGGTGTGGTGTGGTGTGTGGTGTGGTGTGGATGTGTGTGGTGGTGTGGTGTAAGTGGTGTGGTGTGTGAGTGTGATGATGGTGTGAGTTGGTGTGAGTGTGGTGTGGATGTAGTGTCTGTGGTGTGAGTGTGGTGTGGGTGCGGTATGTGTGTTGGTGTGGTGGAGTTGTGATGTGATGTGGTGAGTTGTGGTTGTGGTGTGGTGAGTTGTGGTGTTGTGTGGTGAGCTGTGGTGTGGTAGTTGTGTGTGTGTGTGGTGTGGTGTAATGTGGTGTGAGTGTGTGTGTTTGTGTGTGAGTTGTGGGATGTGTGCATGTAGTGTGGTGTGAGTGTAGTGTGGTGGATGTGGGTGTGTGATGGGTGCGGTGTGGTGTGGATGTGGTGCGGTGTGGTGTGGTGATGTGTGGTGTGGTGCGGTGTGGTGTGGTGAGCTTTGGTGTGATGTGTGATGTGGTGTGTTGTGGTTTAAGTGTGGTGTGGGTGCGGTATGGTGTGGTGTGGTGAGTTGTGGTGTGGTGTGGTGAGTTGTGGTGTGGTGTGGTGTGGTGAGCTTTGGTGTGGTGTGTGTGGTGTGGTGTGTTGTGGTTTGGTGCGGTGTGGGTGCGGTGTGGTGTGGCGATGTGTGATGTAGTGTGGTGTGGTGTGGGTGTGGTGTGGCTGTGGGTGCAGTAATGTGGGTATGGTGTGGGTTGGTGTGGGTGTGGTATGGTATGGTGTGGTGCGGCATTGTATTGTGTTGTGTTTTATTGTATTGTATCGTGTTGTGTTGTACGGTGCATGCATTGCGTTGCATTGTATGGCATGGTATGACACCTTATTGTGTTGAATCG
>CM054152.1:34824695-34829695 GCA_028751875.1 Rapana venosa | reverse complement strand
CTTCTTGTCTTTTTTTCCCCCTGTCACCTCCTTCTTGTCTTTTTTTCCCCCTGTCACCTCCTTCTTGTCTTTTCCCCCCTGTCACCTCCTTCTTGTCTTTTTTTTCCCCCTGTCACCTCCTTCTTGTCTTTTTTCCCCCCTGTCACCTCCTTCTTGTCTTTTTTTCCCCCTGTCACCTCCTTCTTGTCTTTTTTCCCCCCCTGTCACCTCCTTCTTGTCTTTTTTTCCCCCTGTCACCTCCTTCTTGTCTTTTTTTCCCCCTGTCACCTCCTTCTTGTCTTCCCCCCCCCCCCCTGTCACCTCCTTCTTGTCTTTTTTCCCCCTGTCACCTCCTTCTTGTCTCTTTTTTTTCCCCCTGTCACCTCCTTCTTGTCTTTTTCCCCCCTGTCACCTCCTTCTTGTCTTTTTTCCCCCTGTCACCTCCTTCTTGTCTTTTTTCCCCCTGTCACCTCCTTCTTGTCTTTTTTTCCCCCCTGTCACCTCCTTCTTGTCTTTTTTTCCCCCTGTCACCTCCTTCTTGTCTTTTTTTCCCCCTGTCACCTCCTTCTTGTCTTTTTTCCCCCTGTCACCTCCTTCTTGTCTTTTTTCCCCCTGTCACCTCCTTCTTGACTTTCCTTTCCCCTGTCACCTCCTTCTTGTCTTTTTCCCCCCCTGTCACCTCCTTCTTGTCTTTTCCCCCCTGTCACCTCCTTCTTGTCTTTCCTTTCCTCCCTGTCACCTCCTTCTTGTCTTTCCTTTCCCCTGTCACCTCCTTCTTGTCTTTTTTTCCCCTGTCACCTCCTTCTTGTCTTTCCTTTCCCCCTGTCACCTCCTTCTTGTCTTTTTCCCCCTGTCACCTCCTTCTTGTCTTTTTCCCCCCTGTCACCTCCTTCTTGTCTTTTTTTTTCCCCCTGTCACCTCCTTCTTGTCTTTTTTTTCCCCCTGTCACCTCCTTCTTGTCTTTTTTTCCCCCTGTCCCTCCTTCTTGTCTTTTTTCCCCCCTGTCACCTCCTTCTTGTCTTTCCTTTCCCCCTGTCACCTCCTTCTTGTCTTTCCTTTCCCCCTGTCACCTCCTTCTTGTCTTTCCTTTCCCCCTGTCACCTCCTTCTTGTCTTTCCTTTCCCCCTGTCACCTCCTTCTTGTCTTTTTTTTCCCCCTGTCACCTCCTTCTTGTCTTTTTTTTCCCCCTGTCACCTCCTTCTTGTCTTTTTTTCCCCCTGTCAACCTCCTTCTTGTCTTTTTCCCCCCCCTGTCACCTCTTCTTGTCTTTTTTTCCCCCTGTCACCTCCTTCTTGTCTTTTTTCCCCTGTCACCTCCTTCTTGTCTTTTTTTTCCCCCTGTCACCTCCTTCTTGTCTTTTTTTCCCCCTGTCACCTCCTTCTTGTCTTTTTTCCCCCTGTCACCTCCTTCTTGTCTTTTTTTCCCCTCTGCCTTCATGGTCTATTCTCTTGCCATTTTTTCCCCCCAGGAAGACATAAAAGCTAACAATTTTCTCCCGACGCCAAAATAGGATGCCACTGGGACTGACTTGTCAGGCGCATAACGGCAGTACATTGCCTTGTCGCTCATATTATGACAGACAAAACAATGGTTGCTGTCTGAGCGTTCGACGACGACGACGACGACGACGACGACGAAGAAGAAGAAGAAGAAGAAGAAGAAGAAGAAGAAGAAGAAGAAGAAGAAGAAGAAGAATGATGATGATGAAGAAAGTATTTTCTGTTGTAATTTCTTGTTGTTCAGATTCAACACCGCGCTTGTGAACATCTTCTTCAAGGAGCTGAACTACCAACAGATTCAGACGTCCCCAGCCTATGATGTAAGTATCAGGACTGCGTCTTTTATTTCTAATTTGATCCCAGGAGTCGGAATGCAGCTACCTTTATGGTAGACCAAATCAAAACGGTCGCATTCGCAAAAATCCCACTTTTTTGGGGGGTGAATTTCGGAGTTCTAGCTAGGGAATGAAAAAAAAGAAACAAAAACAACAAAAAAAGAGAAAAAAACTAAAAAGAAAAGAAACATTTTAATTTTGGTCCTTTTGCTGCGCGGAAGAGAGAGAGAGAGAGAGGAGAGAGAGAGAGAGAGGAGAGAGAGAGAGAGAGAGAGAGAGAGAGAGAGAGAGAGAGAGAGAGAGAGAGAGAAGAGAGAGAGAAGAGGCGAGAGAGAGGCGAGCATAGCAAAGCAAGGTAAGGCAAGGCATGGCAAGGCAAGGCATGGAATGGCATGGCAAACTTTTTTTTAATTTCGAGGATTAAGAATAAAGCACTTGTGTGCTTTTTTAAACCTCATTCAAAAATCATCAATTCTCAACTTGTACACAAATATAAGAAAGTGATCATGAAATTGTCAGAAAGATTTTTTTTTCAAGAATTATGTGCCTGGTCAAATATCGACAGATCAATACTTCTCCAATATTTAGACTTTAATAAAACAAAAAACACCACCAACACCTTCACCCATCACCGCCTCCCCCACACACACACACACACACACGCACACGCACGCACGCACACACGCACACACACGTACACACACGCACGCACACACGCACACACACACATAAACACGTTAAAAACAAATAAACAGCAAAAACAAGGAAAACCAACAAAGAGAAAACAACAACAAACAAAAAATTGAACACCAAGGAAACAAAATCACAGCAAAAGAAGAAATAAGGGTGGAGGTGGGGGGAACCACCTAAACACTAATAGATAAGAGAATTAGAAGAAAAGAAATTGTCGTTATCAAATAGGAAGGTTAAAAAAAAAGATGGGAACAAAGAGCGAAAAAGAAGAAAAAAAGGAAAAGGAAAGTAAGAAAGAATAAGATCAGAAGAGAGAGAGACGGGGGGGGGGGGGGGGGGGGGGCGGGGGGGGGGGAGAGAAGACAGAGAAGACACACAGACAGACACACAGACACACCACAGGACAAACACACACGCACACACACACACACACAGATGGGACCAGTAGTGTCACCCACCCCCTCCCCCCCTACTGCCTACAGGTGCAGATGCCCTCAAGCTCTCCCTGCCACTAGTCCACGTGCACTCACTCGATCCATGCAATGTCAGTTTCACCATTTCCGCATTCCTATGTTCAGCTCACGTGCAACATTTGCTCTGTGGCCTTGACCGTCTGGCTTGAGACTAGGTGGAGGTTGTCAGTTTCACCATGTCTGCATTCCTCGGTGTCGTGCACGTGCGATCCGTGCTCTGTGGCCTTGACCGTTGTCAGTTTCACCATGTCTGCATTCCTTGGTGTCGCGCACGTGCGATCCGGTGCTCTGTGGCCTTGACCGTTGTCAGTTTCACCATGTCTGCATTCCTCGGTGTCGCGCACGTGCAGTCCGTGCTCTGTGACCTTGACTGTGGGGGGGGTTGGGGCCAAGAGGGGAATCCCCGTCCAATTCCTTTTCTCACTGGGTCCCGCCCCCCTCCACTCACTCACTGTCTGTTTCACTGGCCGCGCGCGCCCGTGTGTGGTGTGGTGCGGTGGTGTGTGTGTGTGTGTGTGTGTGTGTGTGTGTGTGTGTGTGTGAGTGTGTGTGTGTGTGGTGTGTGTGTGTGTGTGTGTGTGTGAGAGAGAGAGAGAGAGAGAGAGGGTTGCCAGTTGGTCCACTGTTGTGGTGAGGCCTATCTGGAACTAAAAGTTTCTAAAACTAAAAATCTTCCGATTGATTTCAGAAGATCGGGGTACACTTCTGAGAATATTATTATTCATAATCAAGAAGTTGAAAATGTTTAAAACTATAAATATCTGGGAACAGTCTTTGATGACAAATTTAACCTTGGAAGCTAACACTGATGCTTTTGTCAAAAAAAGGGACAACAACGTTCCGTGTGTATTTTCTTAAGAACCTTTTTTTTTTTTGGTTGATAAAAAAGGACACTTTCTTTGTTTTACAAGTCTTACACAGAGACTGTTCTACGTTTTGCTGTCATTTGTTGGTACAATAACCTTAATGTTAAAAACAAGAACGGTCTTCAGAGAATTGTAAGAATATGTTAAAAAATTATTGGAGAAGAACAAAGAGATCTCAAATCGTTCTGCTATCAGCAGCTTGTACGCAAAGCAACAGCCATCTTGGCCGATCCCTCCCATGCTATGTTTTCAGAATTTCAGTTGTTGCCTTCAGGACGCCATTCCCAGTGCCCCAACAGCAAAACAAACAGAAAGTCTTTTGTGCTAGTAGTTATTCGAATTCTAAATTAATAATAATAAATGGAATTTATATAGCGCTATATCTTGCAGAGACGAATCAAAGCGCTTGCACACAACTCATTCTTACACAGTCATACAACCAGTAACAATTAATAGTTCCAACAAGTCCAAATGTGCACGTACGCACGCACGCACGCACGCACACACACATACACATACACACACATAAACACACACACACACACACACACACACACACACACACACACACACACACACACACAGGTCACACACCCTGGCAGGACGATAGAATCTCGGCTGTTGAAGGCAGGGAACAGCTATGAGATGAAGCAGGAGAGGAAAATCTTAGGATTGAAATAAATGTGTCTTGAGACTGGATTTAAGTGTCATAAGAAATTCACAGTACTGCTGGCTACCCAGTTTCAAATTTCTCTGAAATACTTGCCTGAATGTTATTGTGATGAGTGCAGTCAATATGTGTATGCGTCATTACATGTAAGCATGCTCACTTATGTGCGTGCGCGTGCATGTGAGTGTATGTGTGGGTAAGTGGGTGGATGCGGGAGTGGGTACGTGCTCCTGCCTTCATGCTGTAGATAGTGCTTGAGTTTGCATTGTAATAACTTTTCGTTTATTTTGTCCCTTCAAAATTTACATGCTTATATCGACTTGAAGCACTGTATGTGTGTGAGTGTATCTATGGAGAGAGTGTGTGTGTGTGCGCGCGCGCGCGCATGCACGCACGCGCGCGCGCACACACACACACTCGCACGCGCGCATGTACTCGATGCACGCGCGCATACACGCCCCGGTTCTTTCAATCATATTTTAACT
>CM054152.1:34812195-34819695 GCA_028751875.1 Rapana venosa | reverse complement strand
CTGCTGTTGTTATCACTATTATTATTATTATATTATTGTTGGTATCCTTATGAACGTTGACCAGCGTGTCAGCAATGTATTGTGCCGTCAGCGCCTGGGCTTTATCACAGTTCTTGATTAAACCATTGACGCTGGGGGCAACAGCAAAGTGAGAGACTGTATGACCAGTGGCTTTCCCACTCATGGAATTCCACTTGACAGCTTAGTCTTAGTAATCGACTATGACTCTCTCACTAGGAGGCTTGACTCGCACAGTCCTTATGTGCTGCAGCCATGGGGGCTAGTTGGCCTTTGGAGAACATCTCCAACGCTGACTGTCCTTATGCCCACTTGGCCGAGAGAGTGGGGATGTACTGTGGGCAAGGCATCTCCACTATAATCAAATTTCTGCCCAGTTTCTAAAACAGCAGCTTCCTCCTCTGCTGTTTTGGAGGTCATCGTCGGACACGACGGACAAACATACATGCTGGTGTCATTATTGATCTTTATTTCTAAGCTGGGCCACCAAGCACAATCACATGTATTACATACCGTTAGATTTATGCATAAGACCGCGTGCAGTTTATATAACTGTAATCATTGCTGTGTATGTAAGGTTTTGGATGTTGTTTGTTTTCTTCATAAGCTGGCAGCAATGGACATTTTTTTAATTGCATTTTGATGGAATAAAATAATGCTTTCTCTATTACCATGTGATATTTTATTTGTTACATTGGCTTGTGTGTGATGGATGTATGTATGTATGTATGTATGTACGCGCGCGCGCGCGCGCGCGCGCGGCGCGTTGTGTGTGTGTGTGTGTGTGTGTGTGTGTGTGTGTGTGTGTGTGTGTGTGTGTGTGTGTGTGTGTGTGTGTGTGTGTGTGTTTTGTGTGTTGGTTGTGTGTGGGGTGTGTGTGTGTGTGTGATGGTGGCGATGATGTGGAAGTAAGTTGTGCGCCGCTTAGGATGGAAACTCAGCTTCTTTTTCTTTTTTCCCTTTTTCTTCTTCTTCTTCTTCTTCTTCTTTCTCTTCTTCTTCCTTCTTCTTTTTCTTCTTCTCCTTATTCTCTCTTCTTTTCTTTCTTTTCTTCTCTTTTCTCTCCTCCTCCTCCTCCTCCTCCTCCTCCTCCTTCTTCTTCTCTTCTCTTTTCTTCTTTTCTTCTTCTTCTTCTTCTCTCTTCTTCTTCTTCTCTTCTTCTTCTTCTTCATTCTTCTTCTTCTTCTCTTCTTCTTCTTCTTCTCTTTCTCTCCTTCTTCTTCTTATCCTTCTTTTTCTTCATCTTCTTCTTCTTCCTTTTCTCTCTTCTTCTTCTTCTTCTTCTTCTTCCTTCTTCTCCTCCTTCCTCCTCCTCCTCCTCTTTTCTTCTTTCTTCGCTATCTTCTTCGTTTCTTCATTCTTGCAATCTTCTTCTTCTTCTTCATTCTTCTTCTTGCATTCTTCTTCTCTCGCAATTCTTCTTTTCTTCTTCGCAATTCTTCTTCTTCTTCGCAATTCTTCTTCTTCTTGCAAGCTTCTTCGCAATTCTTCTTCTTCCTCGCAATTCTTCTTCTCTTGCATATCTTTCTCGCAATTCTTCTTCCTTCTTCTGCAATTCTTCTTTCTTCATCTTGCTCTTTCTCTTCCGCAAATTCTTCTTCTTCGCAATTCTTCTTCTTCTTCTTCCATTCTTCTTCTTCGCAATTCTTCTCTTCTTCTCATGCAATTCTTCTTCGAATTCCTTCTTCTTCTTCTTTTTCTCGATTTCTTCTCTTCTTCCATTCTTCTTTTCTCTCTTCTCTCTTCTTCATTCTCTTCGAACTCTTCTCTCTTCTTCTTCTCTCTGACTTCCTCCTTTTCTTCCTCTTCTCCTTTCTTCTTCTCTTCTCCTCCTCCTCCTCCTCTTCAGCAGCAACAGCGCAAGAACAAGCAGCAGCAGCAGCAGCAGCAGCAGCAGCAGCAGCAGCAGCAGCAGCAGCAGCAGTAGCAGCAGCAGTAGCAGTAACAAAAGCAGCAACAGAAAAAAAGCCCAAACGACTAAGACTACTGTTCAGGTCTGAAGCTAGGAATGAAAGCTAACGAGAAAATTGCCAGTTTTAGGCACAGACATAATTTGACATTCGCTTCCTTCCCCCACCAGGATATGACCGGGCCCCTAAGATAGGCTTACGTCACATATTTTTCCTTGTGTACTGAGAAATCTACACTAAGATTTATATCATGCCACTTGCACACACACAAAAATCATGCCACTTGCGTGGGCACAACACACACAACACAACACACACACACAACCACACACACAACACACACACACACACACACACACACACATGCAATAACAACAAGAATGACCAAATATCATATACATTTTTTTTTACAGGAGTGTGAATACATACATCAGCATGACAACCATTGTCCAAGAAATCACACGAGAAAGACAGTCTTAGAAAGGAGACATGTCCAACACAGATTTTCCAAAGTGTTTAGTAATATACAAGAAATGACGGACGCTATAGCCGAGTGGTTAAGCTCGTCTGATTTCAATAAAGTCCTGGGTTCGAATCTTGGAGGCGGCGTCTGGTGAATTAAGGGTGAGGATTTTTTACGATCTCCCAGGTGAACTTCAAGTGCAGACCTGCCAATGCCATAATTCCATTCGTGCAGATACACACATGTGGAAGATCGAAAATCGTTAAAGATCCCGTCATTCTTGTCAGTGTTCGGTGGATTACAGAAAGGCGAACATACCTAGCGTGCATCCTGTACAATGACATGAGCTGCTCTGAAGCAGATCGAAAATCGGTGGATCGGTGGTCTAGAGGTAACGCGCCTGCCTAGAAAGCGAAAAGTCCGGGTCGGAAGTGTGCTGTGGTTCGAATCCCGTTTGGACCTGAAACTCCCCCTCTCCCCCTCCATTAGACCATGAGTGGTGGTCTGGGTGCTAGTCTTTCGGATGAGACGATAAACCGAGGTCCCGTGTGTTACATATAGTTATTTAGCGCACGTAAACGAACCCACGGCAACAAGAGAGTTGTCCCTGGCAAAATCACGTAGAAAAAAGCCACTCTGGCAGGGAAACAAATCAAGTTGGAGACAGGAAAAGAAAAAATAATGGGTGGCGCTGCTCTTGTGGAGACGCACTCTCCCCGGGGAGAGCAGCCTGAATTTCACGCAGAGAAATCTACTGTGACTTAAAGTGGTATGAATAAAATAAATAAATAAATATAAAAAAGTCGGAATGTGTTTGCTGAGGCCAGTGGGAAAGGTGTTCCCATAACCTATAAGGTCGTAGGGGAGCGAGGCGTCAGAGACCTCACTTCTCTAGGGGCCAGCATATTGAGGGCAGTGGCGCCCATCTCCTCTCTCTCTCTCTCTCTCGATGCTTTACCTTCCCTGACCCTAAAGAGGGCAGGTATCCATTTACAGCTGGGTGAGCTGGGGGAATTGTACTGAAGCCAAGGCGCGCAAACGGTCATCCCATCCAAGTGGGAAAACCTCCTGCAAAGTTACAAGCACAGGAGAAGACCAGCCACTGTGCACCCCATCCAGTAAGGGAACGTAGAGGAGAGAGGACATTATATATATATATATATATATATATATATATATATATATATATATATATATATATATATATATATATATATATATATATATATATATATATATATATATATATATAAAAGAAAGTTCCCGATATCCCCACAGGGGAAATAACCAGACTATTATGTGTGTGTGTGTGCGCGCGCGCACACAATAATAATAATAATAATAATAATAATGATAATAATAATAGTAATAATAATAATAATGTATGGAATTCATATAGCGCTGAAACTTGTAAAGCAACAAATCAAAGCGCTCAGATTTTTTTTTTTTTTTTTTATCGAGGATAATGGAATAAGCACTTATGTGCTTTTTTTTTTTTACATCCAGTCCCCGTGTGTATTCGGTTTTGTAAATTTTGTCATCTGTTCCCACCGGCACACAATGGCCTACTCTTTCGAAAAGCGGAACAGGACTTAACGTATGTGCAAGATGTTCTGCATGCGTTCGCACACGGGGCCTCGGTTTATAGTCTCATCCGAAGGACTTTGACATTCAGTTCGATTTTTTTTTGTCAAACTGGGAAGAAAGGGCGAGGCTGGGAATCGAACCCAGAACCTCACGGTTTACTTGTTGGCAGGCAAACGTCTTAACCAACCTGCCACCTTCCTTCTTCCTTCACATACATACACACACCCCACACAACACACACACCACACACACACACACACACACACACACACACACACACACACACACACACACACACACACACACAAAGGATTACGTTAAAAGACTCAGCATTTTACAAAATTAATGCAAAGTTTGCAGTTGTTTATCATAGAAGAAAAGAAAGAAAGAAAACATTCGAACAGACATGACAGAGAGACGACACAGAAGAGAAAGAAACAAAGAACTACCTCCCTCAAAGAAGAGCCTGTTATCTTGACAAAGAAACAAAACAGCATTGAGGACAACATTCCTTCACTCATAATCATGAAACACGCGCAACGATGGCTACTTACACAGAAAAGCACACACTCTGAAATGCATTTCAAAGCTTTCAAACAGTAAAGAAATAGATATTTGTTTTAAAAACGAACGAACAAAAATACATGAACGTTACCTATTAAAAATAGCAATCTTCATGTAAAATTTTCTTCCGAATGTCAGACTGGAGGGGGTTGTTGTTTATGTTGGCTTATTTGGGGAGAAGGAAGGGGTGGGGGGTCAGCGGGGGGGGGGGGGGGGTGGGGGGGGGGCGTTGTTCTTCGGTTACGGGTCTGTGGTTCACCAATGCTGAGATTTTGCGTATGCGACCGTGTTTTTGTTCGAGGGGGGGGGGGGGGGGGGGGGGGGGGGAGAAGGCACCATTAAGGTAGCCGCATTCCGACTTCGGAGATGATGTCTAGAGACAACGCCAGTGTGCATGCAGGTTTTTTTTGGTTTTTCTTAAATGTTGTCATCCGTTCCTTATGACCTAAAAGGTAAAGGAGTCCCATAACCTATAAGGTCGTAGGGGAGCGAGGCGTCAGAGACCTCACTTCTCTAGGGGCCAGCATATTGAGGGCAGTGGCGCCCATCTCCTCTCCCTCGCTGCTTTACCTTCCCTGACCCTAAAGAGGGCAGGTACCCCTTTACAGCTGGGTGAACTGGGGGGACTGTACTGAAGCCAAGGCGCGCAAACGGTCACCCATCCAACTGGTAACCACGCTCGACGCTGCTTAACTTGGCTGGGGGAAAGCGAGTGCTCCGACCACTGAGCTATCCCGTCCCCGTCGTGACCTACGTGACCGTTATGACCTACTCTTCCGAAAAGGCAGAACGGGTTTTTTAACGTGTGTGCAAGACGTTCTGCGTGCCTTCGTACACAGGACCTTGGTCTAAAGTCTCATCTGAGGGACTTGGGCGGTGAAGGGGGGGGAGGGGAGGGGAGGGTATTAGGGGGGGGGGGGGGGGGGTGTCATCGGCACTGGTGTGAACTCCAGGGGGGAAAATGCTCTTGACAGGGCGTCTCGGTGGTGGCCCGAACCTGGGATTGTTCCCTGGCCGTCAGATCGTGAGCAGAACGCTCTAACCACCAGGCCATCCCGTCCCCCGAAAATTGAAGCTGTTGTTCAGACCAACATTAACATATATATATATATAATTATATATGTATGTATGTATATATGTATGTATGTATGTATGTATGTATGTATGTATGTATGTATGTATGTATGTATGTATGTATGTATGTGTGTGTGCGTGCGTGTGAGTGTGTCAAAGTCAAAGTCAAACTTTTATTTCCAGATGGTACATTGAATAAGCAAAATACTTGCTTTTTTTGGTCAAGCCATCTAAGAGGGGGGAAAAACAACAACAACAAAACAAACAAAAACAAACAATAGCAATAACAACAACAACAAAACAACAACACACAAACAAATATACCAAACCTTATTGAAAAGGAAATTATAATGATAAAGATGACGATGGTGACTGTGTGTGTGTGTGTGTGTGCGTGCGTGCGTGTGTGTGTGTGTGTTGTGTGTGTGTGTGTGTGTGTGTGTGTGTGTGTGTGTGTGTGTGTGTGTGTTGTTGTGTGTGTGTTGTGTGTTGTGTGTGTGTGGCGTGCGTGCGTGCGTGCGTGTATGTGTGTGTGTGCGTGCGTGGTGCGTGTGTGTGTGTGTGTGTGCGTGCGTGCGTGCATGTATGTGTATGTGTGTGTGTTCCAATTCACATAAAAGCCTTGAAGATTTTATTGTCTTACATAATTTCAACACAGCAAACTTTATAAGCAGTAGGGCAATCACAAGACACCAAAAGGAAAAACGTGTCACTCAAGTCTTTATAACGATTTGTGACCAGTTTATAAGAACAAGCCTCAACTTTTGTCGGCTTTAGAATTCTAAAGCTCGTCTTCTTTACTGGAATTTGGAACGTTGGAATTTTGCTGGAATTTTTCAGCCAATAAGGTTTACCGATTTTGCTTCCCTGGTTTTTAATTGCTTGCTTTGTTGGGGGAATGTTTTTTGTTGTTGGGTTTATCTTGGGTTGTTGTTGTTGGTTGTTGTGTTGTTTTTTGGTATGGGATTTTTTGGTTGTTTTTGTTGTTTTGTTTTTTTTTGGGGGGGGGGGGGGGGGTAATTTGCTTTGGTTTTGGTTTTTTTGCTTCTGTTTTTTTTTTTTTGTTTTTTTCTTTGGGATGGGGTTTTTATTAGGTTTTTTTTGTATGTTTGTTTTCGTTGTGTTTGTCTTTTTTTAAGGTAGATGACAAGTATAACAAAAAATTCGCCACCTTTGTACGTGTAAAAAACTTGGGGGGGGGGGGGGAGGGGTCAAATATTCAAATATTTAACGCCGTCCCTTCAATCTCTTTTTTTTTCTTTTCTTTTTTTGTTGTGATATTTTAGATCAGATTTTCAGTTTTTCCTTTGTGCAACTACAAAGCGACAAGATCACATCCGTAAACTAAAATGAGTAACTGAAACGATCCCCTTCAATATCTGGATTCTCCTGCAGAAGAAAGACATAATTAACAACAAACAAAAAACAACAACAACCAGATATCAACCAACAACAGAGACGACACAAAACCAGACCTCAGACACACAAAACAGGACTCGTTCTGTTTCCACCTTCCCTCAGAACAAGCATGAACACGAGGGACCACAGGCCACAGACAGACAAAGACAAAGAGAAAGACAAAGACAAAGAAAAGAGAAAGACAAAGACAAAGACAAAGAGAAAGACAGAGAAAGAGAAAGAGATTCCCCGAAGCTGCTCCCGGTGCGCCCTCCAGACAAAAGGCCTCAGAGATGGGCCGGGGTGTTCTTGCCGTTGTTGTAGAGGGCACGGCCCAGGCGGTGTCCTTTGCCGTGCGCCTTGCGACACAGGTGAGCCAGCACCTGACACACCACCTCCACCACCTCCACCGCCGTCAGCAAGGACACCCCCAGCCACAGGCCCATCTGACCCCCCAGGTCAGACAGCAGTCTGTACCACTGGGAA
>CM054152.1:34796443-34811695 GCA_028751875.1 Rapana venosa | reverse complement strand
GTTGTGTGTTGTGGTGTTTTTGCGTATGTGTGTGTGTGTTGTGTGCGTGTGTTCAGGACTAAAGCTTTTGTGACACGTTTCATAAATGTTGGCAGTTTAGCAGAGGATTTTTTCTTGATCTATAATTCATACCGAATCCAAACCGTTAGCCCTAAGAGGCTACGTTCCGTCATAAATAAACGATTATTTACGATAGCATGTTTCTTCTGTCTTCCACACCAAATAGAATTAGCTTGTTTAATTGCCAGGGCCCGTGGGGAGGGAGAGGGTACTTCTTTGTTTGCAATTCTCTCTTTTGTTGCCACCTCTCCAATTCCTCTTGTACTCCTTGTGGTTTTCGTTGTTCAACTCGTCAAAACTTTCTCGGTGTGTTTTCTGTTTCAAACTAACATGGTCAAACTGGAGTTCACATCAGTGCAGACTCCACTCTCCCAAAAGTCCTTCGGATGAGACTATAAACCGAGGCCCCCGTGTGCGAACGCACGCAGAACATCTTGCGCACACGTTAAATCCTGTTCCGCTTTTCGTAAGAGTAGGCCATCGTGCGCCGGTGGGAACAGATGACAGAATTTACAAAACCGCATACACACGGGGACTGGATGCACATAAGTGCTTTTTCCATTATCCTCGATATGAAAGAATTTCTTTTTAATTTAAACTTCTCTGCGTGTGTTTCTGTTTCAATTTAGTATAATCAGGGTTCTACAGCCCCATTGATGACAGAGAGCATGTAAAGGTAAAGGTGTCCCATAAGGTCGTAGGGGAGCGAGGCATCAGAGACCTCACTTCTCTAGGGCCAGCGTATTGAGGGCGGCGCCCATCCTCTCCCTCGCTGCTTTACCTTCCCTGACCCTAAAGAGGGCAGGTACCCATTTACAGCTGGGTGAACTGGGGGAACTGTACTGAAACCAAGGCGCGAACGGTCACCCATCCAGCTGGTAACCACGCTCGACGCTGCTTAACTTGGCTGGGGGAAAGCGAGTGCTCCGACCACTGAGCTACCCCGTCCCCAGAGAGTCAAAATGTTGACCGATGCGTCTGTTCCAAATGCTTTAAAAAAATCTATCAAGGAAATAAATTCAGTGTCCGGGTGTTTTGTTGTTTAGAGTAAACTGTCTGGTTTTCAACCTTGTTCTTATTTTTTGTGGTTCTCAGTGATCTTAGACAGGCAAATGGGTGGTTTTAATGTCCTTTTGGGGTAACTTTGGGGTGAATAAGCGTGCAAGTAATTGAAGTGTTTGATGATGTGTTGTGCCTGTTTTTGTCCTTCTTATGTGGCTGCTATCCTCTTTGCCAGTTTTGTGTGTGTGTGTGTGTGTGTGTGTGTGTGTGTGTGTGTGTGAGTGTGTGTGCACTCGCGCAGGCGCAATTTTGCACCAGCATATTTAAAGGTGTATGGGCATAGAGAAGCATTGTAGTTTCAAAGTGGTCGATTCAGTGTCAAAACGGAAGCACAGGCCCGTGATGCAAACCGTGACTATGTTGACAGCGGCTGGGGAAGAGTTGCAGTATAGATGTGCACACAGCGGCAATACACACTGACCCACTGTCTAACTCGTGGTCTGTTGCATCTTTTATGCCCGCGCTCGGCTGTTTAGAAAGAAACGCACGCACACACACACAAGCATAAACATACACTCACATACACGATCGAAAACACACACACATAGAGGCAGACACACGCGCACGCACAACACACACACACACACACACACACAAAACACACACACACACACACACCCCACACACAACACACCCCACACCACACAAGCATAAACATACACTCGCATACACGATCGAAAAACACACAACATAGAGGCAAACACACGCGCACGCACACACTCACACACACACAAGCATAAACATACACTCGCATACACGATCGAAAACACACACACATAGAGGCAGACACATGCACACGCACACGCGCACACACACACACACCACACAAGCATAAACATACACTCGATACACGATCGAAAACACACACACATAGAGCCGACACACGCGCACGCACGCACGCACACCACACACACACACACACACACACACACACACACACACACACACACAAGCATAAACATACACTCACATACACGATCGAAAAACACAAACACATAGAGCCAGACACACGCACACGCACACACACGCACGCACACACACACACACACACACACACAACACACACACACAACACACACACACACACACAAGTATAAACATACACTCACATACACAATCAAAAACACACACACAGAGGCACAGACACACACACACACACACACACACACACACACACACACACACACACACACACACACACACACACACACAACACACACGCACACACACAACGCTTTCGGTCATGAACATTTTTTCTGTGTTGCCTCATCTGCTGCGACGTTGCTGTTCAGCTGGCCCCTCGCCCCTCATTCCGATCTCTCCACCTCCGCTGTATCTAAGATCTTCATGGCGTAACCTCAGGTTCTCGGGTCCATGGAAAGCCAACTCATGTCAGGCCGCCGCGAGGCTACCAGCCAGAGGGGGGCCCGCACTGCTTGGTGCTGGGTCATTTCGGGGATATTCAGTGGTACCTTGTTCTGAGCTGACATAGGCTACAGTTCTACAGAGGACTAGGATTGTTCATTCACAGAATCAGGCTTCTTCTTCTTCTCCTTCTTCTTCTCCGAACGCTCAGGCAGCAACTATCGTTATCTATCACTCACTCACTCACTCATCCCTTGGTCGGGACGACCGTTGGGGTACCCGCACGGACGCTGCAAGTGGACCGCCAAATGGTTCTGTCCTGGGCTGCTTTCAGGAGGTTTGGTACAGTGAGGCTGGTCCACTCCTTGATGTTGGATATCCAGCTTTTGCGTGGTCGTCCCTGCCTCCTTGCTCCTTCCACCATTCCCTGCAGGACTGTCTTTGACAGGCTGCTATGCCTTGTTGTGTGGCCAACCATTTTAAAGTTCTCCGGGACTGTATCTAGAATGGTTCTTTTTGCCACGTGCCCCGATCTGCTGCCAGAGTAGTAATTGGTTTTACGGTCTCTGTAGGTGATGTTCAGGATCCGGCCTGAGGCCACTTCATCTCAAAGGCTTGAATTCGACGTTCTAAATCGGCGTAAGTGTCCATGCTTACAGCTGTACAAGGCAATGGATGTGACGAGTGCCTTGTAGAGTCTGACCTTAGTTGGGGTTTGATGTTTGTGGTTTCTCACACACTTTCGCCAGCTTAGTCATGGAGGAGAGTGCCACAGCAAGTTGACTTTACCTTTGTGTGCTCGTACCCTTTTTTGGTGATGACTGCTCCCAAAGGGACTTGAAAGTTTTTTTCCTCCCCTCTAGTGTCTCGCCACTCATCTTGATGCTGGTGGGAGTGGTTGGGGTGGTACTGTTCACTAGGATCTTGCTCTTTTCCGTGCTGATCTCCATACGTGGGCATTGGCTGATGTTTCCAGTCTGGTGGTGAGATCCTGGAGTTCTTCTTCACTGCGGCCATGAGATCAATATCGTCTGCGAATCGAAGATTGCAGCTGGCTTCCCTATTGTGATTGTGGTCTTGAAGTCAAGGAGGGCCTCCTGCATGATGTTCTCCAGCAACACGTTGAAAAGAACGGGGGATAGCGGGCAGCCTTGTCGAACTCCAACTGAAGTCCGGAAGAACTCCCCGATTTCTCACCCATGAGGACTGCACTGTGGGAGCTGTCATACAGCGCCTGGATGACTTGAATCAGGTCCTCGTCGAAGTTATAGTCTCTCATTGACTTGCCACAGAGCTTCTTGCCACACTCGGTCGAAGGCCTTCTTGAAGTCAATGAAGTTGTTGTAGAGCTGTAGTTGATGTTGGAGATGCTTCTCTATGAGCATTCTGATGTTGAAGATCTGCTCGACAGTGCTTCGACCTGAGTCTGATCCTTGCCTGTTCTTCTGATGGATTTTCTTCTGCTTGTGTGGTTTCAGTCTGTTCAGGCATGGTAGCATAACTTTGCTGGATGGCTTATCAGGATGATTGTCTGTTAATTTGGCAAACTTCTTCAGTTCTCCCTCTTTGGAAGTGGAACTATGATGGTTTGGGTCCATGTTTAGGCCACTCTTGCTGGTCCAGATGCTGGTTGGCAGATGATTTTGTTATGCCTTGATCATCTATGGCCTCCGTTCTTGATTGAGCCTGACCGGGATGTTGTCAATCCTGTGACTTGCCTCCTTTCTCAAAGATTCTTACTGCTTATTCTACCTCTTCCTCCAGCAACCTGTGTGCTTCAGGATCTGATGGTCTGGGATCCTGATCAGTGAAGTTTGTTGGATCAGCTCAGCTTGTAGTTGTACAGGTCGCTGCATATTCTTTCCATCTCTTCATGTGTTAGTGGCGCTCTCTGTAAGGTCTGACCCTCTTTGTCTTCCAATAAACGGAGGTATTTGGCTGCTGGGACTTGGTTAGTACCTTGATGGTCAGTGTATACGCTCTCCTTGCTGTCTCCTTTTCGCCATTCCTTCTCAATTTTTTTTGTTTTTTTTTTTGTTTTTTGTTTTTTTGTAGTTAATGTCTTTCACTACTTGGGTGATTTAGACACACCCGCATTCATACAAAGTACCTATTATTACACACCGCATCTCTCCTCTCTCTCTCTCTCTCTCTCTCTCTCTCTCTCTCTCTCTCTCTCTCTCTCTCTCTTCTCTCTCTTCTCTCTCTCTCTCTTCTCTCTCTCTCCCCTACAGCACACATCCACATAAGTATATAAAATATTATACATACATATAAAAAGATACATCATATATTACTATATTATATTATATATGTATATACATATAAATAAACATATACATATACATATACATTCATATATATATTTATATATATTATATTTATATATATATATTATATATATATATATATATTATATATATATATATATATATATGTAATTACAGTAAAGGTTTTACAGGGTGAAGAATATATGACTCAGCAATGACACTATGAAATTGCTTTGAGAGTCATATAAAACTTCTTGACTAGTGGCATATTTATTATGATTATCTAAACCTCTCTTTTATACCATGTCAAGAAGAATAGACTTGGCATTCCAACAACAAATGGTGGACTGGAAAGTGGAATAGAACAACAACATGTTACATTTTTTGAATTTTAGTATTCCTTGCATTTAAATCTCAGTTTATGTATTAGAATTTACTATTTTTCCGTGGGCAAGGAAATGCTGATATGTTTTTTATGATCTTTGAATGTATGCATTTAATTAACTTAGAATGAAATTTCATAGGCGACAATGCAAGATAGAAATCAAACACTTCATACTGTTTTCGCGGCACCTTGTTTTGCCAAAGAATCTACCAGCTCATTCGAAAAAATTCCACAATGATGAGGGGATCCAGCAAAAGTTTGCTGATGCCTCATGCTTGCATAGAATGTATCAGGAATTTTCTATCTCAATACAATATCATTCCTTATTTTACCATGCCAATGATTTTAAGGCCATTAACACTGCCTTGAGTCAACGCAATAACTGAATTTGGCTAACATCAATTGCCAGTAATCAGACCATAAAAAATTCAAAAGCCATAAGAATTGCTAATAATCTGAAGTAAAATAGAAAATGTTCCTATAAATGAAAAGATTTTTTGAACTCTTTTAAATGTCGGAATCACATATGCAGCACTCCACTTTTGCCTGATTCTATCACAGATCGTCAGTTACACTTTTTATAGTGATTAGAATTATTTATTTTCTAAGTGACTTCTTTACATCAACGGTTGAGAAGATTTTGATCTTTCATTTTTCTTTATTTCGTTGTAGTCCAATGTCACAATTTAGCTGAAATATGTTCCAAGGAGGTAATTGTGAACAATCGGTAAATTGGAATTGTTGATATATCGATGTCATTTTCTTTCATAAATGTGTTGTATAATTTTAATTTTTTAATTGGCTGCAGAAATGTAATATTGCGTGCCGTTTAGGAAAATCAGTGTCTTTGTTAATATATATTTCTCTTTTTACTTGAATTGGAATAGTGATACTACGAACCACATATTTTGATACTGCCAGTTTTCGTGATCAGAAGGATGATAGTAAATGAGCTTCTTTATAAGTATTAGCTTGTATTTGATGAGCCGGAAAACCAAGAGTATCTTTATGCTTTACTGTCTTAGACTTTAGGTAATTTTTTAAGTAGATAATCTGAAGCAGAAAAATATAATTCTTGTCCGTTTATTAATTTTGTAACGTACCAAGGACAGGCCAGTTGTATCAGAGTCGTAGTGTCTTGACTCCATGCTGTGAAACTTATTTTCTTTAGGTAATTAAAGTCTTTTCTAGCTTTCAGTTATCATTTGGTTGATGTGCATCTTCCAATTCAAACTTTATTGTTAAAAAAATTTCACTAAGAATTTTGACATATTGTTTGTATTGAAGCACCTTTCCTTCTATTTCAGTATTGGTATTTTAAGCGTTGTCACCGTTATTAAAAAGCACAAGACACGTTTTTTCTGCGATATTCTAATCTGTTTTTTCTTTTCATATAACTACTGTATTTATCTAATTCTTCCTTGATATATTTTTTCAACATAATTGATCACTCTCTTTTTCGTGTTTTTCCTAACTGACGTTAATTTATCCAATAGCCAATATTCATCTGCATACAGAACAACTTGAGTATTAGGTGACAAAGACTAGAGAGATAAAGTACAAGAATAGAATAACAAGATAGGTGCAAGTACTGTTCCTGTGGTTTATACCCAAGTCGATAGGTTTAAAGATGGAGTAATGAATAATTTTGTGCAAAATTGATCTATCGGACAAGAATTTTTGCAGATCACGATATTTATATAATATGCCATTAATACCATTGTATTTTAATTTATGTAGCTATTGATCATGACAACACTATATTCCATAGGCTTTCTTTACATCCAAAAAATGTGGCTAAACACTTTTCGTTGGAAAATTGCTTTTATTTGATGTGTTAGTTTAACAAGTGGTCAGAATACATTTCCTTTCGAAACCAGCCTTGATTGGTTGGGAATCACCATTATTTTTTCCAAAAATGAATAAACGCTTATGTATATTTTTTCCATTACTTTACCAACTTGCGACGTAAGAGCAATTGGGCCTGTGGCTATCTATCGTGACCGCAGTTTACCTTTCTTCAGGATTGCGGATACATCGACTGCCTCCAGATTTTAGGATGGAGCGCCATTTACCACAGTTTCTGGAAAAATGAAAAGAGTAGCCTTTTCCATTTTAAAGGATATGAGCCAGCATTTGATAAGATATAAATCGCACCAAACTGCCGTCTTGTTATGTGTAAATGAATCTAAAGTTTCACTAAATTTTCATATTGAATGGGGGCTATTAAATAATCAGCATTATAAGCATGACAATTTGTTGATTTATTTGCGTTTTCTAATTCGATTTTTTGTTGTATTCTTATGATGGGAACTATTTATCTGAAAACATTGAAACAAAAGCTTTCTGCTTTTTCAATTATGCTTGGAAATCTATTATTTTCAAATTTGATTGGGATGTGTTGAAGCTGAAACCATTTTTCATTTCCACTAACTTTCTTCCAAAATTTATGGTAGTCCTTGGAATTCTGATACTTCTTTTATACAGAATTCTGTACCAATACTTGTTGTTTGGCCTGTCTCTGTGCTATTATTCTTTTACATTGAGTTTTAGATAATTATTCAATAAAGTTTCTTCTGATTGTTCTTTTAGACCATAATTTTGAATCGTTCTTTTTTATGGTTTACTGCATCATCACATGTTTTAGTACCACCATCTATTGCCAGTTATGCTTGTCCATTCTGTTGCTCTTGTGTTTGGGGAATAGAAAAACTCAGTGCTGTATGAGCTTTGCCACAAATTGGATAAAACTGATTCTAACATCATCCTCTTCGATCGTTTCAATATCAGTAGCCTGAAGGAATGAATGGAAAAGAACTCCAGTCAGCCAATTTATATCGAAATTTAGGAATTTTAATCCTCAATATGTGTTAATTAGTCTGATATTGCAAGGTCCTCAAATGACAAAACGTAATTGGGCAATGATCACTCCAAAACAATCCTCTTCAACATTTCCAATAGCATTTGATTTGCTTAAACCTGGAGATATTAATGTTAAATAATAGCACTTGGTTTATGACTAGAAAAGAACATCAGGAAAATTCTGGTTACTCTACCATCATTCAATAAGGTAAAGCTTTGTTCACAATATTTTCTACCAAACGGTTTGCTTGTGATAGTAGGAGCACCCTGAATCCCAAAAAGGGGCATGAGAATGAAATCGCCCAGAATAATCCATTTATGTTTTGTGAAGTTCTGTGTGTTTGTAGAAAACCCAGTCAGTGTTTGTCACATTTTTTGGACCTTGAGGTAAATATACAAGAGAATGATTTAATATGTCATCTTTGTTTAATGTGACTGTCACCCTTCATGATATTATATCTGCTGTATGTTGCTAATAGGAGAAAACAAAGTTTATGTACTCTAAGCCCTGCCTGACATATATGGAAGATTTTACTTTGAATTTGTTTATCTCAGTCACACTGTGGTGGTAATAATAATTTGTTAATGAGGCATTTTTGATTTATAACATTCAGGGATTGAAGAGGCTATATTGAGTAATTATCAGTTCGTTAAAAACTGTGTAAAACCAACAAGTTGGTGGCTATGCTGCGAGCATTCCATGCAAGATTTTTACACTCTAGAAGCGTTGTATAGTGACATGACCCAAGTTTTTGTGGGTTTTTTTTCTCTCCATGGTATAGAAACTTGTAATACACAATGTTGCTGTCAATTGAATTTGGTAATAATATCGCATACATCAGACCAATTAAACATGCGAGCGCATGGAATATCAGTGACTTACTATATAAAAAATAAACGATTAAGTCCAGTATTGCAAACAATAAGAATCGGAAATGTCAACGGCTTAGAATAAGACAGTGAATGCTTGGTAGTTAACAAGGAAAATAATAAATAATTAACCCCCAAACCAAACCAAACCCTGGTTGAAAAGTCATGGACTTCCATGAATGTGCGTGAGGTGAGGGCATGCGTGCGTTGTTACATGTGTGACAGTGATGAAGCATTAATGTTATTAAAATGGAGATCGCCCATGGAGGTGGTGGAGGATACAGCTAGGTGCAGCGGTGTGAAGTCATGTCGAGCCAAAGTTTGACGTTTTAAAAGAACGGCCAGTGTTGCTGGCACCTAACACTCTGCGTCTCTGTCTTCTTCGTGGCTCGTTCCCAAAAACAGCCTGTCATAAGGTGACGTCCAAGGTTCTGGGGCACATTGCCAAGCACCATGATTAAATATAAATGAATGTATCTTGCAGGTGTTTTAATGGACGAATGTTCTCTGAGCCAAAGTGAGAAACGTTTTGATGTTTTCTTTTACGATTTCCGAGAATGCTTGGGGCGTTGTAGGAGCACCGTCTTGCTCCAGGAGTTGTTGTTTGGACTGGGATCGCCCTGCTTGCATACGACATGAGTCTTCGGTGATAATTTCCTGAACAGCCTTTACAGCCGCTGCATGGCTTTGCACACGCTGCAGGATCCTTCCCTTTGATGTGTTGATCGACGTATGCAGCACGACACAGTCTGGGGGGGGCAGGTTATAGCTCCTGGCTAGATTCTTCCGCCACTTTCTTGATGTTGTTGATAGTTTAGGCTTTTTCACGATGCTACTTGGGGCCATTGGACAGAGCTAATCGTGGTTGGGTTTATTTTGTTCATTGTGGAATCGTTGCAAGTTGAGGACACGTGGGATAGTCTGAGTTGGTCCTTTGATTGGGCAGGGGCTTGATTGGAAGGCGATTTCCTCTTTTCCTCATTTTGCGTCATTGATTGATTCGTTTCCACTTTGACGTCATGTTTTGAGTCTATTTTTGCTTTTCTTTGTTTTTGTTCTTCTTCTTCTTTATTCATCACCCAACCCTGCTCTCATACTGCCCAATGCTTTTGGGGAGGGTCGAGAGATGCCTGGATTTGTTTTTAGGCATCAGCTTAAGAGACAGGGTGAGACTTTTTGCTTTTTGTAGGACTATTTCCTGCTTTACAGTCTGGTTACTTTATGTTGACCTAAAAGTTGTTCGATGGTATCATTCTGTTTGCATACCGTTTTTTCTAGTTTTTCAAGCGTTCGCATAAGTTCATTATTACACTTTTTAGATCCAATATGTGACTCACTGCGACAGATGGTAAAGATGACAGCGTTCTGTAAGTCTATAGAGCTTGATCTTTAACGGTGTGTTGGGGGTAGTGATGGTTGTCGCCTGGTTTGTCGTTTTGTACCGTTTGGCTTTATGAGGCTTGTCTGTCTTTTTCTGGGTGTCTTTTGGCGCCTTGAGAGGACCAGTCGGCAATTACTGATCCCATGTTTGGTACTGGTCATGTGGCTGTTTGTTTCACAAAAATGTCCTCAGAAAGATCAGTAGAATGAGGCTTTCACCATGTTGATCCGGGACGTCCTTGCCTTCTCAACCTTGGAGCATTGTTCTGACATCCAGTTCACCATGGCCTCGGTAATCTTCTTCTTGATGACCTGTTGACTGTTCTATACTCTTCGGCCGTTTATGGGTTTTTTGTTCTTCTCTGGCTTTAGATCCCTACGTTGTATTCGCACAGGCTGTCAGGATGGTGCCAGGATTTCGTTGGTAACCCACGGTGGTTCTTTTTTCCTTTCCTTTCCCAAGGATCTCAGCGCTGTCTCACTGATTGGTCTTGTGAAGGTATCTCAGTGAGGTTGTTGTTGTCAATCTTGGAGGAAATCAATTGCTGCAAATCTGCCCCCTAGCTCAGCTTTAAGATTTCAGCGACTTCGGGGTCCTTCAGCTTTCTCCATGTTGAACCGCAAACGGGGTTTTCTTTCTGGTTCTTGGTCTTCAGCTTGATCTTTGTTGGGTCATGAGTACCTTGTGTGGTCACTGCCAATACAGCGCCAGGGGAAGTTCTTGTCTGGGCTGTTGAGTCGACTTAAATCGTTTGGGGGCCCAAGATGTGTCATATGGTTATTGTATCTTTCCATTTGGTGAGGTGCACGTCGTTCTTCTTGATGTCTTGTGGGGATAGGTGGTTGGCGACAGAAGATTGTGGCTGCTTGCAAATTCCAAAAGTCTGAGTCCTCTTCGTTTGGTTTCGTCCGGCCATAATCGGCCTTTTGTCCATGGCCATTGGTCATAGCGTCAAGGGTCCGGATCTTGCATTCCAGTCGCCCTGGATCACGGAGAAAGTCCTTCTTTCGAGTTGATTTGATGGCCGCTCTCCATATCCTCGTAGTATCACTCGATTGCATCATCAATCGTAGTCTGATGTTGGTGCATAGACTTGTTTGATGGTCATGTTGTGTGGTTTTGCAGCGCACGCATGGAGATCAGTCTACTTGAGATTGGGGGTACAGCTGATGGACACTGTTAGACCTCTTCTTGTTGACAAGAATCCTTACTCCGTGTTGCGTGTTTGGAGTCGTCGCCACGATCCCCATAAGTTTGTGATTTCTTCTGTGGTTGTTAGCCAGAATCCGACCCAACGGACTTCGGCCTAGTCCTAAGTATGGTCCATTCGTATCTTCGTTTAGTGCATGGTTAGTTCTTGGAGCTTTCCCACATGCGTGCAAGGTTCGGATGATTCCATGTTCCAGTGATGGGTCCTCTCAGCCTGGTTTTGATCGCTGTTGTTTGCGTCCCAGTCGCATATTTTCCACCTCCATCCTGGAACGCTCCAATGGAAGGCGCGGTTGTTGGTATTCCGGGCCTCAACCGATCCGGCATGTCTTTTCTTGCAGTACTGTCCATGTTGGTATTTCTGTGGGCGTGGATTGCTTGGCGGCGCCCATCTCCTCTCCAAGCTGCTATTTGCCCATAGCTGGGGATTTTTGGGTCGGGTTATCTCCCCACTGAGACAGGTAGTACTGGGCTACAGGTTACCAGTAGCAGAGGAACACCTCTGACTCTGACTCGTTATCTATCATATGGGCCAAAATGCGTTGCGCTGCCGTTAAGCACCTGGCCTGTCAGGCCCAGCACATCCGACTTCGGCATGGGAGAGAAAATCTTTTAAGTCTTTCTGGGGGGGGGGGGGGGGAGGGGGGGTCGGGGGGGGGGGGGAAAGGCAGGGGAATGGACCGACCAAGAAGGCAGAAAATAGACGAGAAGGAGGTGGTGACAATAAAAAAAAAAAAGAGAACAAGGCAGAAACAAGAGAAACGATATAAAAAAAGAGAATTCATAACACAGAATTTCCAGAAGATGGGGTGCTATTTATACTGACCGCCCCCCCCCCCCCCCGCCTCCCCCCCCCCCCCCCTGGCACCCCTCCCCACGGGGAAAGAGCCAGCAGGGTAAATGAGACACTCGCTTGGTGTGGTGGCCACCACAGCGTCCCTTCATGGACTTGTTCCCATGAACATCAATCAGGCCCTGAAGGCTTTCATCACCACAGGCACAGAGGTGTACGGGGGAAACAGACACCGACCTCACCTCCAGACAAGAGCTCAAGCTCTGTTTTGTCTGCTGACAACCCTGTAGTGCCTGCCCATAGTTCTACGCTGGTGAAAGAAAAGAACGAACAAGTCATTGCGGACTACGTGTAGGAATCCGTCATTCAAAGAACGAATTGTTTCATCGTCACTTAGCTGACAGTCCACAGAGTCTCTGTGGCAGTGTCAGAGAAAGGGCAGACCAGTATTTATTATGTTGTCCTCGTTTTAACGCCGTTCGAGAAAGTACTGTGCTACATCTACCACGTTCTTGTCTGAAAGAACACCTTCTCTTCAAAGGGAGTCGGATTTTCACTTGGACACAAATATCTCGATATTTTTCGGGCTGCCACAGTTTTCGTTTGTTTTCATGTAGATTTTAAGAGTTCCTCGAAAAGTGAGATCTGTTGGAGGTGAGGCTTGGTGTAGGCATCAAGGGATATTTTTCAGTACATAATGATGTACTCTGTTTGTCATCTGAAAAAGTTGTGATACCTGTTGACGACAAGCTGTCACCTGTTTCCATTCTCCACTTTTCTTTTTGTTCATTTTTTTTTTTTTTCTTTTCTTTTCTTTCTTACTTAGTCTCGTTTCCTTCTTTTTTCTACTTAAAAATTATATGTATCCAATATCAATATACAAATTATGAGGTTTCAAACGTTTCCACCAGCTTAAAGGCAGTAATTTTTAGAAAAATGTCTTTGAGTTATTTATTATATTTTCAATGGGACTGATTTGTTGTGGCAATGTGGTTTGGTTTTTTTTTCAGCTGCCAAATAACCAGTTTCGTTTTGTTTGATGGTGGAGGAGGACACTGCAAGCTGTCAGCTTCTTGCTGCTCTGAACGTATTTCTTGTGTTTCTTTTCTCAGTACACATGTGTTTGAACCAACAGGGCCACTGAATCACAGACAATTTTGAGGGATGATTATTGACCATGCTGTGGAAGCTCTCCAGCTTTGAGACTGCTTGACGGGACTGTACTCGGCGCTTTTCCCCACATTATATATCCAGGTTTACCCGGGGTTGAGAGAGAGACAACACTGCAGCGTTGGTCAAGCGATTTCAGCAACACTCTCAAAATCACACTCGTCCAGTAAGATGAAGCTGGCCTGCACTGAGTGGTCCCAGTCTTCCACATGAGCCCACAGACACTCACTCTGAGGGGAACCCTATGAGGCTTGTGGGATACGAGACCATAAGCTTCCAGCGAGGAAGCCAAGTCCCTAACCACTGAGCCATGATGGATGCTTTTGGTTCGGATTTTTTTAATACTCTAGACAGAAGAAGAAGGAGGAGGAGGAGGAGAAGAGGAGGGAGGAAGAGGGGGAGGAGAAAGAGGGGGGAGGAGGAGGAGGAGGAGAAGGAGGAAGAAGCAGAAGAAGAAGAAGAAGAAGAAAGAAGAATTGCGAAAAGAAGAAGAATTGCGAAGAATTGCAAAAGAAGGGAAAAAGAAGAAGAAAGAAGAATTGCGAAGAAGAAAAGAATTGCGAAGAAGAAGAATTGCGAGAAGAAGAAGAAGAAGAATTGCGAAGAAGAAGAAGAAGAAGAATTGCGAAGAAGAAGAAGAAGAAGAAGAAGAATTGCGAAGAAGAAGAAGAAGAAGAATTGCGAAGAAGAAGAAGAAGAAGAATTGCGAAGAAAAAGAATTTCGAAGAAGAATGCGAAGAAGAAGAAGAAAAGAAGAAGAAGAAAAGAAGAAGAAGAAGAATTGCGAAGAAGAAGAAGAAGAAGAAGAAAGAAGAAAGAAGAAGAAAAGAAAAAGAAGAAGAAGAAGAAGAATTGCGAGAAGAAAGAAGAAGAAGAATTTCGAAGAAGAAGAAGAAGAAGAAGAAAATTGCAAAGAAGAAGAAGAAGAATTGCGAAAAGAAGAATTGCGAAGAAGAAGAAGAATTGCGAAGAAGAAGAAAAGAAGAAGAATTGCGAAGAAGAAGAAGAAGAATTGCAAAGAAAAATTGCGAAGAAGAAGAAGAAGAAGAATTGCGAAGAAGAATTGCGAAGAAGAATTGCGAAGAGAAGAATTGCGAAGAAAGAAGAAAAGAAGAATTGCGAAGAAGAATTGCGAAGAATTGCGATGAATTGCGAAGAAGAAGAAAAAGAATTGCGAAGAAGAAGAAGAAGAACAAGAAAAACAAGAAGAACAAGAACAAGAACAAGAACAAGAAGCGAAGAATTGCGAAGAAAAAGAAGAAGAAGAAGAAGAAGAAGAAGGCGGACTACATGGAAAAAAAAAGTTTGATTCTGGCTAGTTCCACAGTCCTCCCCTTCCCATCCCTCCCCCGCCCCATTCAACCATGCCATCAATAACCCGTTATCAATATGCAAACACTGAATTATCGCTGAAGCAAGAGAGGTTATTAGCAGAATAATGTCCCCGCCCCCCCCCCCCCCCCCCCCCCCCCCCGCCCCCGCCCCCACCCCAAATCCGTCCCTTTACTTCAACCACCCACAGCATAAAGTAGTAGGGAGCTCACGATGTGTGCAGTCATGCAAACCTTGACCCCAAAAAGTAAAAGAACTTGGCATGTTAGAAGGTAAGGTTTAAAGGTAAAGGGTCCCATAACCTATAAGGGCGTAGGGGAGCGGGCGTCAGAGACCTCACTTCTCTAGGGCCACATATTGAGGCGGGCGCCCATCTCCTCTACCCCCTCGCTGCTTTTCCTTCCCTGACCCTAAAGAGGGCAGGTACCCATTTACAGCTGGGTGAACTGGGGGAACTGTATGAAGCCAAGGCGCGCAAACGGTCACCCCCCAT
>CM054152.1:34780166-34795943 GCA_028751875.1 Rapana venosa | reverse complement strand
ATTTCAGCACTACTACTGCCAAGGTCAACACTACATACTCCCAATGGCAACACCCAAGGTGGTCAACACGCATACTGGCAAGGAAACATCCTGGGGTCAACACTGCAACGGCAAGGGTCAACACACATGGGGAAATGGTCAACACTACATACGGGCAATGGAAAAGTCCGGGGTTCCCAATATAGATACTGGAAAGGGAAATACAGCTAAAAAATTTAACACGAAACGGCAATGGCAACGTCCAGGGTCTCAACTAAAAACTGTAAAGGGTAAACAAATGGGGAAAAATGGTCAACACTATAATTTTGAAAATGGTCAACACTACATACTGGCAATGATCAACACTAATGGTCAACAGTATATACTGGCAATGATCAACACTACATACTGGCAATGGTCAACACTACATACTGGCAATGGTCAACACTACATACTGACAATGGTCAACACTACATACTGGCAATGGTCAACACTACATACTTGCAATGGTCAACACTACATACTGGCAATGGTCAACACTACATACTGGCAATGGTCAACACTACATACTGGCAATGATCAACACTACATACTGGCAATGGTCAACACTACATACTGGCAATGGTCAACAGTATATACTGGCAATGATCAACTCTACATACTGGCAATGGTCAACACTAAATACTGGCTATGGTCATCAATATAATACTGACAATGGTCAACAATACATACTGGCAATGGGGATAACACTACATACTTGCAGCGTTTGTGTATGTGTGTATGTGTGTGTGTGATATTTATTTGAAGTTATCTTGGAATGTTTAAACCAATATGAAATGTACCTTTCTTGTTGTCTTTCGAGATTATAATTCGTATCAATGTGCCGGTCAGTATTGTATTGTACTTGCCCTTCATGGGATGATTAAAGTGATTGGACTTTGACTTAACTTTCACTCACACACACTCACACACACACACCAAACAACCCACCCTACCACCACCACCTCACTTCCACCCCCACCTTCACACACACACACACACACACAAACCCTACCCACCCATCCCCCACCCACCACCACCATCACCCACCCACCCCACCCACCACCACCCCAACCCCCCACTCCCTCTCTCTCTCTTTCTCTCTCTCTCTCTTTTCTTTGCATTCCTTTTTTCTATTTCCATTTACATATTGAAATAACTTTCTTGAACTTCATCATTTTGTCTTTATATGTATGTGTGTATGTATATAAGTGTATGTATGTATATATAGATATATAGATATATAGATATATAGATGTATAGATATATAGATATATATATATATATACTGTCTCTGTTTTCTCTGTCTGTCTGTCTGCCTGTCTGTCTGTCTGTCTCTCTCTCTCTCTCTCTCTCTCTTCTTCTCTCTTCTCTCTCTTTCTTTCTTCCTTTCTTTCTCTAACTCTCTGTCTTTGCATTCCTTTTTTCTATTTTCCATTTACATTATTGAAATAACTTTTCTTGAACTTCATCATTTTGTCTTTATTTGTATGTGGTATGTATATATGTGTAGTTATGTATATATATATACATATATATATATATATATGTGTGTTGTGTTGTGTGTGTGTGTGTGTGTGTTGTGTGTGTGTATGTAGGTATAGTTTAATATGTATATGTGGTGTGTGATGATGATGATCTTCAGTTTAACGTCTGTGTGTGTGTGTGTGTGTGTTTGTGTGTGTGTGTGTGTGGTGTGTGTGTTGTGTGTGTGTGTGTGTGTGTGTGTGTGTGTGTGGTGTGGTGTGTGTGTGTGTGTAGTGTGTGTGTGTGTGTGTGTGTGTGTGTGTGTGTGTGTTGTGGTGTGTGTGTGTGTGTGTGCATTATGAAATTAATTAGCCGTGCTTATCCTTCCTTGGCTTATTCCTTTGTTGTTTTGGTTGGTTTTTTGTTTTGTTTGTTTGTTTGTTTTTCTCCTTTTCCATGTATGAAATTAGATTGGGGAGAATTTGCATGGAAAGTCCATCATCAATGTATGTATTTTTTCTTTCTTTATATCATTCTTCATGCTATGTATTGCACCTTAATTACTTTTGATTTTTGTTTTTTTGTTTTTGTTTTGTTGCAGAGGGCTGGATGTAAAAAAAAAAAGCTATTGTTATGCTTATTCTATAACCCTCTATAAATAAAATTTGTTCATTTTTCATTGTTCCCCCACCCTACCCCCACACCACACACACAACTCCTCCCCACCCACCACCACCCCCCTCACACCCACCATCCACAACCCCACCCTCCATCACCACACCACCACACATCCCACCCACCCCCTCACCACCACACCACCCCACCCACCCCTCACCACCACCCCCACCTCACACCCACCCACCCCACCCCTCACCCCACCACTCCCACCACCACCCTCACCCACCCACCCCCACACACACCCTCAACCACCACCCACCACCCCAACCCAACCCAACCCAACCCCACCCCAACCCACCCACACCCCTCACCCCACCCCACCCAACCCAACCCACCCAACCAACCCCAACCCACCCCCACTCCAACCCACACCCCACCCACCCCAACCCCAACCCACCCCACCCCCACCCCCACTCCCCTTCCAACCCCACCCACCTCCCCCACACCCACACCCCACCCCCACACCCCACACCCACCCCCCCCACCCCACCCACACCCCCAACCACACCCCCACACACCCCACCCACAACAACCACACCCACACACCCGACACACACCCCACAACCACAACCAACAGCCAACAACAGCACAGAAGCTTCACCATCTTGATGGCGATGTTGGTGGCGAAGCCGGGACTGATGACCACGCCATCCTCCTCGGGGAAAGGCATGGCGTGTTGGGAGTGCACCAGCACCTTGAAGCCCACTGTGTCGCTCTGGGCCGTGTACTGGTCAGACTGGACGTCAGCGAGGGTCAGCCTTGTTGTGGTGGAGTGTGTGGTAGGAAAGTCAGAGAAGGTGGTGGGTAGGGGGTGGGTTAGGGGGGGGGGGGTTGTAGTGGGGGGGTGAGAGGGGGGTGAGGTGAGGGAGGGTGAGGGGGGGGGTGGGGTGAGGGGGGTGGGGTGAGGGGGTGAGGGGGGTGGAGGGGGGGGAGGTGAGGGGGGGTAGGAGGGGAGGTGGGTGGTGAGGGGGGGTGAGTGGGGGGGGGGTTTATGGGGGGTGGTGGAGGGGGAGGTTGAGGGGGGTGGAGGGGGGTGAGGGGGGTGAGGGAGGTGAGGGGGGTGGTGAGGGGGGTGAGGGGGGTTTGGGGGGGGGGGAGGGGGGAGGGAGGGGAGGTAAGGGGGTGAGGGGGGGGTGAGGGGAGAGGGAGGGAGGTAAGGGGGGGAGGGGGGGAGGGAGGGGGAGGAGGAGGGGAAGGGGGATGAGGGATGGAGGAGGAGAGGGGTAAAGGGGGGGGGGGGATGGGGGTAAGGGGGAATGATGGGGTAAGGAGGGGTAAGGGGGGAGGGGTATAAGGGGGGATGACATGCCATTTCTTTATTTCATTTTACTTCATACACACACGCACACACACACAAACACACACACACACCCCACACACACACACACACACACACACACACACACACACAGAGTTTGAGCCAAGAGATTATTATAACTGATGTTTGCTTGTTTTGTTGTTGTGTCAAATATGTCTACTTGACTTAAATGCAATAAAAATATTCTGAATCTGAATCACACACGCACACACACACACACTCACACACACACACACACCCCACACACACACACACACACACACACACACCACACACACACACACAACACACACACACCACAAGTTTGAGCCAAGAGATTATTATAACTAAATGTTTGCTTGTTTTGTTGTTGTGTCAAATATGTCTACTTGACTTAAATGGCAATAAAATATTCTGAATCTGAATCACACACGCACACACACACACTCACACAGACACACACACCACGCGCGCGCGCGCGCGCGCCGTCTAATATCACTAAAAGTGAACAGACGTAAAATTGAAGTCAACAACAACAACAAAACAACACACACACACACACAACACACACACACACACACACACACACACACACACCAGTTACACTCTTCTTGATTTCAATGGATTGTTTCTGATTCTGGTTTTTTTTGTTTGTTTGTTTTAAATCTTTTATATCGAGGACAATGGAATAAGCACTTACGTGGGTGTTTTTTAACATCCAGTCCCCGTGTGTATGCGGTTTTTGTGAATTCTGTCATCTGTTCCCACCGGCACACAATGGCCTACTCTCCCAAAAGCGGAACAGGATTTAACGTGTGCGCAAGATGTTCTGCGTGCATTCACACACGGGGCCTCGGTTTATAGTCTCATCCAAAGGACTTTTGGGGAGAGAGGGGTCTGCACTGATGTTAACTCCAGGGGAAAATATCCCCTCGAACGGGAATCGAACCCAGGTCGTCAGATTGCGAGCGCAATGTTCTAACCACTAGGCTATCCCGTCAGAGAAGGGGAGTGAGGGGGAGGGGGGGTAAGGGAGGGGGTAAGGGGGGGAAGGGTAAGGGGGTAAAGGGGTAAGGGGAGAATGACATGCCATTTCTTCATTTCGTTTCATTTCCCTTTACTTCACACACACACACAGTTACACTCTTCTTAACTTGAATGGATTGTTTCTGATTCACGTTGGTATGTCTGTGGTGGTTGCATTAGCTGTAAATGGGTACCTGCCCTCTTTAGGGTCAGGGAAGGTAAAGCAGCGAGGGAGAGGAGATGGGCGCCCCCCTAACCCCCTTCAATATGCTGGCCCCCTAGAGAAGCTGAGGTCTCTGATGCCTCTCTCCCCTTACGACCACATAGGTTATGAGACACCTTTACCTTTACCCTTTTTTTTTTTTTTTTACCTTTGGATGGTTTGGTTTGTGGTGGTGGTAGTAGTAGGTTGGTGATTGGTGGTGGTGATGGTGGTTGTTGGTTGGTGGTTGGTGGTGGTGGTGGTGGTGGTGATTGTGGTGTTGGTGTTTATTGTTGTTTTGTTGTTGTTCTTCCTGTTGTTGTTGTTGTTGTTGTTGTTGTTGTTGTTGTTGTTGTTGTTGTGCTGGTTGTTGCTTTTGTTATTCTGGTTGTTTTGGTGGTGGTCGTCGTCGTTGTACTTTTTGTTGTTGTTTTGTTGGTGGTGGTGCTGTTGTTGTTCTTGTTGCTGCTGCTTATGTTCTTGTTGTTTTGTTGTTTTTGCTGCTGTTGCTGTTGTTGTTGCTGCTCCTGCTGTTCTTGCTGTTGTTGTTGTTAATGTTGTTGTTGTTGTTGTTGTTATTGCGTGTTCCCTAGCTTAACACCCTGGGGGTCACCCAAAACATGCACTCTGACTCGACCATCCCACCTGGGAATCACTGTCAGATTGAAATTACACACCGGAGGAGAAGTTCACGTGTATGACTGGTTTTCGAGTACTTCGCTAGCTAGGCAGCCACACTCCAACTTCAGAGGAGTTTCTCTTCTTTAAGGAAGAGTGCAGAGTGTTATACTAAGACCTTAATATCATGGCTGTAAGTCGTAGGTTCCAATCTGGGGCAACGATCTCTGGTGAGTTCAGGCTAGGGGTGGGTTGTTTTTTTTAAGGATCTCAGCTCCCGAGACACCTGTGAAGTGCAGACCTGGCAGTGCCTTAATCTCCTCGCCCAAGAGACACGGATTCAAAAATTAAATGCACTGCCTCAACAACTCCTCGGGGAGTTAAGGAAAAGAGGAGGAGGAGGAGGAGGAGGAGGAGGAGGAGGAGGAGGAGAAGAAGAAGAAGAACAACAACAACAACAACAACAAGATGAATTGTAAAGAAGAACAAGAACAACAAGAACAAGAACAAGACAAGAACAAGAATAACAAGGAGAAAAATTGTGAAGGTAAAAAGAAGGATAATTGTAAAGAAGAAGAAGAACAACGACAACAACAACAGCAACAACAACAACAACAACAACAGCAACAACAACAACAGCAACAACAACAACAGCAGCAACAACAACAAAAGCAACAGCAACAACAACAGCAACAACAACAACGACAACAGCAGCAACAACAACAACAGCAACAACAACAGCAGCAACAACAACAAAAGCAACAGCAATAACAACAGCAACAACAACAACAACAGCAACAACATTAGCAACAACAACAGCAACAGCAACAACAAAATACCATAGAGGGGGCCAGGCTTGGACACGGAGCCCACAGACTCATCCTTGTTGAAGGTGAAGCAGTTCCCAAAGTAGTGACTGTAGAATTTGCTGAAGTTTCTGAAACAAACATGATCACCATCAGCTAGCATTACTGTCAGTAGCAGCAGCAGCAGCAGCAGCAGCAGCATATCATCATCATCATCATCATCATCATCATCATCATCATCATCATATCATCATCATCATCATCATCATATCATCATCATCATCATATCATCATCATATCATCATCATCATATCATCATCATCATCATTTTCATCTCAACAACGACAGCAGTATCAGCAGCAGCAACAAGTAGAGCATCACCAGCAGTCATAGTAATTAGCAGTGGCATCATCATCATCATCAACAACAACAGCAGCAACAACAACAGCAACTACAAACCATTTGTCTTTTTTTCTTCTTTGTTTATAATTTTATTCAGATGGTCAGTCCAGTCTCTGCTCCGAAGGCACCGATGATGCATTGCATGTCCTCTAGGTCACCTCACAGATTCTTGCCCACTGGGAAGTAGGGGGGGAAGGGAGACAAGTGAGGCTCATCATAGTCTGCATGTAAGAGATCTTTCTAAGAAGGGTACGTTCAGACTCTCTGCTTTTTTGACTGTTGTCTTTCTAGAATCATCCACCTAAAATAGATCACCTGACCTCTTTGTACAAGTTGTCCCAATGTTCCTGCTTTCATAACAAAGTGCGGGGACTTCTCTGATTAATTTTCTCTTGCGGCTTACATACACAAGGAGGCACCGTGGTCGAGTGGTTTAGACGGTCAACTCGTGATCCAGAGGTCGCGGGTTCGATCCCCGCTCGGCTCGGTGTTGTGTCCTTGGGAAAGACACTTTACTCCTATTTTCCTCACCAGCTCTGCTGGGGAAGTATCTGGCGACAGACTAGCGTGCTGTCACAGGGGTGGTGAAAAACCATCAGTTCGCTTAACGCTACAGAAACCGGGATAAGCTCCGGCTCTATGGGCCTTCTGGCTCGAAAGAACTTACATACACACACGCGCACACACACACATACACGCACACACACACACACACACACACACACACACACACACACACACACACGCACACACGAGCAGGGAGGAAGGAGACACCGGTGACGTGAAGCATACAGCATCCTGACCATCTGGACTTCATGGGATGACAAACAAACTGACGCGCTAGTAAACACTAAGACACGCATCTCCCTCCCCCTGTCTACTTATACGAGCATCCCTCGCGCAAGCAAACACACAAACACTTCCCTCCCTCCCTCTGAAAGCATTCCTCGCGCAAACACACAAACACGCCCCTCCCTCCCTCTGAAAGCATCCCTCGCGCAAACACACAAACACGCCCCTCCCTCCCTCTGAAAGCATCCCTCGCGCAAACACACAAACACGCCCTCCCTCCCTCTGAAAGCATCCCTCACGCAAACACACAAACACATCCCTCCCTCCCTCTGCAAAACATCCCTCGCGCAAACATACAAACACGTCCCTCCCTCCCTCTGAAAGCATCCCTCGCGCAAACACACAAACACATCCCTCCCTCCCTCTGCAAAACATCCCTCACGCAAACATACAAACACATCCTCCTTCCCTCTGCAAAACATCCCTCGCGCAAACACACAAGCATAGCCCTCTCTCTCTCTCTCTCTCTCTCTCTCTCTCTCTCTCTCTCTCTCTCTCCTCTCTCTCTCTCTCTCTCTCTTGAACTGTTTATTCTGTTACTTGCAGATGACATTATTTATTGTCAGAGACTGCTATAGGTTTGCAGGTTCAGTTGAATAATTTACAGCGTGCTGCTGCCTCGCTCCAGTTGAAGGTTAACTTGAAGAAAAGCAACATCATTGTGTTCAGGAAAGGCGGTTTTTTGAGTGCTAGGGAGAGGTGGGTTTATGATGGTAATGTAATGCCTGTTGTTAATGCGTACAAGTATTTGGGAGTATTTTTTACAACTCGCCTTAGTTTTGTCTCAGCGTGTAAGGATCTGGCTAGCAGAGCAAAAAATGCTTTATTTTGTGTAATGAAAAGACTGTCCACACTTAACAACTCGTCCATAAAACTGTTTCTGAAGGTATTTGACTCTCAAATACAGCCTGTTGCACAGTACGGTTCCGAGTTGTGGGGGTTGAATAAAGCTGCAATATCCTGTGAATCTGTACATTTATTTGCTCTGAAAAAGTTTCTGGGTGTTGACATGCGCACACCTAACGACCTTATATATGGTGAAACCAATAGATTCCCAATATACATTAACTCAGCTGTTCAATGTATACGCTATTGGCTCAAAATTTTGGAAATGGGGGAATCAAGATTACCCTTCAAGCGTATAAAATGTTATTTGAGTTAGATAGTAAGGGCAAGAAGAATTGGGTGACTGATGTACGTATTTGTTTACATGAATATGGCTTTGGTGATGTGTGGATGAATCAAGGTGTGGGAAGTGTAAAGGCATTTCTAAGAATTTTTCGTCAACGTTTAGTTGACTGCAGATGGCAGAAGTGGAATGAACATGTTCAAAATAGCACGAGGTTTGATTTTTATAGATTATTTTGTAGCTCACATGAGATGAAGCTGTATTTGATTTCAGATATGGACAGACATTTGAAATAGTGACCACAAGGTTTAGGTTGGGTATTTCAAGTTTAGCCACTCATCACTTTCGATATAGAGATTGTAATGACATTGATTTGATATGTCCTCTCTGTAAAAGTGGTAAAGATGATGAGTTACATTTAGTTCTGTGCTGTCCATTTCTTAAGGAGCTCAGAGATAAGTTTATTTCACCTAAATATTTTCGACAGCCTTGCACGTTCAAATTAACTTTGCTGATGTCCTCTGCAAGACATAACGATATTTGGAACTTGTCTCACTTCCTTCACAAAGCCTTCAAGCTGAGAGAAATTGCAACATCATAGTTCATTATTATGATTATCATATTGTTGATTGTATGTTTGTTTTTAATGTTTCTGATGATTTGGTTTTTTGTTCACTTTCCCCTTCATTATGGGCTATGGCCTAATGAATAAACATCCGAATCCGAATCCGAATCCGAATCTCTCTCTCTCTCGCTCTCTCTCTCTCCCTCTCTCTCTGCAAGCATCCCTCATGCAAACACACGAACGCATCCCTCCCTCCCTGTCCCAGTTTACCTCTTGCAAGCATCCCACATGCAAACCCATACACACGCCCTCCCTCCCTCCCTCCCTTCCTCCTTCCCTCCTTCCCTTCCTCACACCCTCCCATGACTTAGGCTACTCTCCTGCTTTGCAAATTAGAGTTTTTCCTTCTGTTTTTCTATGACTCTTATTACATTCATATCGCACGTACTAAGGCATCCACAGAGATTAAAATCGCATTCTTGTGAAAAGACTAGCCTCTTACTCAAAACTTAGGTGATTTTGCACAAATTTGATAGGTTGGATTTTTTTTTGTTGGTATTATTATTCAGCAAACACTGTAACAAACAAACTCGGTTCTTTATTGTCTGCTAGCTTCCTAACCGCAATATCATTGCGTGGGGTCAACACTGTAAGACCACCAGCAATCCTCATTTGATGATCATTTCCAACTTTCTCGGGACTACCTGGTATTGCTCTATGTCCCCAAATCCCAAAAACCATGTACACTAGTGCATTTTTTTCATACTTTAAAAAAATCTGTGAAAATCACCTCCCCCCCCCTCCCACCCAACCCCCCAACCCCCACCCCCAGTTGTTTTTTTATCGACTAGCTTTCTGTACTACAGATACCACATGACCCGCAAGCTCATTTATGACGCTCCACTTATAATCAGTCACATTGCATCAGGGAAAAACTTTTAGTTATTAACATATTATTAATTTGCAATAAACATGCTATTCAATACAGAAAACAGATTGTAAATCGGACACTTCTTTGAAAATCTATTACAATTTGAAATGGTAGACTGCAGAAAGTGGCAACATGAGAAATTGACAAGTTTCGCATCGTAACGGGTGATCAGAATGAGGGCTTGGGTGTTTTTTTATGTGTTTTTAAAGCAAAAGAAAACAACATTACGCCTTGATACTTCAGTACAAGATAGAAAAATGGCTTTATTTTTATAATCAATAAAAATCTCAAAATCGAAAACTTGATACTTCAGTACAAGGAAGAAAAACGACTTTAGTTTTATAATGAATCAAAATCGAAAACTTGATTCTTCAGTACAAGGAAGAAAAACGACTTTACTTTTATAATCAATCAAAATCTCAAAATTGATACTTCAGTACAAGGAAGAAAAATGGCTTTACTTTCATAAGGGTAAGGTAAAGGAGTCCCATAACCTATAAGGTCGTAGGGGAGCGAGGCGTCAGAGACCTCACTTCTCTAGGGCCAGCATATTAAGGGCGGCGCCCATCTCCTCTCCCTCGCTGCTTTACCTTCCCCGACCCTAAAGAGGGCAGGTACCCATTTACAGCTGGGTGAACTGGGGGAACTGTACTGAAGCCAAGGCGCGCAAACGGTCACCCATCCAACTGGTAACCACGCTCGACGCTGCTTAACTTGGCTGGGGGAAAGCGAGTGCTCCGACCACTGAGCTATCCCGTCCCCCTATTACTTTCATAATCAATCAAAATCTAAAAAATCGAAAAACTGACCCCCCCCCCCCCCCCCCCCCCCCCCCCCACCCCCCGACCCCCCCACCCCACCCCCCCACCCCACCTGCCTAAAATGGCTCCCAGCCGAAAAGTGTTAGTCAGGAGCACAAAGCGAGTCATTTCGCGGTGGAGCGTCGCATGATTAATGATAGGAGTGGAACTGGTTGTTGAGTCTTTGAGGGTGCCCCCACGGTCGTCAGACTACGGGACAGATAGATAGATAGAACCTTACTTGTAGGAGCAGGGAGCCTGGGTCTGGTAGCGACACTCTACCAGCATGTCGATCATCTGGTGGCCGAACTCGAAGCGCTCTTTGGGGCTGAGCTGGTCCATGAAGCTGCGGATCTGGGCCTTGCTCTTCTCGCTCTTCTCGATCACCTCCGACTGCTTGGGCGCCTCCCTCTCCTCCCCCTCATACCAGTGGTACTCCGAGTATTCCGCCCAGTAGTCAGGGTTTTCGAACCAGTCTGCACAGAGGGGACGGGATAGCTCAGTGGTCGGAGCACTCGCTTTCCCCCAGCCAAGTTAAGCAGCGTCCAGCGTGGTTACCAAATTGGATGGGTGACCGTTTGCCGCGCCTTGGCTTCAGTACAGTTCCCCCCAGTTCACCCAGCTGTAAATGGGTACCTGTCCTCTTTAGGGTCAGGGAAGGAAGGTAAAAGCAGCGAGGGAGAGGAGATGGGCGCCGCTGCCCTCAATATGCTGGCCCTAGAGAAGTGAGGTCTCTGACGCCTCGCTCCCCTACGACCTTATAGGTTATGGGACTCCTTTACCTTACTGCACAGATATCTAGCCAGTAGAGCAGTGTCAGTGGGTGGGGAAGACAACCTCAGAGAGCGGACTGGCCTTGAGTGGGAACGAATCGCTGCTGGAAAGCAGAGGACCGCGGAGAGTGAAGGAGGATGCTGGTTGCAACATCTTTATTACAGGTTCCCCTCCCTCCCCCCACCCCCGCCCATCTTTCCCCCCACGGTCCAAGGGACTACGGGTTGAGTGAGGTGAGAGGTGAGGTGTCAGTGTCTGGACTTGGTCAATGCATGCTGCAGAAATAGTCACTACCGATGGATCGGTGGTTTAAAGGTAACGCACCTGCCAAGAAAGCGAGAAGTCCAGGTTCCACCCCCGTTCGCTTGTTAGTGCCCCAAAACCCCCCCTTCTTCCCCCCCCCCTTCCCCCTCCCTCCCCTCCCCCCTTCCTCTAGCCCTGAGTGGTGGTGGTCTGGGTGCTAGTCTTTCGGATGAGACGATAAACTGAGGTCCCGTGTGCTACACGCTTTCAGCGCACGTAAAAGAACCCACGGCAACAAGGGAGTAGTAATGGTAGAAGTAGCAGTAGAAGTAGTACTAGCAGCAGCAGTAGCAGTAAGTAGTAGTAGTAGGAGGAGGAGGGGAGGAGGAGGGGGGAAAGAAGGAGGATGAAGTGGAGAGGAGAGGAGGAAGGGAGAGGAGGGGAGGGGGGAGGAGACCGGAGGAGGAAGAGGGAAGGAAGAAGAGAAGGAGGAGGGGATCAACCACCTTCGAACTCTCGGTGGTGGACGTAGTTGGGTTGGTTGTGGTGGAGGTGTAGGGGTGTGGTGTGGTGGTGGTGGAGGTGGAGGGGGTGGTGGTGGAGGGGGGTGGTGGTGGAGGTGCTTGTTAAAGAAGTAGGCGTGCCTGCAGTAGAAGAAACCAGACGTCAATTCCTCTCTCCGTTTGTGCTGTACGGCGAATGACTCGAGACGCAAGACTCAAAGAATACTGTATTGTTTCAATTAGAGAAATGACGAGAGGTATTTGAATATCATGGACTATGATACAGCATGTAGACATCATCACAAACAAAACGGGATAATAATAATAATAATAATAATAATAATAATAATAATAATAATAATAATAATAATAATAATAATAATAATAATAATAATAATAATAATAATAATAATAATGATGATGATGATGATGATGATGATGATGATGATGATGATGATGATGATGATGATGATGATGTATGGAATTTATATAGCGCTGAATCTTGTAAAGCAACATAACAGATAACAGAAGTTATGAACAGTATCGGTTTCTTTCGTTGGGGTTTGGTTTTTTTCTCGTTTTTTTTCTTCTTCTATTCCTCGCCAGAGCTCCCAGGTTCATCAGTGGAGAGATTTTGCGTATGCGGGCGTTTTTTAAACCCGCCATCAAGGTAGCCACATACCGACTTCGGGGATCGTGTCTAAGTGTAACACACGAGTGCATGGTTGTACTTTTAATTTTGCCCTCCGTTCCTAAACCCACCGGAGATTCGAACTAGATTTGGGAAAATTTTCATGAGGGTAAGTGGATAAGAGGGCTTCTTACCGGGGCCTCATGGGGGGGGGGAATATTTTTTTAAAACAAACGTGAATGATCAATGATTAATAAGAGATAATGTCCAATAACAATGAAAGAATCACTCAAGAAGTTCCATTCAATTATGAAAGACGAGAGAGAGAGGAGAGTGGAAGAGAGAGAGGAGAGGGAGAGGAGAGGAGGAGAGAGTGGAGAGGGGATGGGAAGGAGTGAGGAGATTGATTGGAGAGAGAGAGAGGAGGGTTAGACTCAGACTTCAGACTTTTACTGTTCTCGGCCTAAAGCACAATAAAAGAAAATTTGGGATAGGGAATGGGCACTGACAGTATTGTAAACATATGCTACCAACATATAATAAAGTTAGTGTCACAATGTTATGAAAGCAAGAATTACATCGGAGGGAGAGAGAGGGAGAGGAGAGAGAGAGACAGGGGCAGCAGAAGCGACGACAGAGACAGACAGACAGCAGAAGTCAAAGGGAAAAGGGGGGAGAACCACACAACCTAACGAGGGGAGAGGATAGGGAGGGTTTACAACGACAAACCAAGGGACATCCAACGCACCACAACACACCAACACACACACACACACACAACACAACCACACAAACCACACACACACAACACAAACCACCATACAGAGGGACACACACAACACAAGGGACACACACAAAACAGAAGGGACACCCACACACCAACACAGAAGGGAACACACCACAACAGAGGGAACACACGGGGGGACCACATACCACAGAGGGACCCACACACACGAAGGGACACAATACATACACACATCACACCCAGAAGGGACCAACACACCACCACACACAGAAGGGAACACCACACACACACAGAAGGGACACCACACAACAGAAGGGAACACAACCACGCACACACAGAAGGGGGCACACACACACACACACAAACACAAAGGGACACAACAACAGAAGGGACACACCCAGAAGGGACACAACACAGGCACACCACAGCACACACCACAAAACACACAAACACACACAACAAACACAACCACACACACACCAACACACACTACCACACCCACACCAACACACACAACACACCACCAACACACACCAAACCCCAACCCCACACACACACACACTTGACGACGAACCGCAGTGGTCGAAGACGAAGTCGAGGGGAAGAAGAAAACGCGAGCGACGACGACGATGTCGATGTTGAGGCGACGTTGAGATGTGGTTGATTCTTCGTGGGAGCCCTGTTTCTAGCGTTCGATTCTGGAGCACCTGGTGAGGAAGACTGGTTGTGGCTCAGTGATGGTCCGAGTCCGCAGATTGAACGGGGGACAAATTTGGGTGGGGGTCTCCCCCCTGGTTGGTGGCCTTGCGGAGAGTTTTTCTCTGGGGGAAGAGCTGGGAAACGGTAGGAAAGGACAGGTGTTATTTCATTGCATTCTGCAGGCCCTTTTTAGTGCGGGGGGGGGGGGGGGGGGGGGGAGGGGAATGTATAGAATAAACGTAGTGAAAAAAGTGTGTGTGTGTATGTGTATGTGTGTGTGTGCATGTATATGTGTGTATGCGTGTGTGTGTGTGTATGCGTGCGTGTGTGTGTGTATGTGCGTGCGCGCGCGCGTGTCTGTGACTGTGTCTGTGCCTGTGTCTGTCTATGTGTATCTGTTTCTGTTGTACGTGTATGCATATGAACTCTCTTCCGTCAGTCTACACTATGCGCCTGTGGAGCTGCCCTGGATTGGAAGAACTGGACAACTTTTGCCTTTTCCAAAGTGACGATTGAACAGACCTAGAACAGGCTAGTTTCACACTGTTGCAAAAGACTGAACACAAAACACACTTTAATTCAAAGCCAGAACCGTGGACCTAGCTAAAATATCTAACGAGCTAACACACGTTATCATCGGTTTCGTAAGACTAGAGTTAAGTCTCGACGGTTTACAATCTGTACAGAACATTCAATACCTTCACAAAGGCGCGCTTGTGCGCGCGCGCGCGCGAGCACACACACACACACATATACACACTTGCTCACTCACACACTCACGCACAAAACAGTACCAAAACACACCACACACAAAACAGTACCAAAACACAACACACACAAAACAGTACCAAAACACAACACACACAAAACAGTACCAAAACACAACACACACAAAACAGTACCAAAGCACAACACACACAAAACAGTACCAAAACACACCACAACACACAAAACAGTACCAAAACACAACACACACAAAACAGTACCAAAACACAACACACACAAAACAGTACCAAAACACAACACACACAAAACAGTACCAAAGCACAACACACACAAAACAGTACCAAAACACACCACAACACACAAAACAGTACCAAAACACAACACACACAAAACAGTACCAAAACACAACACACACAAAACAGTACCAAAACACACCACAACACCAAAACAGTACCAAAACACAACACACACAAAAACAGTACCAAAACACACCACACACAAAACAGTACCAAAACACAACACACACAAAACGTACTAAAACACACCACACACAAAACAGTACCAAAAACAAACACACACAAAACAGTACAAAAACACACCACACACAAAACAGTACCAAAACACACCACCACACACAAAAACAGTACCAAAAACAAACACACACA
>CM054152.1:34770166-34775166 GCA_028751875.1 Rapana venosa | reverse complement strand
TTTCTCTTTTTCCCTTTCTCTCTTCCTTTTTTCTTTTCTTTTTCCCCCCCCTTGCTCTCTTCCACCTTTCCTTTCTCTTTTTCTCCTTTTCCTTCCTCCTTTCTTTTTTTCTCTCTTCCCCTTTCTTTTTCCCCCTTTTTGTTCTCCTTTTCCTTTTTCCTTAACTCGTGGGAAGTCAAGGGGCCTCCTTGAAGGTTTTACACCGATCTATGAAATCAGTGTGACGGACCCCACTCCTTACCTGGCCACATTCGTGCTGAGTATGTTTTGACCCACCCACCGCCCTAGCTGACCTCCCCCTACGAAAAAGGTTTGTGATTTTTTTTTTGGATTTTTTTTTTTTGGGGGGGAGATTGTCTTTGGGGTTTTTTTGGGTTTGGGTTTTTTTCAATTATGTACTGAATTTTAATTTTCCCCCTCCAAAGGATTGCGAGGAATTTTTTATTTATTTATTTTTTTATATCGAGGATAAAGGGGTAAGATCATGTCCCTTTTTCATCTAGTCCCCCTGTTATACGGTTTTTGTAATTTTTCATCTGTTTCCACCGGCACACAATGGCCTACTCTTCCCAAAACGGGAACAGGATTTAACGTGTGCGCAAGATGTTCTGCATGCGTTTGCACACGGGGCCTCGGTTTATAGTCTCATCCGAAGGAATGGAGTCGGAACCGATCTTTCTTCCAGAAAACTGTCTCTCAAGCAAATACTTAGTGGGTGGGTAACTGAAACCTGCGTCCTCGGAAACTGAAAACGGATCTCGGAACAAAGTGACGGGACGGATCAAACTGGGCAAGGACCAGCCCAACACAAAATAGTTTACTGTGTCCTCAACCCATTTATCCAGCATTTCAGGCGCCACTCTATACCATACCCTCCTACCCCTCTTCTACTCATCTCTAAGGAGGAGGGGGGGGGGGGGAGAGAGAGACAGCCTAGTGGTTAGAACGTTGCGCTCGCAATCTGACCACCCGGGTTCGATTCCCGTTCAAGGGGATATTTTCCCCTGGAGTTCACATCAGTGCAGACTCCACTCTCCCCAACAAGTCCTTCGGATGAGACTATAAACCGAGGCCCCGTGTGCGAACGCGCGTAGAACATCTTGCGCACACGTTAAATCCTGTTCCGCTTTTCGTAAGAGTAGGCCATTGTGTGCCGGTGGGAACAGATGACAGAATTTACAAAACCGCATACACATGGGGACTGGATGTAAAAAAAAAAAAAAGCACATAAGTGCTTATTCCATTATCCTCGATATAAAAGAATAAAATAAATAAATAATTTTTTTTAATAAAAATAAGTTTACGTGGTCACCCCCCCCTCTCCCTCCCCGCGCCCTTCGTTTGCGATTTCTTCTTCGTCGTCGCCGTCGAACAGCAGCTGTTGTTGTCTATCATATGAGTGTATACACTTTGCGCTGCCGCTAAACGCCTGACAAGTCAGGCCCAGCGCATTCGACTTTGGTGTGGGAGAGATTTGTTATCTTTTCAAACTTTCTGGGGAAAAATCGCAGAAGATTGAAACAAGAAGGCAGGAAATAGACAAGAAGGAGGTGACAGGAAGAAAACGAACAAGGCAGAAACAAAGAGAGGGATAGAAAAGAGGGAATTTCTATCACAGAATGATCAGAAGGTGGCGATGCTATTTATACTGACAGATCCCTGGCATCCCCACACACGGGGAATGTTTGTGTATTCAAAGATATTCATCTTGTCAACTGCAGAGCTTCTAATGCCCATGACATCTTTCATCTCTGGTTTTGATATTGGGAGTCTTTTCTTTTAAATTGTGTTACAGTTTTCTGGGGTAATGGCTGTAACGGGCAGACCTTGAGAAAAGACATCCACATGGAAAAAAACAACCAGCACCATTTACTTACAGTGACAATAAATGGCATTGTGACTTGACCTTACTCGACTTCCTGACTTCTCCTTTAACTTCTTATGGAGTCGTTGTGTTGTGTCAGCTTTTTTCCCGTGTATCATAGGCAAGGTAAACCTGGGGCAACTCGTCTCTCTCCAGTTGGCAGGGCGCAATCACACCAAGATGCATGCTGGGTATGTTCGTGTCATCCATCCAACCGGCCTTGGCTGGTCTACTATTCTCAGAACTACAAAAGGTAGAGTGGCTTCAACGTGTGTGTAAAATCTTCAGAGGTTTCCTCAGTGATCTACTGGACTACGGGATCATTGAAGGTTAAGATGTTCTGCATGCATTCGTACACAGGATCTCAATGTATCATCTCATCCAAAGTACTTTCTTTTGGTGGTTTCGCTCCTCGGCTAGAGCTCCGAGGTTCACCAGTGATGAGAGTTTTGCGTATGAGACTTTCAAATCCAGCCTCAAGACATACCTGTTTCAAGCCTAAGACTTTCTCCTATCGTTTCATCTCATGATTATCTATCCCCCCCCCCCCCCCCCCCCCCCCCCCCCCCCCCCCCCCCCCCCCCCCCCCCCCCCCCCCCCCCCCCCCCCCTGCCTTCCATGCAAAAATTCCCATCATCCTGCCGAAGTGTATAACCTCTGTGTGTGTGTGTGTGTGTGTGTGTGTGTGTGTGTGTGTGTGTGTGTGTGTGTGTGTGTGTGTGTGTGTGTGTGTGTGTGTGTGTGTGTGTGTGTGTGTGTGTGGTGTGTGTGTGTGTGTGTGTGTGTGTGTGTGTGTGTGTGTGAGAGAGAGAGAGAGAGAGAGAGAGAGAGAGAGGAGAGAGAGAGAGAGAGAGAGAGAGAGGAGAGGGAGAGAGAGAGAGAGAGAGAGAGAGAGAGAAAACTGTTAATTATTGTTGGTTGTATGCGTAGGAGTGGTTCGAATGGCAAACGTTTTGATTTGTTTTTGCAAGATATAGCGCTATATAAATTTCATTTTAGTAGTAGTAGTAGTAGTAGTAGTAGTAGTAGTAGTAGTAGTAGTAGTAGTAGTAGTAGTAGTAGTAGTAGTAGTAGTAGTATTTTCCCCCATCACCATTTAGGTAGACGCATTCCAACTTCGGGGATCAAAGTACTTTCAAGAAACTGGAGTCTTTTCCAATGTTAACTCGGTGTTGGGGGAAGGGGGAGGGAATCCCTCCAATGGACCCCCCTCAGTGGAGATTTGAACTGGCACCCTCAGTTTTCGTCTCATCCCAAGTGACTCTCTTTCCATTTATTATTTATTTATTTTATTCTTTTATATCGAGGATAATGGAATAAGCACTTATGTGCTTTTTTACATCCAGTCCCCGTGTGTATGCGGTTTTTGTGAATTCTGTCATCTGTTCCCACCGGCACACAATGGTCTACTCTTACGAAAAGCGGAACAGGATTTAACGTGTGCGCAAGATGTTCTGCGTGCGTTCACACACGGGGCCTCGGTTTATAGTCTCATCCGAAGGACTTTTGGGGAGAGTGGAGTCTGCATTGATGTTAAGTGACAGGTGCACTCACTTACCGAAGAAGGACAGCACAAGCAGCACCCACACGATTCTGGAGCACCTTCCTTTACGGGTGGAGCCCACTTTGGCCAAACCGTGCATGGTGGTGTTCTCGGCAAAGGAGGTGAGAATGGCGCGTACTGTCTGTTCTTCCTCTTCCTGCTCCGCTTCCTCTTTGTCTGGCGGCTGAGTGGGATACATCTTTGCGTCGGGCTCTGTGGCATAGGCGTACATCTTGCCTGCTCCCTGCCTGCCTGTGTGTGTGTGGGTAGATATATAGACCTTGTTTTATGGGCTATGTAAAAGACAGAGAAATGTTTATTGCTCTGTTTTTTGGTTTTGTTTGGGGTTGTTTTGTTGGTTGGTGGGTTTTTTTTTTTACTGTTGTTTACATATTAAACGTTTAAGCAGCATTGAGCGTGGTTACCAAGAGGACGGGGTAGCTCAGTGGTCGGAGCACTCGCTTTCCCCCAGCCAAGTTAAGCAGCGTCGAGCGTGGTTACCACTTGGATGGGTGACCGTTTTCGCGCCTTGGCTTCAGTACAGTTCCCCCAGTTCACCCAGCTGTAAATGGGTACCTGCCCTCTTTAGGGTCAGGGAAGGTAAAGCAGCGAGGGAGAGGAGATGGGCGCCACCCTCAATACGCTGGCCCTAAAGAAGTGAGGTCTCTGACGCCTCGCTCCCCTACGACCTTAATATAGGTTATGGGACACCTTTACCTTTACCTTACCAAGAGGATGGGTGACTGTGCGCCTTGGCTTCAGTACAGCCACCCCCCCCCCCCCCACCCCCCCTAGTTCACCCAGCTGTAAATGGGTACCTGCACTTTTCGGGGTCAGGGAAGGTAAAGCAGCGAGGGAGAGGAGATGGGCGCTGCCCTTCTCCTGGAGAAGCTGAGGTCTCTGACACCTCGCTCCCCAGCGACCGCATAGGTTGCGCAAACACCTTTACCTTTGCCTGACACGTTAATCCAGAGACCTGACTGTATTTCTCTAACAAACGAAAGCACATGCCTCCATGCCGGTGATGCTCCAACTCCCTAGCATCGGCTAGCTCAGTTACAGCCAAATGTTCAGCAATAGCAGAGAAAGGAAACTCTTCTCTCCAGAAACTCCAGCAGGGAAACTCTTCTTCTGCGACATCGAACGCTCAGCTCAGACAGTAACTATTGGTATCTTCATAGGAGCGAAAAAGCGTTGCGCTGCCGTTAAGCGCCTGTTAAGTCAGGCCCAGCACATCCAACTTCAACGTGGGAGAGAAAATCTTTTCAGTTTTTCTGGGGGGAAAAAAAGGCGGAGAATGGACCAAGAAGGCAGAAGATAGACGTAGAAGGAGGTGGTGACAAGAAGAAAAGGAACAAGGCAGAAACGAAGAGAGGGATAGAAAAGAGGGAATTCCAAACACGGAATTTTCAGAAGGTGGGGATGCTATTTGTACTGACAGGCCCCCCAGCATCCCCACAGGGAGAAAAGGACAACCCTATGTAAGTTTTGGTTACACAGACACAGCTGTGATGGCGTGGAAGAAATGTGCACTCACACACAGTCTCTGTTTTTCTTCAAAACGGAAGCCTGGCCTATCTAGATCTTCTGATC
>CM054152.1:34760166-34765166 GCA_028751875.1 Rapana venosa | reverse complement strand
ACTGGTATTGTGAAACAGTGTGTGTCTACTCTAACTGACAAATGTGTGCAGCGTGGATTAAGGGACAGCAAGAGAAACACACGGTTTCGAAAGGTGGTGGTACTAGTTCAGGGGATCAAAACATTGTGATGAGTGAATCAGATGACATCACCCTGGAATACTCTTGGAAGGGAGATCCTGGCGAGGAATCTAAGTGTGTGTTCTGGTACATCAAGCAAGAAGAGGAAAAATTTTGTTGCCAAAAAACGTGTCAGGCTTGCCAGACTTCGAAAAGGGAAGCAGTGTACTAACAACAACATGCAGCAACAGTGGCGAGTGCTGGCGGGAATTACAAACATCTTCCCGGGGCCTGATCCGGTCTTACATGGGCTGACTTCGCTGGCTGTAGGACTGGAAAAGGAAAGGCTGTTTTAAAATTGAGAAAACTTGAGACACAGACAATAATGTATCGAATCTTGATGTACATACCACTACTGCCAAAGGTTTCCATGTCATTTTAATCGCGTCGCGTTCGATATCGTTTTTACGCGCTGCAGCGCTTATATGGCTTGATTGCTAAATAGCAATAAATTTTGTCAATTGTCAATTGTCAATTGTCCCCTCTCTCCTCTCTCTCTCCTCTCTCTCTCTCTCTCTCTCTCTCTCTCTCTCTCTCTCTCTATTTGTCGTGTTTAATTGGTTTTGTCTATTTATTCGATTGGTTTACTTCTGTGGTCTTTCATTGATTTCATGACTTCAGTCAATAATTGAATGGCTATTTGAATGATTCATTTCTTTGCTTTTTGACATTATCTTGTTTATTGATCAATTGGTTTATTCATGTTTGTTTCACTTTTTCCCCTTGAGGGCCTGGTGTAAAGAAGCCTCTGGCTTATCCAATTACCCTCATTAAAATATTCGAGTTCGAGTTCGAGTTCTCTCTCTCTCTCTCTCTCTCTCTCTCTCTCTCCCCTCTCACACACACACACAAACACATACACACACACACACGGACACACAAACACAACACACACCACCACACACAACACAACACACACACACAACACACACACACAAAACACACACAACACACACAAACACAACACAACAACACACACACACACACACACACACACACACACACACACACACACACACAACACACACACCACAACACAACACACACCCAACACAACACAACACACACACACACACACACACCACACACACACACACAACACACACACACACACACACACACACACACACAACACAACACAACACAACACAACACAACACAACACAACACACACACGTTGAGGAGTCGACGAAAATTGCAGCAGTGGAAGCAAAAGTCATCATCTGCATGGTCCATTATTAATGCCTTCGCTCCCTGTTTCCAGGCTTTGGGTGCCGCTGTTGCCTGGCCTCCTTAGCAAAGAAGCTCATGTTTCATTCAGGTTGTTCTGTTCAGCCCCTAGACCTGCCACAGGCAAAATGTCTGCTGCTGGCATTTGACGTGTACTTGTCCAAACCCACCCATCTCTCTCTCTCTCTCTCTCTCTCTCTCTCTCTCTCTCTCTCTCTCTCTCTCTCTCTCTCTCTAGCTATCTATCTCTGTCTCTCTGTCTCTGTCTCTGTCTCTCTCTCTCTCTCTCTCGCTCTCGCTCTCGCTCTCTCTCCCTCTCTCTCTCTATCTATCTATCTATCTATCCCTCTCTCTTAAAGAATTACAAATTCATATTTTTGTCAACTTTGATAATTTGCTGCAAATATGTGACCACGCTAATTTGCCCTTGTTTATGGACACATTGAGTCTGAACAATAAACCTCTCTCTCTCTCTCTCTCTCTCTCTCTCTCTCTCTCTCTCTCTCTCTCTCTCTCTCTCTCTCTCTCTGTATAAGAGATGAAGAGATATATGAGAACTTTAAATCATTGAAAACTGTTTTTGGAACAGAAAAATACACCAACTTTATAGACGCTTACTCTTTCCGAGTTGCCATTACACAAGGCAGGTTAAATGTTTTTACCACCTAATGATAATGTTCGCAGATATAGCGTTAATGCTCCAGAAAAGACATGTCTGTTTTGTTTAAAAGCAAAACTTGAAAATGAAGCCCTTTATTGTACTCGGTGTACTCTGATTGAAAGGGTGTGTCTCTAACTGAGAGCAGTCATTTTCTTATTTGCTAGAAGCATGGGCAAAAAATGACAAATAGCCAGAAAAATTTTAGGGTGACTTGAATAGAGTCTACACGGACGCAACAGAAGAAAAAGTAGAAATCAAAAACGAAAGAAACCAAAGCCATTATAAGTGACGAGGTGTTGGAATTTGCCAAGAACAAACAAACAAACAAACAAACAAACAAAACCGAAAGCCCGCAAATCAGGTTTAGAAAAAAACGATTAAAGAGAGAAATCAGAAGCAAGATTCGAAGAGACAAGAAAAACCGACTGGAACAACAATGTGCAAAGTTAAATTACCACACACAAAATAACAACCAAGAGAACTGGTTCAGCAGATCAGATCAGTCAAACAATATCCGTCCAGCCAAAAGTCAGTGTGTCAATGCCTCAGAGGGAATTGCCCTAACTGAGCCAGAAGACATCTAAAAAGATGGCATGAATGGGGCAAAACATTATTCAACAGTCAAGAAGAAAACACACCTCAAAATGATACAGATTTCATTTTCGACAACAAACACCTCTGAGCTAGAGCCAGAATCCCTCATTAATGAGGTTGAGACAGTCATCAAAGAGCTTAAGTACAGAAAGTCACCAGGCTTTGATAACAGTCCAAGAGAATTGATGAAGCATTCAAATGGTGGGCTGAGAGCTATGCATTACCTATTTTGTAATTATATGGAAGACCGGTCAGTGGCCAGCAGACTAAAAGTCACAAGAATTTGTCCTGCTCCACAAGACCGGACACGTAAACGACTGGAGTAAGTACAGGACTATTAGCCTTTACCTGTCGTGCAAGTAAGATCTTCCTGATCATAATATCAAATAGGATGAAACAACAAGTAGATTTTCAACAATCAGACCGCCAAGCAGGCTACAAAACAAAGCAATAACATAATGTTTATTCGTGTTCCTAAAACTTCATTAAAAAAAAAGGGGGGGAAGTATGATTGAGTTTAAGCATGTACACAGAACAAGTCATGAGAGAGTCTGGCATCGCAGGCATAGGTCTTAAGATAGGTAGCAGAAACATAACAAATCTGCGCTACGCTGATGATACAGCAATACTAGCCGACAACATCACTAACATACAGAGAGTATTGCACAGGCCAGATGTAACAGGATGACGAGTGGGTCTCAAGCTCGATGCCAAAATGACAAAAATGCTGCCTGTTGCCAGAACCAGCTGCAAAACAGAGCATGAAGTGAAGACTGATTAAACTCCTTTTGAAAATGTCAAAGACTTTAAATATGTAAGCTCAGTCAAAACAAATGACGGATATGTACCAAAGACATAAACACAAGAATGAGCATGGTTAATAGTAGAATGATCCCATTAAACTCCTGAAAAGATGGCAGCATTCCTTACCTACTGAAAATGAAAATATTGACTGTCTTGTATGACCTGCCATGCTATAAGGCTGTGAATCCTGGACATAAAGAAATGATGAAAAAGAAATCGAAGCAGCTGAGATGTGGTTGGGCTTTCTTTTTAAAATAAAAGACTGCTTAGGGTCACTTGGACAGGTAAAACAAATGAAACCATACTAGATGAACTGGGAAAACAAGACAACTTTAACATTAATTAAATAAGAGGAAACTAAGATGCGCAGGCCATGTGCTATGAAACAAAGATACCCTACAGACCTCATGAAGACCAAGCCAAGACTGAGACAAAACGGGGAAAAAAAGGCAGACCACCAGCGTCTCTCATTGGCAACATCACCGAATCCTAAGGCAATAGAATCCATGAAGTCAGCAGGGCCAGAAAATACCGGAGCAAATGGGGAAGGAGGATCATGTCGGTGACATTGAGCGTGGCGGAAAGCATCAGCATACCTGGTGACGTCGACAGGTGAGATCAATCAATATACCTCTGTTAGATTTACTCAGGACATCAAACAGAGAACACAGTCATTTTCTTTCCACATACATTTGTTTTCATTCCGTCATTCTTATTCTTTTATTTCGAGGATAATGGAATAAGCACTCATGTGCTTTTATACATCCAGTCCCCTTGTATATAAAGTTTTGTAAATGTTGTCATCCGTTCCCACCGGCACACAATAGCCTACTCTTCCAAAAAGCGGAACGACTTAAATGATGGGTGTGTGTTAAAAAAAAGTGTTGTGCTTACAAATATTGGAGCTATATTCTCTATTCAAATATTGCAGTTTTTCTTGCACTGATTTCGATGTCTACTAGCAACAATGTTAATGGAGTATAGTATGAATGTCTATCAAAGTCCATCCTTGTTCCAGACATGGCTATCGCGATCATGATCCACAAAGATTTGGTGGTTGTTTTTTATGTTCCATTTCATATTGCATGATACTGGTATTTCTTCTTCCCCCAAACACGCACTCACTCTCTCTCTCTCTCTCTCTCTCTCTCTCTCTCTCTCTCTCTCTCTCTCTCTCTCTCCCCTCTCTCTCTCTCTCTCTCTATCTCTTTCTCTCTGTCTGTCTGTCTGTCTGTCTGTCTCGCTCTTGCTATCTCGCTCTCTTCTCTCTGTCTTCTTCTTCTCTCTCTCTCTCTCTCTCTCTCTCTCTCTCTCTCTCTCTCTCTCTCTACTCACACACACACAGACACAGGCACAGACACACACACACATACACACACACACACGCACGCACGCACACACACACCACGCACGCACCACACACACACCACACACACACACACACACACACAATTGTTCCAATTTTTCCGACATTTTCTGTTCCCGTGGGAATGTCAGGGCTCTTTTCAATACCACTGGATTCACGCCTGCTAGATTTTGATGGGAATGTCGCTGTTGTCATTTTGTTGTTGTTGTTGGTGGTGGTGGTGGTGG
>CM054152.1:34732666-34757666 GCA_028751875.1 Rapana venosa | reverse complement strand
GAGGTCAGACTGGACTCTGCAGCAGCTCAGTGAAAGCAGCAAGTCTAGGAGAACGATCCCTCTGATGTAAATACACGCCGAAGTCGGATGCACTGGGCCTGACTTGTTAGAAGCTTAACGGCTGTGTAACGTATGTTCGCTCATGTGACAGACAACAATGGATACTTTCCCTGTGGTGCACGTCCGCTGAACACCCACCAGGGTGGAGGAGTGCCGGGCCCTGTGCCTCAAAATGGCCATCCCATGCCACTGGTGGTCACCGTCCTCTGTTCCGTGGTGGAGCCAGGCAGCGGGTGCAGTGGGGAAATGCAACTGGCTGTGACAGGAAGGACAGGACACAACCACCGAGTGCTGCAGTGGAATGCGGAGGGAATTGCCAAGAAGACCCCCTTTGTTGAAGGGCTTCACAAGGAGGATATTGACACTGCTTGTTATTCAGGAGACGCATCTCACTGAGAACCTCCTTTTCACTGTTAGAGGTTACCACACTTATCGTGTCGACAGGGAGGAGAGACATACAGGAGGAGTGCTCCTCCTGGTCAGGAATCATATACCAGCAAAACAGACAACAGTGGACACTGGTGGACAGGCAGAAATCACTGGAGTCAACATCACAGTATAAGAAAAGCAGATCAGGATCTACAGTATTTATTGCTCCCAAGATCAGCAGCTTTCGCCACACACCATGGATGTCCTTCAGGATGGCTTTCTAACCAGCTGGTGACTTCAACAGTCACTCCCACAGCTGGGGGTATCAAGAGATTGACACAAGAGGGGAAGAGGTAGAAGACCGGCAAATTGATCAACAGCTCTACCCACTCAACAGCCCAGATAGCCCACCAACATTCTGCTCCCGCAGATGGCCGACGTCAACATCATCAGTCTTAGCCTTTGCCACCATCAACCTGCAAGCCAGTGCTGGGAGAACTGTGTTGGACCAGCTGGCAAGTAGTGACCACCAGCCTGTGAAACTGTCCTTCCACCTCAGTCACCAGCCTGAGGACAGTAAACCACGACCCAAATGGAACTACAGAATAAAAACAAACAAACAAGCAAATGGGAAGACTCCACTACACTGACTAACGCGTATACTACCAAAATCAACACTTGTCGCCAAGATGTGGACAGAATGACCAAGGCCGTCAATGTTGCAGTACTGAAGGCAGCTGCAGAAACCATCCCACACAGAGCCAGAAAAGAGTATAGACCATATTGGTCTGAAGAACTCCAACACCTGGAAGACCAAGTCAACACAGCAAGAGACAAGGATGAGAAATAACCAACAACAGTAAGCAATACCAGCCTGAAGACAAAGATGGCCTCTAATTAGAAGGCCTTCATTTAAGCAGCAAGAAACAGCTGGAAGAGAAAATCTGAAAATGGGCAATGAAGGAAGTAAACTATGGAACATTATGGAAGCAATGAATGACGAAAGACCTTCTACTGCTTCTATAGTCCTAGAAATTAAAAATGAAATCCTCATTGGCAAGCCAGCTGCTGACCACCTCATCAACACCTTTGAGGAAATCAGCAGCATCAGCATCCCAAAGGACAGAGCAAAAGAAGTACTGAAAGAACAGGAACAGTACAGGAATGCAGCCTCAGGGGAAGAAACCATGAAAGATCCTTTAACAGAGAACGAACTTGGAAAAGGAATCAAACAGCTACGGAAAGAGAAATCACCGAGAAATTATGGCATTACCAATGAAATGCTGCAAAACCTGGGACCATCAGCAAAGAAGATGCTACTTAACATCTATAACATCAGCTGGGCTAGAGCACAAATACCTCAGCCATGGAAAGATGTTACAATGATCACTATTTACAAGAAAGGGAAAGGCAAAACTAAAGCAGACAGCAACAGACCAATAAGTCTGACACACTGCCCCACACGTTAAAACCTGCACTGCCTTTCTGTTTTCTTTCTTTCTTTTTGTAAGGCCCCTCACTAAGCATAAAGTAATAACTACAGTTATCTCCCTTGGACTGCAGAAGTAACTCCTTATATTTTTACAAGGGAAAAAATCTCTCCTTGACTTTAGTTCCTATGACTTCTTCCTGTCAGATGGTCATTTCCTGACTCTTTTTGAGTCTTATGCTCCCTATTACCTTATCCCTATTGAGTCTGATGTTCCCTATGGTTTAGCTATTTGTTTTTAAACTATCTTTTTAACAAACACAAAAAAACTATCTTTTTAAGCTAACTTAAGCTTAATTCTGTCCTGATGAGCAACAGAAGGCGCGGTCCTTGGTAACCCGGGCGACGACCGATCCGGTATGGAGATTCTGGCTGTCTTTGTCATTGGTGTATCTTGGGCAGATCAAACCTGGCGGAGGCCATCCCTCTCCAGGTCGGATTTTTTGGTTGGGTTTACTCCCCACATGTGGCAGGTGGTACTGGGTTACATGGTTACCAGTAGCAGAGGGAGTCTCAGATGTCGAAAGTATGCTACTGATGTAAAACGCAGCAAAATTCGTGCCAGAAACAACACCATCATTGGCACATGGAATGTACGGACACTAAGAGCTGCAGGCAAAGTGGAAGAACTGACACATGAGATGTCCAGATATCAATGGCACATCCTTGGGCTCTGCGAAGTCAGGTGGAAAAACATGGGAGAAACAACGACCCAGGAAGACCACAAATTATACTACAGTGGAAAACAGGATAAACATGAACATGGCGTGGGGTTTCTCGTTCACAAAGACACCGTGAACACCGTCATGAGCTGTCAGCCTGTGTCCAGCAGACTTATTACCATCCGCCTGAGAGCAACCCCCTTTAACATAACTATAGTACAGGCATACGCCCCTACATCAGAATGCACAGATGAAGCCATAGAAGAATTTTATGACCAGCTACAAGAGGTTCTGAATCAAACACCCAAGAAAGACATCCTCGTTGTGCAAGGCGACTGGAACGCCAAGGTAGGAGAAGATGCATGGAAAGACTGGGAGGGCGTTTGTGGCCACATTGTAATAGCCAATCAAATGAAAGAGGCTTGAGACTCCTGGAGTTTGCCAGTAACAACCACCTCCAGCTAGTGAATACACTTGGCCCACACAAGAAATCCAGAAAATGGACATGGCATAGCCCAAATGGAGAACACCACAACCAAATAGATTACATCATGGTGAAAAGACGGTTTCAGTCTAGCGTTAACATCGCACAGACACAAAGTTTTCCAGGAGCAGACATAGGGAGTGATCATGATCTTGTGATGATGACTTTCCGACTACGTCTAAAGAAAATCCACAAGCGGAACAACATCAGGATCAAATTTGACCTCGAGAAGCTGAAGGACCCAGAGGTATTAGAAATTTTTCAAGCAAGGATAGGTGGAAAGTTTGCAGCACTCACTGTGATAGACTCAGACATAGAACACTGACGAATAGTTTCAATACAGCGGTGACTGAAACAGCAAACGAGCTTCTTGGCAAACGCCGACCAGTCAAAAAACCATGGGTCACACCTAACATCCTACAACTATGCGACAAGCGTAGAGAGTTGAAGAAAAAGAAAAATGAAACAAAAGAAAGAGCAGAACAATATAGGGCAGTCAACAAAAGAATCAGGAAGTCCATGACGGAGGCAAAAGAGAAATGGATCGGTGAACAGTGCCAAGACATTGAAGAGAACATCAAGAAAAACAATAGCAAGAAAGCATATCAGCTGGTGAAAGACCTGACTAGCACGAAACAGAGAAAAGGTTTAACAATCCAAGACAAAAATGGGAAGTGTCTCACTGACGACCAGGATATTCTGAACAGATGGACAGAATACTGCTCCGACCTGTATAACTATAGAACCGCAGGAGATCCAGAAGTCCTTAATGTACCCGAAAGCAAAGACACAGACAGTCACCCTATCCTCCGAGAAGAAGTGGAAACAGCAGTCAGATCGCTGAAAAAGGGGAAGTCAGCAGGGGCTGACAACATTCCAGCTGAGTTGGTCCAAGCTGGAGGGGAAGCCATGATCAGCGCCCTACTAAGAATCTGCAACAAGATCTGGCAGACAGGAAAATGGCCAACACCATGGACGCAGTCACTCATCATCACCCTCCCCAAGAAAGGAAATCTACAACAATGCCATAATTACCGCACAATCAGCCTCATATGTCACCCAAGCAAGGTCATGCTGCAGATAATATTGGAATAGACTGAAGCCACAAGCAGAGACCATCATTGCTGAGGAACAAGCAGGTTTCAGAGCAGGGCGCAGCACAACAGAACAGATATTCAACCTCAGAATACTATGTGAGCGGTACCTTCAACATCAACAAGACCTTTACCACGTATTTATCGATTTTAAAAAGGGCATTTGACAGGGTGTGGCATGCAGCTTTGTGGGCAACCATGAATTTGTACAGCATCAATGCAAACCTGATCAGAGTCATCAAACAGCTGTACAGCGAGGCCACCAGTGCAGTGTACTACAACAACAACATTGGAGAATGGTTTCGAACAACAGTTGGAGTAAGGCAGGGCTGTCTACTCTCACCCACTCTTTTCAACATCTTCCTTGAGAGAATCATGGCTGATGCACTGGAACATCATGAAGGATCAGTCAGCATTGGTGGCAGAACGATCACAAACCTCCGCTTCGCAGATGACATTGATGAATAGCAGGATCAGAAAAAAGCTTGCCAGCCTAACAGAACACTTGGATAAGGCCTCCAAAACATACGGCATGGAAATCAGTGCAGAGAAGACCAAACTGATGACTAATAACACCAACGGCATTAGCACTGATATCAGGGTTAATGACCAGAAGCTGAAACAGTTCAAGCTTCAAGTACCTGGAGCCATTGTATCAGACCAGGGATCCAAGCCAGAAGTAGTATGCAGGACTGCACAGACAATAACAGCTTTGTCAAAACTAAACACCATCTGGAGAGATAAGAATATCTCACTTATCTCCAAGATCAGACTAATGCGCTCCCTTGTCATATCCATATTTCTGTATGCCTGTGAATCATGGACCCTGACTGCAGATTTGGAGAGAAGAGTACAGGCAGTGGAGATGAGATGCTTTCGGGGACTCCTTGGCATCTCCTACAAAGACCACATAAGCAACGAAAGCGTGCATAACAGAATCCAGCAAACCATTGGACCCTATGAGAACCTTCTAACGATCGTGAAAAAGCGTAAACTTAAGTGGTATGGGCATGTCACAAGATCCCAAGGAATTACAAAGACAGTTTTGCAAGGCACTGTCCAAGGAGGAAGAAGAAGAGGCAGACCAAGGAAGAGCTGGGAGGATAACATCAGCGAATGGACAGGCCTAGAACTCAACAAAACCCTGAGAAAGGCAGAACAGAGAGAGGAATGGAGGGAACTGGTTGCTGAGTCTTTGAGGGTGCCCCCACGGTCGTCAGACTACGGGACAGATAGATAGATAGAAGCTTAATTCAAAATAGTTTGGGAAGGTTTAGAAGATAAATGCTTAATTTCAATTTTAGAAGTTTTTAAGCATTGTGAACTTAATAGTAAGTTTTAAGGGATTGCTCTGAACAAAGAAAGCATGTGGAAATTTTAGCGTAGTCACTATCTTTGTTGTTTGTTAACTTTTGGCAGAAAAATGTTCAGCTAATAAAAAATGCTGAAAATATTCAAGTCATGGCCTAACACTATGTATTATATATGTGTGTGGAGGCCTAGTGTGGTTTTTGTCATGATTTTAGCCTAGTAGTTAGAATGTTGTGCTGGCAATCTGACAACACGGGTTTGAATCCCGTTCAAGGGGATTTTTCCCCTGGAGTTAACATCAGCGCAGACTCCGCTCTCCCCGTCCTTCAGATGAGACCGAGGCCCCTGTGTGAACACCCAGAACATGCGCAAACGTTAAATCCTGTTCAGCTTTTCAAAGGAGTAGGCCATTGTGCACCAGTGGAAACAGATGACAAAATTGACAAAACCGCATACACACGAGGACTAGATGTAAAAAAAAGAAAAAAGCACATGAGTGCTTATTCCATTATCCTCGATATAAAAGAGAGAAGAAAAAAAACTTGTTATCTTTGTGATGAATGACTTAGCAATTCTAAAACAGGTGCAATGACTATGGAGTGTCATTGGGGATGATCTGAATTTTGTTTATGTTAATGTTTACACTGTTTCATAGGATGGACCATCATCTGTTCTCAAGTAAATGAAACATCTGTGAGACTAGTTACTATATGCTGTAATTTTCGTGAATATGTTAGGTTTGTTTTGAGAACATATTATTTCATAGAAGTTGGGAACTGGGTAAAGTAAGAGTACATTTTGAAGATTTGTTTGACTGTGACAAACTCTGATTAGTGTTTCAGTGTTTGCTGGCTAGGAAAATGGGTATGCATATTAAGTTACCATAAATACGTTATACCTGAAAATGTTGGCCTTGTGGTGATCTGCACCCTGATCTGTGATAATGTTTGATTTCATGGAAAGATAAAACAGGTTATTGATTTATGTTCCTTTTTATTTCATGAACATGGGGTTTTGTTTTGGTTTTTCTAGCATTTCTTCCTTTCTGATTGGTTTCATCATTTTGCTATTCTTTTGGTCTCTGATCTGATTGGTTGTGTTTTGAGGACTGGACAAAAGTAACTGGACAAAAGTAGAAGTTTATGGATGTGTTGTAATTGTCATACGATTGGTGAATGATCTATATTTTCTATGTTTTAGTTGAGTAGTTGTTATCAGTTGTGAAATATGGAATTTTATTAACCCAACTTTCTTGGTCTGGAGAGTGCATTGAATGAATGTTGTTGTTCGTTAAATTCGTGGTGTATTCATTGTGACTGCTGAGTTAGTTGAGGTGATTAATTTAATATTCACCACTACTTACTTTCTTCCTTGTCTAGGATTCCTTTTCTGGTGCCAAATCAGGTGGGGCGGTGAATTTGAATGGCAAACCAGAGAATTCCTGCTTAGGACTCTACTTTTGTGTGTGTGTGTGGGGGGGGGGGGGGGTTGTTGGTTGGTTGTAATTGGGATCATATACATGTCCCAGCTGATGTCCCTGCCTTCCATAAGAGTAGCCCATTGAATAATTTTGTTCCGGTGGGAACGGGTGACAAAATTTACAAAACTGCATACACACAGGGACTGGATGTAACAAGAAATATTTTATAAAAGCACATGATAGCTTATTCCATTGTCCTAATACTAAAAAAATACAAAATTTTAAAAAGATTTTTTAAAATCCTTTTTAATAAACTAAACAAACCGAAAGATTCTACCTTTACACTCCCAGTTATTATGAAACAGTGAAATGCGACCAAATAAAATAACTTATATGTTTAGCCGCTATGCTTCCCTACTTTTCATTGTCAAAGAGCAAAGTTCGGTGACAGTTCGATTGGCCATAGGCCTAGGGCCTATCCACACTTTGGTCCTGAATTTAACCCCCCAAAAAATCACAGCGCACTAAGTCAGGAGTTATTTCCCATCGCCTGTTATGTTTACTTCCGGTCTGCAAAAAACGCGTAAGCTGAGATAGGTGTCAAGTTTACCTGCATTTTAAGGTTTGTTTACAAACAGACATTGGTGTGCATGTGATTCTTAAAAAGATTAATGTGCATTTCTTTTTTGTCATTAATGATTTTATGGCTTGCACAGCTGCAGTATTTTTATTTCCCCCCTGTTCATGCACTATTGATGTATTTGGTTAAGTAGTCATTTTGATCTCTCTCTCTCTCTCTCTCTCTCTCTCTCTCTCTCTTTAGGGCCTAATACGCATTTGCTCATTCAAATAGGGCTTTATATATGTGTGACTAAATCAAGGTGTTCGAAATCTTAAAGAGTTTATTGCTGTTTTTTAAACGCAGACTGATTGAAGGCAACGATGGAACTTTAAGGACAATATCTAGAGAGATATTATAGACAGTCTATAAGCTTACATAACGTCAAACCTTATGTAAAGCTTGAAATGGATATATCATAACTCATATGCATTTGTTTTGTTGCTCAGCTAGGCCTAGACTTAGATACTAAGAGCTCTCCCAGGTATTCATGACAGTGATCAGATTTTTGCATGCCCAACTGTTTCCCCCACCATTTACTACACCCTCAATCCGACATTGGGGAATATTTGCAGTTTTTAAAATAATAGCTAGATTCAGACTCACAGACTGGGTGTGTCAGATATGTTCCTAAACTTAGATACAGAGTCCTGAGTACATAGTGAATCTGTTACAACATGTGCTTTATCATATTAACATTAGGCCTAATGAAGCAAGAGAATATAAACTTGTACATTTTGTTTTATATTGTCCTATCTTTAATGATATTAGATGAAAATATGTCCCAGCAAAATATACCAGTCAACCTAATGCATGTAGACCCAGTTTGCTCTTAAGGTAATAACAATCCTATTAATAATAAATATCATTAATTTAGCTTTATATAAATTTATGTAAAGCCTCTGTAGTTTTTGTTTCTGCCTTGTGCCATTTCTTCCTGTTACCTGCTTCTTGTCTATTTTCTTCCTTCTTGGTCCATTCTCCTGCCTTTTCCCAGAAAGACAAAATAAACAACTCTCTCCCATGCTGAAGTCGCGTACATGTATGTCAGGTGCTTAACAGCAGCACAACACATTTTTCACTCAAAAGACAGACAACAATAGTTGCTGTCTGAGCATTCTTAGTGAAGAAGAAGAAATGTGTTAATAACTTGTTGTGGTTATTTTACAGGTGCTGCCTGTTAGTTAGACAATGGAGCTGAATGAGAAGGAAGCTGTAGTAAAACAGGAGCTGAAACAGTTACTGGTTAATCATTCCCTTGCAGTTGAGACTGGCAGGTAAATTTTTACATTTTCTGTATAGTATTTTTTTTTTTTTGTATGGTATAGTATATACACTGGTGCTTTATTCTTGTTGAAAATATTACTTGAACTCAAGTTTACCACTTGACTGCTCCACCCCAGGAATTTTTGCAGGGATAAATGTGCACCTTTGTGGTAGGTAACAGCAAGACACCCTCCAGAATTTAGAAGTGTCTATTGCCACCCTAAGAATAAATAGATATTTTTGTGGCCTACCACCACTGCCAGCGAAAGATGAAATACAGAAAGAGAAGAAAACTATACGAAAATAATAGTGGTTAAAAAAAATTTTTTAAATGCTATGAAAATAAGTGGCTAATGAATCTTTGTGCCTTATGTTCTTTGGGGATCCTTTTTTCTATCAAAAGGATGCAAGGGAGATCATACAGTCTATGTCCAGCCAATGGGTCTGTTTTTAGCTGGATAGCAATGTTAACCTGAACATTGTCAGACACATTTGAGTGTTGACACAGGCAGAAGAAGTTGAAGATAAATGGCCTTTACTTGGATCTCAGAAGAGATGTTTCCCCACTTGACCAATCATATAACTGAGACAAAAGAGTGAGGAAAAACAAGTGCAGGTAACCAGTTACAACTTCATTCATATATATATATATATATATATATATATATATATATATATATATATACTGTCATTGGGCAGACTATCAGGATTATTCATTTAGTAGTAATTTCTGAGTAAGAAGGACATGAACATAGCAAGTGGTACATAAGAATTTTATCCCCGACATATAGGTGCACTTGCACTTGGCAGTTAAGAGGTTAATTCTACGGCAATTGTTTGTTTTGTTCTTTCAGTTTTTATCTTAGTGTCCATGATTTCAACTTACATTACACTAGTTACAGTTAGAGACAGACAGAGTAGGAAAGATTTTTTTTCCCTTCCTCGGCTGGAGCATCAATGATAAGATTTTGCATATGCAACCATTTTTGCCCACCATTAAGGCAGCCACATTCAGAATTCAGGGAAACAAGACTATTTGAAAGCTTTGCTTGAAAAAAAAAAGTAGGCAAATGGACTAGGAGGGCAGAAAATAAGTAAGAGGGGTGATTATAAAGGTCAGAAAAATTACAGAAACGAAAAAAGTGTTAGAAAAGAGGACATTTCTAGCACAAAATTTCCTAGGCTAAAGGTTGGGATGCTGTTTATACTAAACGAGCCACAGGCATCCCCATGGGGGGGAAGTGGAAGAAATAAGAAGAGTCAAAGAAACACAGAGGAGGAGAGAGAGAAAAAAAGGGGGGGAAGAGAGTTTTTAAACAAATATATGGCAACTTCACATTTTGGCATCTTCATATTTTTTTATTTGGCCTGACAAAGCATGAATACTTAAGCTCATCTCTTCTTTCAGCGCTGATGACGAAATAGTTCTTGGCTACGTGCTAGGAGTACTGGAGTGTCTGCCCCCTGGTGATGACCTTGATGACGGAGAAGATGTGTATCCATTTGCCGATACAATGGAGGCCTACCTTCCTGGATTTTCTGCTATCAGTTTGTAAGTTCCCTTCAAAGACAGTGTGAATCGGTGGTCTAGAGGTAATGCACCGGTCTAAAAAGTGAGAGGTTGCTGGGGAAATTTCTGTTTGAATCCACACTTTTCTTCCTTCCACTTGACCATGAGTGGTGGTGGTCTGGATGCTTGTCTGTTAGTTGAAACTACAAAATGAGGTCTGATATATGTGCAACATTCATTTAGCGTCTGTAAAAAAACCCACAGGAACCAAAGAACCAAATGAATAAAGTGTCTCGCATTGGGACCTAATAGATAAAGCGTCTCATATTGTGACCTAATGGATAAAGCGTCTCATGTTGTGACTAATGGATAAAGCATCTCATGTTGTGACTAATGGATAAAGCGTCTCATGTTGTGACCTAATGGATAAAGTGTCTCATGTTGTGACTAATGGATAAAGCGTCTCATGTTGTAACTAATGGATAAAGCATCTCATGTTGTGACTAATGGATAAAGTGTCTCATGTTGTGACTAATGGATAAAGCGTCTCATGTTGTGACTTATGGATAAAGCGTCTCATGTTGTACTAATGGATAAAGCATCTCATGTTGTGACCTTATGGATAAAGCGTCTCATGTTGTGACTAATGGGTAAAGCATCTCATGTGTGACTAATGGATAAAGCATCTCATGTTGTGACCTAATGGATAAAGCATCTCATGTTGTGACTAATGGATAAAGCATCTCATATTATGACCTAATGGATAAAGCATCTCATGTTGTGACCTTATGGATAAAGTGTCTCATGTTGTGACTAATGGGTAAAGCATCTCATGTGTGACTAATGGATAAAGCATCTCATGTTGTGACCTAATGGATAAAGCATCTCATGTTGTGACTAATGGATAAAGCATCTCATATTATGACCTAATGGATAAAGCATCTCATGTTGTGACCTAATGGATAATGCAACTCATGTTGTGACCTAATGGATAAAGCATCTCATGTTGTGACTAATGGATAAGGCATCTCATGTTGTGACCAAAACTAAATTGATTTTAAAACATCTAGAACTGTGACCTTATGGAGAAGGCATCTGACTTTGGATTAGAAGGCTGTGAGTTCAAGTCTTATCAGGAATGGAAATATATCTCATTATCTGTTGAGAATGACCACAGAATTGTGAAGGAGGGTGTTTTCCTTGTTCCTTGAGCGCTTTGATTTGTCGCTTTACAAGATTCAGCGCTATATAAATTCCATACATTATTATTGTTATTATTATTATTATTATTATGATTGAGAATCTGGTCATCTTCCACTTGCTTTTTCAAAATTTTCTGCTATAAATGCTTGAAGGAAGTTCATAAACTGTTTAGATGTGTTTCACAACACTTTTATAAGTTAGGCATGTATTTGTTTCATGTTTACATAAGATATATTTTTTAAAAATTACTTTTTCATGCATTATTGAAAAATGTCTTTTTTTAGAGAAAAAAAATTTTAGGTTGAAAATGTGTTAAATTTTCAGACCAGATATTGGAGAATGGATGGTGAATACAGCCATGAAACTGTCACAGTCACTGCAACCAGGTAAGAACAGGGAAACTCACTAAGCATCCTGCATGTATACACCATAGTACCCTATAGACCTTATAACCCCATCATATGACTTTATAAGCCTTTAATTATAAATGGTATACCTCTGTAAATATGAACTGTATTAATCCTATACACTATAAGCTATTAGCTTGTTGCTGCTCCAAATGTATTTGTGTACAATGTGTTTCTCTTCTTCTGAATTTATAAACATTTGTTTGAACCAACTGTATAACCCCATGAACATGAATTGTATAACCCTATGAATATGAATTGTATTTAACCCTATAAGTATGGGATTTGTACATGTTGGGCACATTTGAAAATGAGTTTTAACATGTCTCAGATATTGATTCACCATTTCCCCTTTTTCCCACTTAACATGATGTGTCACTGTTCTTTTATGAACCAGATTGCCTTATAGTTGTAAACTGCATAGTGCTGAAAAAGAGCAAACTAACAATATTTTCCATTTTCATTTTTTCTGTCAGATATCAGCAAGACACCATGCCCACCGACCCAACATCAGGAAGAAGACATCAGCACTTCACCAAGTTCCTCAGACAAGAGCTCAGATCACATCATCCAGATCAACACCAAAGACGCATTTGGCCCCATCACCAAAGTCTTATTTTACCCCAACAGCAAAGACACATTCCACTCAGACACCGTACAGACAGTCAAACGCCAGAGTGAAAAACAACCTGCGAAGCCTTCTTCAATAGACAAAGGGGCTGAGGCCCGAGGAGAGAAACGCATCGTTCAGGTTCAGCGGTCAGATTCAGATAGCATGGATGCTCTGAGAGAGTTGTGTCCGGCGGCCAGTACTGCAGAGCTTCAGTACTGTCTGCACATGTGTGAGGGAAAGGTGGAGGAAGCTGCCAACCTGCTGCTCTGTCGGCAAGAGTCAGACACTGCCATCACCAAGAAGTCTGAGGTCAAGCCACGCAAGGTATTAGGAGGGATGGAGATCTATGAAAGATGTGTGTTTGGGGGGGGATTGTGATATGTGTGTTGGAGGGGGGGATTTGTGTGTGTGGGTGTGAGATGGAGGGAGAGAGTGCAAGCATTAAAATCATAAGGCACTTGCTCCTTTTGTGTGTTGCCAGCTCCATGCAAACCAGTTTTTAAGTTAAGATTTTTAAAGTAAAATATTTGCATGAGCTGAAAAACTCTTGGCAAGGTTGTTACCCAATCAAAATTCTTATGATTCATCACTCTCAACGGAAAAAGAGAGACATCTGATTGCCAGGCAGGATTTAGACATTGAAAAGGAACAACAGACATGCTTTTTTGTGCTTTAGATACGCTTAGAGAAAATTAGAAACACTGTACATGAGACATTCATAACTTTCATAGACTACTGTAAGGCTTTTGACAGTGTCAGACATTACCATCTGTTAATCATTGTGTCAGAAATGGGATTTCCAAAGTATCTGATCTCACTCATAAAAAATTTGTATTCAGAAAAATTGGAATGAGACGTAATAAACACAGACAAAATGTGGTTCTACAAGCAACTTCTAAGAGTCAAATGGTCAGACAGAAGAACAAATGAGACCATTCTTCATGAACTACTCTGCGCAAAGACAAATGTTGGCTGAAATTAATAAGGACAGACTAAGATACACTGGTCATGCAAACACACAGACAAATCTGATGACAACAATTCTCCAGGGTAAGGTTGAGGGCAGGAGAAAAAGAGGCAGACCACCAACATCCTACATTGCCAACATCACTGAGACCAATAGTCTGGGAGGGGTACAAGATATCATAGACTTCAGCAGAGACAGGGAGAGATGGTGCAGAGACAGGGAGAGATGGTGAACTCTGCATTGTGTGGAGCTCCTAGCAACAACAGCAGTAATGGAGACAGTTGAGTTAAGTTGGGGTTTGATTTGTTTTTTGTTTTGGGGTGGGGTGTTTTGCTAGAGTGAAGTTGTTTTTTGTTTACTTGACCCTTTTTCCAGTTATCACTGCGGTGTGTATTTGTTGATTGATGTGGTACTCTCTGTTTGGGGGTTTTTTCAGAAAAATTCCAAGCCAGGATTTGACCTGCAGGATGACGAATCATTAAAAGATTCTATTCTGGCTAAGTGAGTATTTGTGAGTTAAATAGGTTGAATGTTTTCTGGGCATGTCAGTACATATGAGCTTATTTATCTATATGATATCAGCATATCATTTTGCTTCTGATTGTGTAATTGTATGTGTGTGTGAAAATGGGTTTGTGGGTGTGTGTTGGGGGGAGGGAGGAGGAGCAAGGTTCTTGTGTGAGTGTATCACCCAAGGGATGGGATAGCCTGGTGGTTAGCATGATGCACTCGTGATCTGCTGATCCAGTTTCGATTCCCGTTCAAGAGGATTTTTCCTCTGGAGTTAACATCAGTGCCAACTCCACTCTCCCCAAAAGTCCTTTGGATGAGACTATAACCGAGGTCCCGTGTCCAAACGCACGCAGAATATCTTGCGCGCACATTGCAACCCATTCGGCTTTTCGGAAGAGTAGGCCATTGTGTGCCGGTGGAAACGGATGACAAAATTTCCCAAACTGCATACACACAGGGACTGGATGATAAAAGCACATAAGTGCTTATTCCATTATCCTCGAAATAAAAGAATAAAATAAAAAATTAAATTAAAATATCACATTTGTTGGTGGTTCCTTTGTGTCTGAGCTGGGGTTTTTTTTATTGTATTAGTAAATACTTAAGGTTTATGTTGACATAATATTGATAAGATTAACTGTGCTAGTAGCTTCTGAATTAAATCATTCAAGACAGCTGTGTGGTATGAAGAAGCAGCTGCTCACACACACACTCACGAACACACACACACATTTGAAAATGAATATTAACCAAAAATTGCAGTTAGAAAGAATGACAGAAATAAAAATACTATGTGTAAAAGAGCAAGTACAATGAATATCATCCAGTTACACAGTATAGGGGACGGGATAGCTCAGTGGTCAGAGCACTCACTTTCCCCCAGTTAAGGTTAAGCAGCATCAAGCATGGTTACCAGTTGGATGGGTGACCATTTGCGTGCCTTGGCTTCAGTACAGTAAATGGGTGCCTGTCTCTTTAGGGTCAGGGAAGTTAAAGCAGCGATGGAGAGGAGATGGGTGCCGCCCTAAATATGCTGGCCCCTTGAGAAGTTGAGGCTTCTGATGCCTCACTCCCCTACGACCACATAGGTTATGGGACACCTTTACCTTTACCTACACAGTGTACAGACAGAATCAAACACACTGGCAGAAATTAAAGCACTGCCATCACAATTGATAGAGAAAAGGGGCATACACACACGCACACACACACACACACTCTTAGATCAGTAAACTGGGTGTCAAACTCAGAAGCAGCTTAGGGTAGAAGTGTTGAAGGATACACAGACAGTAGACATTCACACAAAGCACATAATAAAAAATCGCAGCGATCCAAAACAATTGGCATGAACACAAGGACATGAAGTAGACTATAAAACACACAACACTGTCCCAGAAGTATACATAACAAAGAGATCCATGGTAAGTGCTAGCTCATTGATGGCTTTTTAAAAAAAACTCGTACATGGACACAAGCAGCTGAGTGGATCCTTGATAGCAACCCAGTTTTCTAAATAACTAATGTGAGCGCTATGGCAGGCAGCAGTGATGAGGGCATGGCAAACCACAGGATCGACAGCAGTTTTCATTTCATTATGGAGCTGGTGCAGTGGACAGCCATTTTGTTTTTGTTTATGGCCATTGCATATGAGGACTGTACTCTTAACATTCCCGTCAGTTTATATCCTGATGTCGTTTAAGTCTGAGACTTGTGAAACAATCACAGCATGTTGAATTTTACAAGACAGAAAGACCAAAAAACCCACCAAAAAAACCCTTAATCATAGGTATGATTTTTAAAGGAATGGTTTTATCATCCACCTCTGTAGAAAAGTGGGTGAGCTATAGTGGTGGTATAGATAGTGGGAACATACCCAGCATGCAATCTGTGAACCGTCAGGTTGGACTTGTTCACAGCACACTGCTTGAAAATTTCATTTTTGTGTCCCAAGGGACCCTTATTTATTTATTTGTCTATTCATTTATTTACTTATTCATTGTTTAATTTTCCAGGTTAAAGGAATAAGCACTCGTGTGCTTTTTTTTAACATCCAGTCCCCATGTTTATGCAGTTTGTAAATTTTGTCATCTGTTCCCACCAGCACACGATAGCCTACTCTTCCTTAGGAAAGGGAAGAACTATTGTGTATGTTTACTATTTAGTACTGCTTTTGCTTCAGTGTAGGCAATGTCATTTTATCCACTGCATCTTTTTTCAGGTATTCTTGGGTTGATACATCAGAAGATAAGACAGAACACCGACCTGAACTATTTGTCAAGGTAAGAAATGTTTTTTTCACTGTGATCATTTTTTGTTCACACAGTGCCATGGACACATGCTCAGGCACAAAAGGTGTTTGTTTTTGTAAATAAAAATAGAAAGCTACCTAGGATCCTATGTCATTTTCAGCTTATGTGCATGCTAGATTCTGGCTGCTCTTGCCGTCTCAGGGTTTTGTTTTGTTTTTTCTTCATGTGCAAATATTTTACACTTAGGAATATTTTCACATATCAAATTTCCCTGCAAATGAAGAAATGTCCGAATTCCAAAACTATTGAATAATTTAAGGGGGGAAAAATAAGCAAAAATTAGAATCAGAAATCTCTTTGATTTAACTTGTTAGGTTTGTGTTACATTTGTCTTTAAGTTCCATTTTAGTGTCCACACTGTGATAAAAGTTCATATCATTTGGGGGTTGTTGGGGTGGGGTTTTTTGGGTTTTTTTTGGGGGGGGGGAGGTGGCATACATTTTCAATTCAAAATATGGCAGTCTTCATAAAGTTATGTAGTTTTTTCTTTTCTTTTTCTTTTCTCACAACTTTGCTTGGTTTACTGTAGGTTCTGTAATTGAGTGTACAGAAAGTGTTTCAACCAGTTCACAGTTCAGTAACAGACAGCACCTTCCGCTTTCAGGAGCAGAAAAAGATGATCCGCTACCGGGAGGGGCAGGTGGTGAGCACGAAAGGAGAACGCTTCTCTGAGATTAAAAAGCCAGAAAGCGATGAAATGAAGAAGACCTACGTCAATTTAAAACCTCAGCGCAAGTACCGGTTCCACTGACTGGCGTCTGCCTTCGCCGTCAGCAGACGTGTGTGTCACACAGGCCTCATGAACTCAACAGGGAAGGTGCATTGTGCGTCCTGACAGTAGGGCAGGGTTAGTGCTTTGCTGGTTGTGCTCACCCAAGGATGTCAAGAGTCTAAGAAGAATCATAGACGTTTTATGATGGAAGATTCTTTCTATCTCATAGCTGTGCTATTATTATTATTATTATTTACAATGTTGTTTGTTAAGATTGCAGATTGTATACATTGGTTGTAAGGTACCAAACAGCATTTGTCTTGTGCAGGATCATATCTGAATGGGGTTGGTGGGGGGTTGTTATTTTTTGTACCTGCCACTTCATTTTTTGATGATAGTTTGATTGTCATTACTCCCATATTTCATTCCATAATCACCTCAGAGATGTACATGAGGCTTTTGTTGTGTGGTAGTGTGTAAGAACCCATCAGCTTTTAACCACGAAATGGTTTCCACCTGAAACAGACCCGGCACAGCTGCTGCTGTATTAGTTATTTTCATTGATACTTGCTCTAACCGAAAAGTGTTTGGCACACACTACCACTTTTGCTTGCTGTAGCCCACAACTTTGTTGTGGCAACAATTGTACGATGCCTACAGCAGCAAAGTCACTGACTTGTAGAAGCAAGTGGTAGGCCAACTGGACTCAGTCCTGTTTTTCTACAAGTGGTAGGCTGCAGCCAGTCAAAGCCTTGTTCCATTTTTCATGGTATTTGTGCCACAGTGGCGGAGGTGTCACTGTCCAACTATACGGCTGTGAGTCTTGGACACAAAGAAAAGACAATGACAAAAGAATCAAAGCAGCTGAGATGGGGTTGGGTTTTTTTAGAAGGCTTCACAGTCATTTGAACAAATGAAAGCATATTACACAAACTGGGAACATCAAGAAAACTTAATAATAAATGAAAGGGAACTAAGATATGTTGGCCATGTCAGTGTCATTAGGTGCTGTGGCAGCTAGTGCCAAACTTGGCTTGCTGACAGGTGAGAATGATTATGCGTACATCCCCGCTGCTCCTTTTTTTTCATCCTGGTGTGGGGGGGGGGGATTGTTGGTGGGTTTTGGAGTTGCTTTTGTTTTTGCATCTGCATTGCAGTTTCATCACCAAACAGTGTTCCCAGTATTTTTGTTTTTAGTGTGAGTACTATGATACAGCAGCTAGTGTGGATGTGTCTATGTCAGAGAAGCCACTGTATCACATTCCCATGGCAGCTTGTCCAGCATTGTTCATGACCCATTGTTCTGCGTGTCGTGTCTTAGCCCCAAATGATACTAGTTATTGGTGTCGTTAGTCTGCCTAACCCCATGTGTAGCAATTATCTGTGTCCCATCTCTGTATTCTGACCACTATGTCCGTGACTGGTAAAGAGAAAGATGTGAATACCAGTAGATGTTGCCGGTACTGAAGAGCGTTTATGTTAAAAAAGAAATTTGATAGTCCTGTGGTTTCTGTTACTATACTGCTCTTCCTTTTTAGGGTTTTGTGAAGTATGTAAGAAGAGGTGGGGGGTGGGGGATTACCTAGCGTGTAAGTGTAACCCCTGGTGCTATGCCCATCAACGCGTAATGAATATGCACACACAGTGATATTATTGTGAACATTTGGCGATTTAGTAGTGGGTTTATTGTTATCATTAGTAAGTGTTGTGTATTGTGTTGTGTATTGTGACATGTAGGGTTTAGTATTGTGATATGTAGGGTTTAGAGAATGAAATGATGCTTTGTATGTTTTCTACATTTATAATATAAATAGTAGTATAGGTACCGAAACTCTGTCCTATTTCGTAACAGGGGAGGGAAGAGAGAGGAGGCGTTTCTTTGTTTTTGGGTGGGTCTGGTTTTCTTTTCATTGGTTTTTTGGTGCCACTACCCCCACGCCCTTTGTTTTGATTTTGTTTTGTTTTGTTTGTTTGCTTGTTTTGTTAGTCATAATATTTCTTGCCTTGTGTTGTTCTTGAAGAAATCAAAATAACAGAATTGATATATCTATTATCTAAGTAGTTTCCACTCTTTTCTCAACAGAATCAGTATGTAGTTTTTTGTATGTTACACTGCGAGTTTGATATGTATCAGGTTTGAATATCTGTAAGATTATTTGTTAATCCATGTTTCAGAATCAAACATACAGGACTTGTATTTCATCTGTCATTTTGTTTTATTGTCCCTTTCCAGTCCTGTGTTTACAGAATCAACATGTTAATTTTTTTTTTTAATGTGTTACAACTAGCTTGATAATATAGTGCATCAAGTAATTGTATGACTGATATCCCTTTCATGTTTATATTGGCTCAGGTTCTTGTTCAGTGAAGAGAAAAGTGGCAAAAGCTCTGTATTCAGGATCATATCTCCATTACTCACAGCAAAACATCACACATGAGAAGAGAACTCTACTTTTTTCAGCTCTAAAGGGGATACAGTGGAAGCTAAACTGAATAATGATAATTTGGCTGGCTGCTGGAGGTTTCTCAGTCGCTAAGTGGTTAACTCAGCAGTGACGAGAGAGACTTGGCTCTCAGGCACCCAAAACCTAGAGGGCACAAGTGTATTTCCAGGTGTGTAAGTCTAGGCATCAAGATGTTATTCAAATTTTCAGAAGATTTCTATTTGATTTTTATTGTTACATCACAAATGATCACAAAAGTCATGTCAAATATGTAACAGTGGTATGCATTGACAAGATCTGTAGTTCTGATTAACAATATCTTTATGCATTTTCCCGTCCATATTACCTCAACTGTGTTCGTTTATTGGTTCAGACTTGTTAAATGCATTTTATTTACCTTGCTTTGTGTGAACTTTTATTTACATGCTCCCCTTTACAATCTGGTTTTTTTTAAAAGTGGTGTTGATTTTTACAGGTATTGAAATATTCAAGTGTCTGTCCATATTTTTTGCATTTTAAGAAATTGGCATTTTTATGACGATTGAACAATCAGTTGTATTACTTATTGGTGAATCACATTTAATTAAAACAGAAGCGAGAGAAAAACAGCATTTTTCTTCCTCTTTTTATATGTAAGATCAATTCTAAATCAAAGGCACAAAGTCAAAGTCAATGTTAAAATGTTCAGTATTTTCTCTTCCCCACCTTTTTTTTTTTCCAAACACTATTCTTAATAAATTTTGGCAGAGCAACTCATACTAATGCGCTCATATCAACACACATGCTGACACACTACACACCTTATTAATGTGGTAAATGTCCTGGCTTTATTGTAAAAATCCATTCATTCTGAGACAAGGTTACATTTGAAACAAATTCAGCTCAATTTTTAGGTGACAAAAAGACATCTGTGTGTAGTTTCACTCAAGTGTAAGGGTACTGTCTTTTTATAAACATTAATATTTTGTCTTTTTGTTTTTGTTTTTTGCTGCCTCATCTTCTGTGACGTCCTCCATCCTGCTGTTCTCATGCCGCTCATTTCAATCCCCCCGCCACAACTATACCCAGATTTGTTATGTCTCATCCTCAAGGTCGGAAGTCCACAGGGAGCCCATCACTGTCAGGCTGCCGTGGGGCCACCAGCCAGAGGGGCCCTCCACTGCTGCTGGGTCACTTTGGTGGTGTTCAGTGGTGCCTGTTCTGAGCTAACATACGCAGGACACCACCTACTAAGCCCCCTACTAACGACAGTATTAGCTTAGTCACGGAGCCAGACTAAGTGAGTTCCAAGGTGGCAACCACAACGTCCCTCCAACGACCGTCCCCCGCGAACCCCCAACCCGAAAAGCTTTGACACAAACTCACCACAGGCACAGAAGCGTATGGAGAAACCGAATCTGAGGTCACCATGAGACCAGAGCAACTTGGACCACCGAATCAGAGGCTTTTTTATTTTTTTATTGCATGATGATCAATGACAATGAGGATGATGTAATGGTGCTGCTGTGGAAGTGCATATACTTTGAGACTACTTGACAGGGTTGTGCTCTACACTTTTACTATCATAATATATCCCGGCGTCAACCAGGCCCGAGAGCTACAGATACCTGCAGTGTTGGTCAGGTAATTTGAGCAACACTCTCAAATTCGCATCCATTAAATGGATGAAGCTCGACTGTGTGGTCCCAGTCTTCCCACTGAGCCCACAGCACACTCACTCTGGGTAGGAGCCGGCCGGAGTCGGAAAAATCCCTATGACTCTTATGGGAATCGAACCCGCGACCTTCCAGTCCGTAACCCAAGGCGCTAACCACTGCGCCATGGTGGCTGGTATATTTTGTCATCTTTTTGTTGGGGGATGATGGTGCTGTTTTACTTTTTTTTTTTTAAGCCCACCCACCAAGTTCAAAAATTGTTTTTAGTCTCTTGATGGTCTTTTTTAACAATAAGTTTTTTGTTTTATATTGGAGCACAAAAACAGACGCATGTAAACTTTAGCATTAGTTTGGAGTTGTTGTTTTTCTTTCTTTCTTTCTGGCTCTTCTGTTAACAATTTTCAGCTGTAGTATCCTTCTGCATGTATTAAAAAATCATAATTGAGACACTCGGCTCATTGACTGTAAAAAATGTATGGGTCTGTTTTGTGTTATTGTCATGGAGCTCATCCAAATGTATTGTATGATTTTTATATTGAAATGAGAGGTGACTTTACCCCCATCCTCAGGTAAACCACTTTTAATTTACCTGAAATTATTGATTTGTTTATTGTGATCGAAAGATTCCTATCTGTGTAGAGATCAGGGGGGAAAATGATGAATGTCTGTTTTAATGTTGTCACTTGTCATTATATTCCACAGTTATCCTGGTCTGTGTGTAAAACTGTTCTCAATATGATCAGATTAATTTTGTCATTATCTGTGTATTAATGTGAAGTAGCTCATTGTGTCAAGTATTTTACAACATGACTTTGTGGTAATAAAAATGGTGGGACCAAGACTGAGTCATGTTTTGAAGTTTCAGAAGAAGAAAAGGAGATTGATTGGAATATGAGTCTATGTATGAACTATTGAAATATGAGTGTATGTATGAACAATATCTATCAGTGAAAACAAGTATTCACATAGCGCTGACAACTGCATTTTATATCTTTTACAGTCACAGCAGCCTTCTCTGCATTAAAGGGAAGCCCTTGGAAATGGATTTCCAAATTACTGCAAATTATTTTTCTGTGGGCAGTGTGTATGTGTACGTGCATGTATATTTTGAAGTATCCTATACCTGAATCTGCAACAAGATCTGGCAGACAGGAATATGGCCAACACCATGGACACAGTCACTCATCATCACCCTCCCCAAGAAAGGAAATCTACAACAATGCCATAATTACCGCACAATCAGCCTCATATGCCACCCAAGCAAGGTCATGCTGCAGATAATATTGAATAGACTGAAGCCACAAGCAGAGACCATCATTGCTGAGGAACAAGCAGGTTTCAGAGCAGGGCGCAGCACAACCAAACAGATATTCAACCTCAGAATACTATGTGAGCGGTACCTTCAACATCAACAAGACCTTTACCACGTATTTATCGATTTTAAGAAGGCATTTGACAGGGTGTGGCATGCAGCTTTGTGGGCAACCATGAATTTGTACAGCATCAATGCAAACCTGATCAGAGTCATCAAACAGCTGTACAGCGAGGCCACCAGTGCAGTGTACTACAACAACAACATTGGAGAATGGTTTCGAACAACAGTTGGAGTAAGGCAGGGCTGTCTACTCTCACCCACTCTTTTCAACATCTTCCTTGAGAGAATCATGGCTGATGCACTGGAACATCATGAAGGATCAGTCAGCATTGGTGGCAGAACGATCACAAACCTCCGCTTCGCAGATGACATTGATGGAATAGCAGGATCAGAAAAAGAGCTTGCCAGCCTAACAGAACACTTGAATAAGGCCTCCAAAACATACGGCATGGAAATCAGTGCAGAGAAGACCAAACTGATGACTAATAACACCAACGGCATTAGCACTGATATCAGGGTTAATGACCAGAAGCTGGAAACAGTTCAAAGCTTCAAGTACCTGGGAGCCATTGTATCAGACCAGGGATCCAAGCCAGAAGTAGTATGAAGGACTGCACAGACAATAACAGCTTTGTCAAAACTAAACACCATCTGGAGAGATAAAAATATCTCACTTATCTCCAAGATCAGACTAATGCGCTCCCTTGTCATATCCATATTTCTGTATGCCTGTGAATCATGGACCCTGACTGCAGATTTGGAGAGAAGAGTACAGGCGGTGGAGATGAGATGCTTTCGGAGACTCCTTGGCATCTCCTACAAAGACCACATAAGCAACGAAAGCATGCATAACAGAATCCAGCAAACCATTGGACCCTATGAGAACCTTCTAACGATCGTGAAAAAACGTAAACTTAAATGGTATGGGCATGTCACAAGATCCAAAGGACTTGCAAAGACAGTTCTACAAGGCACTGTCCAGGGAGGAAGAAGAAGAGGCAGACCAAGGAAGAGCTGGGAGGATAACATCAGCGAATGGACAGGCCTAGAACTCAACAAAACCCTGAGAAAGGCAGAACAGAGAGAGGAATGGAGGGAACTGGTTGTTGAGTCTTTGAAGGTGCCCCCACGGTCGTCAGACTACGGGACAGATAGATAGATAGATAGATACCTGAAAATCCTGAAACTTAAGTTTAACCTTCAAGACATGAAATGGGTAATTCTTTTCAGAAAAGAAAAAGTCACAAAAGAAAAACATCATGCATGTGACTTACTGTGGCATTAGCTTCCAGATTTACTGCACACTTCGACCATAGATGTCAGTCTGAGAACAGCTTTGGTGACAAGAGGAAAGTGAGAAATCAGATTAGGTGCTAACACAGTTTCCATTTCTTGCTGTAGCTCCTTCAGTGATTCCGCATGAATGTCTCCCACTTTGACAGAGGCAACCCCTTGCTGCAGACAATCCAAAGCAATGCCCAGGGCTTCATAACTGTCTGGATTTATTGTTCTTCTGTTGGAAATGGCCACAGATAGTGATGCACACAGGGTTTTAGCATGGCCAGCCAGAGAATGCAACAAGCAGTATTTTTCTGGCACACGCAGTTTTGTTGTCAGCTGAAGCAGCATTTGATGCAGAAGCTTTCTTGTTTGCACATTCTGAAACAAAAGGGTATGTTATGGCTGATTTTTTTTCTAGGGATAAAAAATTGCTTTAAAAACTCATAGTGTTTTTGAGACATTTGTAAATGAAATTGGTTTATTTAATATTGTTGATCACAAACAGACACACACATTAAAACTTGTTTTTATTGTAACAGCAAACAAAATCCACAGAAAATGCACTTTTATCCTTTCATACACACAAAAACAGACAATCAAAACATACTTTACACATAATTATTTTATCCTTTCATACATACAAAAACAAACAATTAAAACATACTTTACACATACTTATTTTATCCTTTCGTACACACAAAAACAAACAATTAAAACATACTTTACACATAATTATTTTATCTTTTCATACATACAAAAACAAACAATTAAAACATACTTTACACATAATTATTTTATCCTTTCATACATACAAAAACAAACAATTAAAACATACGTTACACATAATAATTTCATCCTTTCATACATACAAAAACAAACAATTAAAACATACTTTACACATCATTATTTTATCCTTTCGTACACACAAAAACAAACAATTAAAACATACTTTACACATAATTATTTTATCTTATCATACATACAAAAACAAACAATTAAAGCATACTTTACACATGATTATTTCATCCTTTCATACATACAAAAACAAACAATTAAAACATACTTTACACATAATTATTCTATCCTTTCATACACACAAAAACAAACAATTAAAACATACTTTACACATAATTATTTTGTCCTTTCGTACACACAAAAACAAACAATTAAAACATACTGTACACATAATTATTTCATCCTTTCATACACACAAAAACAAACAATTAAAACATACTTT
>CM054152.1:34670166-34727666 GCA_028751875.1 Rapana venosa | reverse complement strand
TTACCCCTCTCTAGCCATCCTTCCACTGGCTGCCTGTGCCACAGAGAGTAAATTATAAGATCAGTACTCTCTGTTACAAATGTCTCCACAAAACTGCACCCTCCTATCTCTGTGAATGTCTTCACCTGTACACTCCTTCACGTTCCCTCCGCTCTGCTGCAGATACCTTGTGCCTACAAATACCTAGATTCAACCAATCCACCGATGGCTGCTGCTATTTCTCTATTTCTGGTCGGTGGACCTGCAATGAGCTCCCTCTCTCTCTTCGCCAGAAGCCTACTTGTGACACTTTAAAATCCAGCCTCAAGGCATATTTATTTAAAACCTAAGATTTTCTCCTCCTGTTTCATATCAGAACTGTCCCACCTTCACTAACTCACGTCCCATCACCCTGCTAAAGTATATGACCTGTGTGTGTGTGCTTTTGAAAAACATTTGACTATTGAAATTTTATTTCATAGATTTGATCTGCAGCATACCATGTTTGTAATATCTGTTTAAACTATTGATTGTTCGTCATTGGTTGCATGATTGTGTAAGATTTGATTGAATGCATGCCCTTTGATTTGTCTCTGCAAGATATAGGGCTATGTAAGTTCCATTTCTTCTTCTTATTATTATTATTACTATCAAAATAACCATTAGGGCCTATGCATTACTATTTTGGGGTCATAATTGTTGTTTGGGGCTTTTGGTGCTATTTTTTTAAGAAGAATTTTTGTCCCCCCCCCCCCTCCCCCTCAGCCCAGCAAACACATGGTATTTTATGAAAAGTTACTTTTAAATGTTAAACATAACGATTTTCTAATAAATATGGCAGTAATTTTCTTTCCCAAGTGTTTTGTTTGGCCGCTTAACTCATAGTCATTTAATTCACAGAAGTTTGAAACACCATTTGTGAACAAAAAGCTACAAGCTTATAAATATGAAATTGATTTTTTAAAAACGATATCATAAAACGAAGATCCCCCCCCCCCCCCCCCCCCAAAAAAAAAAAAAAAAAAAAAAAAAGATAATCCCTTTCAAAATGAAATTACTTTCCTGGTGAAAGCTGTTAGTCATCCAATGTGCTTGATCATCGTAAATATGAAATAAAGTTTTTAAAAAATGCCACAGTTGAAACACAAAAGCTAATTAATGAAAACAAGCAAAGATTTGTTTGCATTAACTTTAGCAGAATTTTATACTCGTACGTTTTCTAACATTTCTGACAGAGATCTATGGGATGGGGAGTTTGTTTATTTGGTGTTGTTTGTTTGCTGTGCTTTTGTGAGGTGTTGGTTTTGTTGTTTTGTTAGCACTCCTTAACATATTTATAGTATGAGTCTGTTATGCCTAAAGACATAAATCATAATTATACTCCTGGGGCTTTTCCTCTTTTGCTTACCCATAAATCGTTAAAATTTTATCTCGGGAAAGCTTCTCGTGAAATTCAGTCCTTCTGCAACAAATCATTTACAGCAAACAATTCTGGCGATTGAAACCTTTTTTTTTCCCCTTTTTTGTCTGAATTGTATCCAGGATTGCAATCTTGTTGTTTTGAGTTGAACTTTTATCTTCGGGTCTTCTTTCTACCACCACCTTCTTTCTATGCAGACGACAGTAGTCTCAAACCAAAATGATACATGGATTTTGAATGGCTGATAAACTAGCCCAGTGCATTGACTTGTTTTATTGGTTCAAAAATTTACAAGGGGAGGTCATTCCTATACTCTTTTGTTAGGCCTACCTTCCAGTTTGACCCAGCTATGCGAAAGTGTCAACAAAGCTGAAGATTACACCATCACAAATAAATATTAGGCTACATCAGGACGAAAATGTCTGAAACTGCCAACAAAGAAGAAAAACAGAAGCGGCATTATGAAATGCTGCAAGAGCTTCAGAACATGGCGAGAGAAATTCCATTGTAAGTAGGCCTAGAGTTGTCTACATCCCACTGTAGAGGAAGAGTGATAATGTTTGGTAGTAATTGGCGTAGTGTGGTCAACGAGAAAAGCTTTTTTCCCTCCCCTGTAAAGCAAATAAGTCTTAAAAAATAAGCTCACAAAATATCAAGTTCTTTTCCCGTAGATACTAGATGGCATAGCGAAGTGGTCAGATCAATCCTTCCCTAGCCAACAGCATTTACAGCCTGGTTGTCTAGTGCCTTGGTTTCAGTTCAGTTTACCAGCTGTAAATGGGTACCTGCCCTGTTAAGAGACAAGGAATTGCCCACAATGTGCTGGCCCCTAGAGAAGCTGATGTCTTTGACACCTTGTTCCCCAACAACGGGAACACTCAGTTTTGTAAACCATACTTTATCCTTCAGTAGTGCTCACACTTGTAAAACTCACGCATTGTTTATAATGTACACACCATAATAGTATTGTACATGTTTCATATTGCACATATATAAATGCTTTCCATACACAATTTTCTAGAAATGTGCATTGTGTGTGTTGTGGGGCAATCTCATCATATTCTTTTTGAATGTCAAGTGTTAAAAAAGCACCTTCCCACCATTCGTGAGAGATCTTTGCATAAGGTTTTGAATAATTGTACATTGCTCTGTGAAGTTGCTTTGCTGTTGAAAGAGAGCTGTGTTAGTAATTTGCTATAGCACAAGTAAATATGTCATTTATTGATGTGAAGCAGAGGCATTGTACCCATTGATCATGGTATAGTTTTCGATATACAGTGGACCTCTGATATAAGAACACCGCAGGGGCAAGCATTCTGGTGTCCTTATAAGCGAGGGTCCTTTTAAGGATAACCTCGGTTATAAGGTCAGTTGTGGAAGTGTGTGTTCTTATAACCGAAGAAAGAAGAAAATAGCGTGGACAAGCTAAAAAGAGTTGTATATCGGCCTCTAATGGTCTGTGTGTGTGTGTGTGTGTGTGTGTGAGGTGTGTGTGTGTGTGCGTGCATACGTGTGTGTGTGTGTGTGTGTCCACGGCAACTTCTTGCTTGTTTATGCGTCAATGCAATGGAACTTGCTGGTTGGGTTGAAAAGTTGAATATCTCGATGCAATCTCGATTACGTTTTTGGTGTATTGCAAACAAAAACATGAATTCAATTCAAATAACAGTAGAACGTATGTAACAGTAGCTGTCTGAATGAATTAGAGAGAGAGGGGGAGAGAGAGAGAGAGGGAGAGAGAGAGAGAGAGAGAGAGCTCACCTTTTCACAGAAAACCACTCCAACAAAGCAGTGTCAACAGTGCCATGCCCGGAGCCTCTTGCACGCTTTCTGAAAATATCATTCCTGCCGCTTTCAAACTGCCCAATGTATTTGGCTTTTTCTCTTACAATATTGAGCAAAGTCGTCCTGGGAACTTTCATTTCATCAGCGATGAGACTTTTGCTTTTGTGAGGGTTCCGCTCGACCTCCCTGATAATTTCTACTTTTTGTTTGAGAGACAATGCTTTTCTCTTACCCTCCGCCATCATGCCTTTCTGGAAGAAAATTTCTTGGAAGTGACTCATACCGGTAACAAAACGAGCATAACTTCTACTTTCGGTTCTTATATCCGAGGGGAGGTCGTGTCGGGAACAAGCAAATGGTGTTCTTACAAGTGAGGGTTCTTTTAACGGAATAATCTGACTTCCTGGAAATGATAGTTCCTACTTTCGGTTCTTATATCCGAGGGAAGTTCGTGTGGGGACCTTGCAAGTGCTGTCCATATAGGCGATGGTTCCTATATCAGAGGGTTCTTTTATGCGAGTTTTAATAAGTGATCACAAAGAACAACTTTGGCAGGGACATGCTTTTGGGTGTTCCTATAAGCGATGGTTCTTATATCGGAGGTCCTTATAAGTGGGGTCCACTGTAGTTACCTTTTTTCCCAGTGTTCTTTTGGCGTGGAATACATGACGTGTATTTTTTTTATCTGTTGTAGTTTAATTAGTTATACATTTATTCACAAGGTAAATTCATTTCTTAATTGTATTATGGTTACAGTAGTTAGACAGTTCCTTAACCTTTTTTTCTGAATTGTTTGCCTTTTTGTGTCTAATGTCACTTAATGTGAACAGACGTTAAATTAAAGAACAAGATATAAATAAATAATTAATATATATATATATATATATATATATTATAATTGTAAGCATTGGCCACAAATAACAGATAGTGGTGCTTTTCATGAAATAAAGTGAAAAGCTGAGGGGGGAAATGTGACACCCGTGATTAAAAGCATGGAGGACATATTAAATACATAACCACAGTTGGATGATAAAACAGTAATAATTCTCACAAGATGCAAAAAATAAGCCAAGAGCACCGCTTTGAATTGTTTGATTCCCTATCCGTTGAAGTAGTAAACAGTTTCATTTTCTTCTGTTGGGGGGGAGGAGTGGGGGTGCTTTTTTAAAAATCTGATTTTATTCTATGAAATGTCTATCATTTTTGCCTTGTCTGTTCATTACAGTTTCAAGTTCAGCATTTCCCTTTATTCTCTCCAGGAAATACCAGCAGCGTCTGCCATACAATATGTTATCACAGCTAGCCAGTTCCCTCCTGGATGGAACAGTATTTGAAATACTGCAGAAACTGAAAGAACTCCAGTACCTGGAAGAAAAAGCTTTGAGCACTCAGCGGCAACGCCTCACCAGTGAACATAAAGGTGGAGTATTTGTGCATGGCCATTCAGACATGAAATAAAAACCAGGTATAGGTGTTTGCGCTTTGTGAATAACTGAAAAGCAAACACACTTGAGTACTATATAATATCACAAACGCATTGTAGTATACATGTACAGATCATTAAGTGTAAAGGAGCAAAAGGGAGATTACTGAATTCTGATAACAAGTCATGTTGAATGATAGTATTTGCTCATGATTGTTGCTCTAACTTGACCAAATCATTAGCTTTGTTAGCCATGTTTTTTGTAACATACCTAAACATTCTTTTTTATATTGTATTGGTGACAGTATCAGCATGAGAGGAAGATGTAGATTCCGAAGTGTTAAGTAGTGTGGAAATTTTCTTTGTTGTTATTTTTTAATTTACATATGTACAATTTATTTAGGAAATGTTGTAGCTGCTTTTCTGTTGGCTTTTAATCTTCCTTCATAGCGATTTCCAGTAGGCAGTGTGGTGTAAAAGCTGGAAGTTACTCATGTTATATCTGGAACTGGGGATAGGTCTTTTGATTCTGTACATCATATACACCACAGCCCACAAATCCAACATCATTCAGTCAAGAGTGCTAAATTTAGCGCGCCCATTTCAATTACCAAGGTCAAGTGTGGTCAGTTCCTGCTATAATTAGCACCAGCTGGCCCTCAGCTGGGCTCTGATGGGCTGGAATGGACAGCAGCTTAGAGTAGCTGAAAGTGGGGGAAACTGACAACTGTGACACACAAACCTTCAGATTTGAACAAGTCTGACACAAGTCACCTCCACCACATCAGTTGTTTGCAGCAAAGCTAAAAGCTTGTGGTGAGTACCAAGTCAACACCTGCAGGTGGAGAATTCTTTGTTGTTAATTGCTTTGTAGGCCTACCATTCTGCCAGTGAAGGTACCAGAGGAGAGCACAAAGCTTGCATGAAAGCGGCTGTGAAGGATCAAACTTGTTATATAACAATGTCTGAATGTGCTTTTGTGTCTATAGCTCAACGCCATGAGATGGAGAAGAAGCACAAAGAGTTGAAGTTGCAGAATGTGAACAGACCCCACAACCTTCCACTGATTGAAGCCCAAATCAAGCGAGAAATGGAGGTCAGCCATACTGAGTCACCCCCCCCCCCCCCCCCCCCGCCAAATAATTTGTTTATGAAAACTTAAACAGAAAATAATAGATGATATAGTATTTTATTTTTGGCATACATGGAAATTGTAGCAATCACAATGCTTTCTTTTTTTTAATTTTAATCTCTAACTTTTTTTAAAAAGAAATATTTCTATGCATGTGTCATTTACATTTGTTTATCTACTAATGTTTTGATTTCTGCAATAAATCAGGCATGATGATGTGGCAGTAAAAGAATTAGCCATTTTCGCTCTAAAGTATGCTTTTAAGTGTAAATCTATTCAGAGTATTTTTACATGGATTTTACATTTTATCTTTTACATTCCTAATAACTCACTGGTACTAAATGTGAAATTTTTTTTTTTTTAATCGGACATGTTCATATTCAAATTTTTTGGAAATGTTTCAGTCCTAGTACTAGGTGTGCATGTTGCTTTCTGTAATCCATTGGGAAATTTGCATAATGGCTATAGCTAACATATTCCTGTGGATTGGCATTATCCAAAATTGTCTTTACCACCTTTCTGTCATTCCTTTGTCTTGCCATTTCTTTATAGCTTTGGTTCGTGTGGGACTCCTGATTAGTCTGCATTAACATATCCACTCAAAGGATTCTTCTCCTATTGCTGACATCATTTCCCCTTCATATTTGTCTCTTTTTTTCCCCAGTAATGCACGCAATTATTTATTATGTGTGCAGATGTTGCTGAAGCGGTGTGAAGGAGAACTGCGTCGCAAGGACTTTCTGAGTGTGCAGGAACTGGACAGGAAGGTGATGGACCAGCAGGGTATTCTGGAAAAAGCTGGAGTGCCCGGGTTCTTCGTCACTAACGCCCGACAGGAGCTTCAAATTCAGATGTATTTACTGGGCTTCATGTCCAGAATGGCTGAAAAATACGGGAAGGGATGACAGCATGTGTCTGCAGGGTGGGTGATTTGGCTTGGTGTCATCTTCCGTATGTTTTGAATCTTCAATTTGCAGGAAACACATGGCATTTCTTGTGCAGATCTTCTCTCATTAATGGTGAAGGCAGATAGTTGCCATCTATTTTGTAATAAAATCTTATTGATCAGTCATTATATAGTATATCGAGAAGCTGACTTAATCAGATTCTGATGTTTAGTATCACCCTTAACTGGGTTTGCCCCAGGCCTGCTGTTCTTCTGGCCCAAGGTTACCTGTCTGAGAATGTTGGGGGTGAGTAGGTACATCGTTTTTTTTAATGGTATCTTTCATTATTTACAAATTTAAATGCAATTTTACATCTTCTCTTTGGAAACATCATCATCACCATTAACCATTACACCCAGTGGTGTGTAGGGCAGCAACAAAGCGCTTCCACTCCTGCCTATCCTGGGCTAACCTAGTCACTTTTCCCCAAGAGTGCTGCATGGCCTTCATCTCACTTTCTACAGTCCTCCTCCATGTTGCTTTTAGTCTTCCTTTCTTTCTCCTTCCTTCTGGGGTCCAGTGCAATGCTGTTTTTGTGATTGACTGTGGGTCTCTTCGGAGGAGTGCCCAATCCACTTCCACCGTCGTCTGGTGATCTTTGGAAACAGCTGGGAGAAAAAAAATTGCAAAATAAAGTTTGTAGGTTTTGTGTGTTTGTCCTTTAACCATCTTGACCCCGTTATGACTGCAGCCGACAGTAACGGTGGCCGCCGTTAGATTCCAATATGACTGCAGCCGACAGTTGGTGCTGCCCACATGGACAGTACTTCTCCATCACACAAAGATCTCGTGGTTTTCCCACAGTGTGTCTAAAAATTGGTGGGGCGATGCAGGGAGTGTTTCAGAGGGTGCCAGTGATAAATTTAGACCACTAACATGCGTGTAGTAGGGAGGGAAGGAAGAAATAACAGCCAGCGACCAAAACGCTTTTCAGTCGTAGCACTATGAAAAACTGCTGACCACAGTCAAGAAAAGGAAGCTCAGATGGTACGGACATGTGACTAGATCAGATGGGCTGTCCAAAACCATACTGCAGGGAACAGTGCAGGGGAAGAGAAGGCGAGGAAGACAGATGAAGAAATGGGCAGACAACATCACTGAATGGACAGGGAAGAGCTTCTCCACAACCCAGGCACTTGCACACAACCGCCGCAGATGGAGCCAGCTGGTGCAACGTTCGTCAATGCAGTGCCCCTACGACCCCGGAGGGGGTTATGGGAGCAGATGAGATGAGAGATACTGTCCGCTGTCAAGTCAATGAATTCATCATACATAGCAATGACTGATGGTTTGCCAGATCAGTTTTAACTGTTTTTTAAACCAAATTTATCGTCAGAATCTACATTGTTTCCATCAAAAGTATTGTTGGCACTTTCAAGTGTTCAGCAGAAACATGATTTCTTACAAAATAACATTTTTCACAACAAACTTGCCAAAGCTATTTTAACCATGCAGAAACTGTCAGTAAAATGTTTTCGGATTGCTAGCAAATTAAGAAAACTAACTTTGGATGAAGTGTGGGGAGAATCAACAAGTTTGGTACCTTTATGTAAAAAATCTGATGGATGCTTCCCATCCAGAGGTGTTGCACTCAAGGTCAACCAATGCTTCCCATCAGAGAAGTGCTTTAGTCGTAAACAAATTATGTAATGGAGGAGAGGAGCCCATTGAATTATACAATTGGAAGTGATGACAGGTTTGTCAGCTCTTGCTTTCAGTTACTGGTAATCATGACCATTTACTAGATTGACATCTGACAAAGAATAAGAATTAACAGTGCATGAATATAGAACTCTTCATAAAGGCAGAGTAATTTTGCTGAGAAATGACAAACGAATTCCTGCCTATTGCTCTACATGTGCCTAATTTTATTAAATACATGTTTTGTGGCCTTTCAGGTGCTGATGACATTGTAGGATTTGAGAAAAATTATATTGTTTGTGAAAGGGTTCCCAAGACTGCACTTTATTTGTAGTGAAGTCTCTTTGCCTGCCAAATGACCAGCTTTAGTTAATACATTTCTGGCTAAACTGGTTTTACAGGTTCTCATTTTACCCTGAATTAATCATAGAATTATGTACCAAAATACTTCTTAGCTGGCAAAGTACATATATTGAATTGTTAAAATTGAAGGTTTTCATTTCCAGAATATTGGAGGTAAGGGTGAAGTCTTACCCTGCACACACTTTGAAGAAGATGGTAGTAGGTTATTAATCCAAAGAAAAGTGTCGTCATGAACAGTGTTGTAGGAATCCTGTTCAGGAAAGTCAAAATGACATTGTGCCATGCATTTATTTGGTCAAAGTGGACTTTTGGAAATAGTTGGGTTTTTTCCCTTCCAGATGTCATCATAATTATTCTATATGCTGGTAGTGGTTTATTTGCAAACACATATATATATATACATATATATAACTATGACTTGAATAGGCTTGTTTTATTCACAGACAGGATTGCCTATACAACATGAAAAAAAATGTGTATAAAACAGTAGTTTGCATGTAGATGAAAGGTCGAAGTCAAAAGCCAGCTGCCAGATATTTGTACAAAAGTTGCCATTGAGCCAAAAAGATCTGGTCAAATCTTGCGTAGGCAAGCATTGTGCACGAGACCACTGCGATGGCAGTGGATCGTAGGGAGTGGGTTAATAGAGTAAAAAGGTAAAGGTGTCCCATAACGGTCACCCATCGTCTTGGCAACCATGCTCAATGCTGCTGAACATAGCCTTGGGTAAAGCGAGTGCTCTGACCTCTTGAGCTATCCAGATAAGAGTTGCACATAAAAAACTAATGTTCCACCATTTGAAATTTCTTCATTCATTATGAAATACCACTAGTGCTTCATATTTTTAGAATCAAATGAATTTTGAACAGTAATTGTATGCAATTCAAATGCAGTTTTGTGCAAAAAGTGCTAGTCCACAATATTACTTTTTGAAGCCATCCCCCCGGAAAATAAATACATGGCCCAAGCATAAATTGCTTTACGTTTATGATCTAGTGGGTTAAGATTTCCTTTTACTCCAGTTCATCAATTCATTGAAATATTTGTGCTGTGCATTTGTGAATAAACATTGTGGTTTTCAACACGTTTCTTTGGTGCTGCTTCATGGAACTATGGTGCGTGTTGTGGGGATGCTGGGGGCTCTTTCAGTATAAATAGTATCCCCACCTGGAAATCCTGTGCAGATTTTCCTTTTCTATCACTCTTTTCCCCCCCTTATCATTTATCTAGCTTATTTTCAGCCTTCCCAGTCCATTTGCCTGCCATTGTTAAGCACATCTTGATTTAAAAAAAAAAAAATTTAATGGCATTTTGCCTGTACTGCTTTGGTCTGGTGACCAGGTAGTGTTTATTGGCAAATTGGAATGGGGCCAAAAACTGTCCCCCATCCATTAGACCATGGGTGGTGGTCTGGGTGCTAGTCTTTCAGATGAGACAATAAAGAGGTCCCATGCGTTACATAAATTTATTTAGCAAATGTAAAAGAACACACGGCAGCAAGAAAGTTGTCCCTGGCAAAATTCTATAGAAAAAGCCACTCTACTAGGGAAACAATCACAGCTGCAGACAGGAAAAAAATAATAATAGGTGGCACTGCTCTTGTGGCAATGTGCTCTCCCTGGGGGAGAGCAGCCTGCATTTCACGCAGGGAAATCTGCCATGACTGAAAGTGGTATGGAAAAAAGCCCGTAGTGTTATTTGCACAAATGCAAATTTCTCACGTAATATATTAACGTGTTCCTTATCCATTTTTACATTTTGTAACCTGGGGATGACAAAAAAAGCGGAATAGCTAGCATCCTCAGCACAGCCTGGTTTTATTGGCCTTAAGGAGTGAAGCAAGTCATTTAATGGTGCTGTTTGGTTGTTTTTTCCCAGATTGATGGAGTTGGATGTTTTAAGGGATTTGATTGAGTTGAACTTGAGGTCAGTATGATTGGAGTTGATTACTCTGTGGGAATGCCATGTGCCTATCAAAATAAATGGTATCCCCACCTTCTTGAAATTCTGAGCTAGGAATTCCAGCTTTTCTATCCCGCTGTTTGTGCGTTTTTCTTCCCGTCACCTCCTTCTTGGTCTTTTCTCCTACCTTTTTTTTCAACGACTTCACAGATCACATTTTCTTCAAAGATAACATTTCTCTCCCATGCTATAGTCGGATGCTATGGGCCTGACTTAGGTGCTGAACAGCAGCACAATGCATTTTCATATGGCAAACAATAGTAGTTGCTATCTGAGTGTATGACAGAGAAGAAAAAGGAGAAATTCATGATGTGGCCTTTGTGGTTTGTTGGGCTATAAGCAACATGAAATATGGTGAGAAATACTCATTTCTTCTCCAATTTATTATAATCACTGTGTGTTATTGGTTTTCTTTAATTATAAAAACTTGTGGATGGTTTATCTTTGTGTGTTGTTGGTGGGTTTTTTTAATTATAAAAACTTCTGATTGGTTTTGGAGTACTCTTTCTTCATAGTACTTCTGATTGGTTTTGGAGTACTCTTTCTTCATAGCATCATGGATGCTCTTCTTTTCTATGGGAAAGTTTAACCCTTTACCATTCGCATTTCTTACAGGGAAACTCTCTGTAGTATTCGGAAATTTACGCCGTTTTTTCAGAGAATAAGGTACCTCAAGTACACATAGTCCTGTACAGTTACTATTGTTTGCAGAGCAGTCATATTTGGCCAAAGTATTCATATGATGTCATACTTTGTTCTGCACCCCAAGATGTGTGTCCTACCTACATGTGTCGTGCTGCTGTCCCCTCTGTCACCAAATACAGGTAACATTGCAGTGACATGCTGTTAGTCTACAACTACCCTCTAACATGCGCAATATAGGTATGTGATTAAAAAAAAAAAAAATATGTGTGGTCCTGCCTGAATGTGTCCTCCAATTGCATCCATCGTCATGGTAATCCAATCGAACATTCACACGTCACAAAATTACTGTCACCAAGTCTACACTTTCTCAGTGGAAAGTATTCAAACATATTGAAAACGACGTTGACTAATGCGCGTATATACATTATTTACAAATATATGCTGACGCCTACTATTTACACAGACACTAGTGTGTCCATCAATAGCCAGTTACATGGCTGTCACAATGCAGGTGTTACAGCCAGTGTCGCGTCCAGGTGTGTTGGCGTGTTTCTCAGGTGAAAATACTGATTAATTTTGAGAAATCTGGTTTTCGTCATAATATTACTGATCCGTGACTCAGAAAATGTCAAATCAGTAGACCAGTAGAGATGAAGCCTCGGCAAACGCTTGATCCGCATCATGATCGAAACTGACAGGTAAGCCCTAATTTCATCAGGTGGTGTTACTACCGTAATGGATCTATGACTAAGCCTTTCACAGCGATCTTTTGCCTGGCATAATTGTTAGTTTCATCTGCTACAATTTGAAAAAAATGTTGGGGCACAAACAAAACAAAGTAATCTAAGAGCTTGGCATTCAGTGGGAGAGTTTGTGCCGGCCCAGTCGGCAACGTGAAGTCTTGCACTGTGCAAGGCACTTGTGCGCCACGCCATGTTGTCTGCTATGAAGCCAACGGAATGTTATCCTCAGCATCACTTTCCGACTCACTAAGGTAAAGGTAAGGTAAAGGAGTCCCATAACCTATAAGGTCATAGGGGAGCGAGGTGTCAGAGACCTCACTTCTCTAGGGCCAGCATATTGAGGACAGCGCCCATCTCCTCTCCCTCGCTGCTTTACCTTCCCTGACCCTAAAGAGGACAGGTACCCATTTACAGCTGGGGGAACTGTACTGAAGCCAAGGTGCGCTAACGGTCACCCATCCAACTGGTAACCACACTCGACGCTGCTTAACTTGGCTGGGGGAAAGCGAGTGCTCCGACCACTGAGCTGTCCCGTCCCCGACTCACTACCTTCTCCTATTTCATCCCTTTCTTCTACATCTACTTCAACATTTTATTCTTTTTCGAACTGTTCCACTTGAGCCAAAATAGCTTCAATTCCACATCAGTATATTCCTCCCAAATCGTGTGCTCAATCTTTGCTGCCATTTTTAGCTACAAGAAAGCGTGGGAAAGACAAAGCCAGTCACTGGCCAATTTCTTGTGAACGGGAGGCTGTGTAGCACTGAATTTGGTGCCCATTCCTTTCTTAGTTTATGCTGACCTCAGTGGAATGTTCATTCATAGTGTGCGTGTACTAGGTAGAGCTTAGTGCATGAGGGAAATTCCCCACTAGGCTGAAATGATGTCCGGCGGGCATAAATATACGCGGGCGAGCGGGCAGCGACGGGCTACGGCGGGTAAAAATGGGAAAGGGTTAAGAAAGTCATAGTTTTGAGAGCCTACATATGGTCCATTCTTCTGTACGGATGCGAGTGCTGGACCCTAGCCAAGGACACAGAACAGCGACTAGAAGCAGTGGAAATGTGGTTCATCCGGAGAATCATGAAAATCTCATGGACAAAAAGAAAAACTAATGCAGAAGTAATGGAAATGGCTGGGTACAAGAGATCCCTTCTCAACACCATCAGAGAAAGACAGCTCAAATTTTTCGGCCATGTAATCAGGGCTGACGGACTAGAGAAACTGTTGTTGTTGTGCGTTCCCCAGCTTTACACCCTGGGGGTCACCCAGAACATGCACTCTGACTCACTCATCCCACCTGGGAATCACTGTGAGATAGGAAGTACACTGGGTGAGAAGTTTGCGTGTACGACTATTTTCAAGTACCTCGCCACATAGGCAGCCATACTCCGACTTCAGAGGATTTTTTCTCCTATAAAGGAGAGTGCAGGTTGTTATGTTAAGAGCTTGTTATGGCTGAAGGCAATCTCAACACATTTTAAACATAACAACATTTTAACCCTAGTAGCGCGGTTCCCGGAATATTCCGGTAAAGGCGGGTCTAGGCTGTGTGGCGGATCCCGGAATATTCCGGGATGACGTGGGTGGTCATAGTTGAAAGCTTACTTTCGCTTTCAAAGGTCAGCCAATGAATGTTAAGGCCGTTGTAGGCCCGCAGAAAGGGGTGAAGGTCGTTTGACACACACAAGCAACGAAGAATCTGATTGGTTAAGAGTGTATTTTTATTTTTTTTCGGACCACCTGAGATCGTCTTCAACAAAAATGGCGGCCAGTGTTTGCACTAGAATTTTTTCAAGCGTTTTTCGAGCTTTTTTACAATATTGACAGCGAGGAGGAGTTTTAGAGGCTGGATTTGGTTGAAATAAACAATAAGAGAGATGATGAGGTAAGGATTGTGGAATATTTTTGAAAAACTTGGTTAAAATCGATCGCGATCGGACTGAATCGAGCGGTGCTAGTTTTTGCTGGATGGACTTCTTCGCTACTCGGCGATTTCGACGTCACAGATTGTTTTACTTTATTTTGACGCAACGAGGCTTCGAAATAACTGTTGTTGAGTCAAATCGCTATGCTGCTGAATACTTTGCATCACATGAAATCAAGCGATCTTTGTATTTTCGTCATAGAAAGCCACCACTTGGCACATTCCGCCATGACGGTCACGATGGCGTCGATCCTTTCGCTGAACTTTTCCGAGTATTTGGTGACCGTTAAAGCGATACAATCTCCTTATTTTTTTAAAACTAATGTCAAGAAATAGTGTTTAGCTAATCATGACATTTATGCACCGCAAGAACTTTGCTTATCGTGTTAAAATCGATCTGGGGCCCTGACGATGGAACAGTGATCAGTAGTGCGCACACGATTTTTTTGGGGGGATTTTTTTTACATAATCATAATCACTACACATTATTATAAAATTACACTCATTTAAAAGCATATTATCTGTTCTTTCCAGTGATATATAGCTTAACACATTTAATTCAGTTTTATATATCAATATCAAGGGTTATTTGAGCCCACTCTCCTCCAAAACAATGCTAGCCAATGTTAATTCAGCCAATAGAAGTGAGGCTTGTTGCTGCATATTCAGCGCTACTAGGGTTAATGTAGGCCTTGGAGTGGCAAAATCTGTGGAAACAAGAGCAGAGGAAGACAACGCACAAAATTCACAGACAGCTTAAACAAATTCACAACGAATAAAGAGCCATGATCGTCGATGTCTGCAGGACCAGACCGGACACTTGAAGAAGAAGTGGTATGCATTGTGTTTTTCCACTTGGAAAGTCCATGTTAGAAGTTGTCCATTTTATTTAGACGAAGGGAAGGGGGGGGGGGGGCAATGTTTTGTCATTCTTTTGTGATGTGCTTGACACAACTTCTACAATGATCCTTTCTTCTCTTATCACAAAAGAACCCATCCAACCCGATCTAACACACCCTTCCAGTTCCTGAAGACAAGCCCACCAACCTTATTTCTATACCTTTGCTAGGCGGAAAGGGGGTAAAATCTCTTTTCAATGTTATACATCTTCACCAAAGCTCACAACGACACACACACACACACACAAAAAGACTAAGAAAAAAATGTATTTTTTTTTGTTCATGCAAACATTAGATACACAAGCTGCTGCCAGAAAGTTAAACGTGTATCTCAATGGCATGTACAGTCATGAAGCGATTTAGTATTCACACATTTACAGCATTTTCATTATGTTCATTTCATGAGAACACTAATATCAACTCCTCATACGAGAGCTTTAACATGACTGCATAAAAACAAACCAAAACCCAAAAAAGTGCTCTAAGGGAAAAGAAAAAAAAATTCACTACATTTTGCAGAAAGTTGTTAATTTCCATCAAATTTTGACCATCACAAGAAACATGTACACCCTATAAGACTTGAAACCATTAAAAACCGGTTCTTTGTGCTTGTAAGCACAAGTGAGCACTGGTGCATTTTGTTGCCAGGACCTGACTGGGTCCTGCCTGCACGCTGTGGCGGCCCTGAGGAGGTCACCAGTAACTGCGGAAAGGACTTACGTGGGGCCTTTCACTTTCAGCTCTCTCTCTCTCCACTCTTTTCTGTTCTTTTGATGGAAACTATCTTTTCTGCGTGACAGTCATACCTGCCATGAGTAACGGCACCTTTCTTTGCAGACTAAAAGTCTTCGATGATTATGGTCTTCAGAAGCAAAAAAAACTGCACCAATTTCAACTCTCTCTCCCTCTCTCTTGCATGTCTCTGATAGCAGTCAATTTTGTTCTGCTGGATGGGTCACTCTAAGCAGGTTATGCTGTTTAGCAAACTAAAATGGGAACAAGTTACAATTTGTTCCATAGTACGTTCCGAAAAGTAAAATGAGAAAAAAAATTGTGGGACATTTTGCAATATGTATTTACAGCCATTTTAACAGCCCGGAGAGAGAATCTTTGAAAACTTATCAATTTTAATCCATAGGACTTTAAAACTGCGACTTGGCAAACCCAGCTTTGACAAGGTTTGCGTAATACTCTGGTAGAGAATTCTCTTACTCTGCTTGACAATTCAAACCACGTTCTAACTTGGGACAGATGGTTTCATCCCCAATGCTGACCAAACGAGTCCTGATACCACTCGGCATCATTGCCAGAATAGTCATATCCACCACTGCCGTAACCAGACTGGTCTAGAGGTTGCTGGGCGATGGGCTGGTTACCCCAGTTGCCATCTTGCGTGTTTCGTCGTTTGGTTACACCTTGACTTGAGTCGCTGCCCGCCTTCCTCTTTCCTCCCCTGGGCTGGACTGGCTGTACTTTGAAGGGCGGGCCGCCACGTCCCCCTCTTAGCGATCCCGCACCTGGCCGAGGGCCGCGCCCTCTACCGCCCACCCCGCGTGTTCCCATTCCTGCGTGGACGCTGGGTCCACGCGGGCCACCACCCCTGCCTGTCCGCATAGGCTGCCAACACAAGGTGAACAACATCTCAGGACATTTCATGCTCTAGGTACAAGCCCAACAGAAGGGCTGAATATGTTACGGCATTCAAGAAAAAAATCCAGGGCTCATTCTGTATTTACTCTGTGATCTTTTATGACCTAAACAATGACATTCTTCACTGTTTACTCACTTCTTTGTTTACTTGTTTAGAGATTTCTCTTTCAGAGATATTTCTTTTAAAAAAAACCCATTTCTTCTGCCTCCATGAACTAGCAGTTTGTGCCGCATATCCAGAAGGTAAATCCCAGCTCTGTCATTGTCTTTCTTGGAATCCTCACAGTTCAGTAAAACCCAAACTTTTATTTCATTATTCATAATTTAGTAATATTTTCATTGTTAAAGACAACTTCAATCACATTTCAATGGATTTCAAAAGAAGAAAAGTTTTTTTTTGGAAAAAAACCCACACATCCAAAACTGCACAGTAACTGATGAAAATGATCTTTTCACAACAGCAGTGCACATCAAAACAATGACCACAAAGCCATGAAGACTGAAAACCAGTCAAGAACATCTCTGATTTGCCACAATCTGGAGGTACGGCACAAACAACACAAAACTGAAGTCCAAAACTGCTAGCCTGCCATGCATTTAGACATTGTTATATTAATTTTAGACCATGCCTCTCTTGTGACATAGGTACAAAAGTTCAAAATTCTGAAAATTCTTTTCCAACTGTTTGATGTCTGAGCAACCAAACAAATTGGCTTTTAAACTTCACTTGAACAAATAAACCCATAACTTTGTTCTGATCATACAAACACACACAGCTATTCACACTTCTCCAAGAAGTCTTTCAAACAACTTTTTAAAGTTGTATTTTACTCCCTTTTTTTCATGATTATTAAAGATTTATCTGTGGCTGATTATGTGCTATTCTATTTCTTTTCCAACACAGACAACAGGAACTTGCACTTCCTAGACAAATATCTGCTACAAAATCAAAACAACATACAAAAAATAGCAAATAAACAAAACCAGATGTTTCATGCAAGAAAAATTCCATGGTGCAAGGACACATTTCAGACGACAACATACTACCTATCTGCCTTACTATTCTAACCAAACAGCTTACTTCAAACTGTCCTAGGAGAAAAAGGAAGAAGCAGACCTACACCAAGAGAGGCATGGTTTGCACAATCAACAAACCACAGCTACCTGTGGACACGCCAAGGGGCAGCCCAGGTTGTGAGCTGACACTAACTGATAACACTTAACACCACATGCTGCACAACACCTATCTTGAGCCCTGGATTAGTAGTGTCCTGTATATACTTACAGGGGGAGAATAGGGACCCCCACGCCCACGAGAGCGGTGCATGGGATGTGGGAGGGGAGGTCCATAATGTCTTCCGTAGCTGTAGTAGTCTTCATCATATGAGTAGTAGTCCAAGTACGAATCTGGAATACCAGTGTTGAAATCAATACGAAACTGGAATATTCCATTTTTGGTCTACAGCATACTTACTGTTGCCTTATGCTTTACACCACAAGATAAAATGAACATGGCAAGCAATTAACTGACATTTCAATTTTCAACACATCAAAACAACCAACCTTTACAAGTCAAATACAGGTCTTCAGCTAAGAATTTTTTTTTCCTCAAATGTGTTTGGGTCTTGTTAGACTTAAAATGGGCTTAAACAAAAACAGAGAAAGTGCGTACTAAATATACCTGCACAAGTTTACATATTCCTAAAGTTGTTCATACTATCCCAACCATTTAAATTTATTTTGGAAATTTAGTTAAATTTAGAAAGATCCTTTACTGCCCACAGCAATCACATTGCCCACAGCAAAGGTAATCCAGACATACATCCCCCCCCCTCCCCCACACACACTGTATTACAGCAACACCTTGAGGCAACAATAAGCTTCTCTCAAACAACGGCTTAACAGGTACATAAGACTTGCCTAGCGTTCAAACCAGCTTAAAAACAAAACACTATCTTTTAATTATTATTTTTTTGAACTGAAAACTTACCAAGCGTGTAAACCAGTTTAAGAACAAAACACTACCTTTTTATGATTTTTTTTAAAAACTGGGTCCACTACTTCCACCTACAGACGTTACCAAATGAAAGCACAGAAAATCTAGAGCTTCACTCAATCTACACACAAAGAATGACTACATAAAGTATATGATGAAAATTCATCCTATTTCCATGAATATGACTGCTTTTGTCCATCTATCCTAGCTGCTAGTCGCTGAATGTATCAGACACAAACCCTATGTAATAGACAAAATGGGGGAAACCACACACTTATCACCCACCTGGAAGTGGAAATCTTCTCATGGCCCCCCGGCCAGCTCCTTGAGACCAGGAAGGTGGAGGATAATAGTCAAAATCATCCCATCTGCACAAGGGAAACAGAAAGGCCTCACAGTTCATAATCAGTCACCATTTCTCTTGGTTCATCAACAAAAGATTACACTGTGCCATTTATTACAAGTAACTACCTTGGAATATATGAGGATGCAATGTTATATACGATACATACCTTTATATATGGAAAACAAAACAAAACACATCAACCCTTTTTACAAATTACACTTTACTGCCTTGAAGGAAAAAAGAAGGGGGGGGGGGGAAGGAGAAAAGGAAGAACATCTAAATACAGAAATTAATAAACCTAAATCTTGTTGATAATGCTTAAATATTTTTGATTCTGTACAGCTAAATTTTAAACCAAGATCATATGTCATCTGAGATCTCTGAAATCGGAGCAAGCACATCTGGCCATTTGTCACTGACAGAAGCAATCAAACAAGCTGGTGCCAGAGCAGACTCCATGACAAAATGATATAGTCTCCAAGGTGGGGACTTCTTTAAACAGAAACTAAAACAAGAGATGAGAGCTTGCACCACAAAATCATTTTCTGATGATCTCCCTCTATCCAAATGTCATTTTACTGCTTCCAACCAGTTTCTCATAAAAAAGTAACTCACCCAACATAACTGTCCCGTGACATCATACGCATCTCCTGGTCCCTCTTGCGCTGTTCTTTCTTCTTGTTCTCTGTTGGTGGCTTTGCTAGAGAAACATCAATCTCCAGACCACCAATTTTCTGCACACAACCATGAACAGCACACTAATTATCAAAGAAGCTAATAAATCAGGATCACTAAGAATACGGATATCAAAATATATCACACAAGGATGTACAGTGAAAGAAGTCTTGATTCTATTGAAGTCCTTGGACAGAGGTCTGGATACCAAATACACATTATTCTGATTTTTCTTTACTGATATCAATTCTGACAGCCAAAAATAACTTGAAAAGTGGCCATTAACTGCAAAAACAAGTCTTAAGAAATGTACAAAAAACACAGTATAGGAACGATCAGCCAACAAGAATACATACATAATCGACCATCTCAAAGGTAATAACACATAACAGTCACAAAATACACCATCACAATCTAGCACAGGGTACATCTGAATTTCCATCTATCAGTTCTGAGACAAAGACAAGCTGCAAGCAATCACAGTAAACACTCCGCCAAGCTCAGTGAAAGGCGCAACTAAATGAAGAATCCAGCATGTTTGTCAGTGTCCTTTACAGTCAGACTAATGAGAAACCACCAGTCTGGGATAACAGAACACAATTACTGTACACAGTGTAGGAACGATCAGCCAACAACTGTTACTGTAGGCTGGAGCTGGCACTGTGATCCTTCCCACATACATACATAATGCACCATCTCAAAGATAAATCATTGTCAACGAAGTTGAATATGCCCAATGATATTTGTAATTAAAGCTACGAATAATTGTCAGAATTATTTACAGTAAGACCAATGTGAAATCACCAGTCTGGGGATCCTTCCCATATACTCACAGTACCCACCATCTTTAAGGAGGATTAGGGCTTTTTGTGTGTATTTTTTTCCTTTTTAAATAAAATACACCATCCTCATCCAGCACAAACAATATTTTACTTTTTTTTTCTCCTTTGAGAAAAGTTCCATGCTCAAGTGATCACAATAAATTCTCCCTAAGGAACTGAAAAGGGGAGGGTGGGGGGGAAGAGGATTTACCACTGCTATGAATATTATGTTTGTGTCCTTTACAGTCAGACTAATGAGAAACCACTAGTCTGGGATAACAGAACACATTTACTGTACACAGTGTAGGAACGATCAGCCAACAACTATTACTGTAGGCTGGAGCTGGCACTGTGATCCTTCTCATGTGGTGCACAATCTCAAAGGTATTGATAAATTATTGTCACAAAGTTGAATATGCCCTATATTTATGATCAAAGCTAATATTTGTCAGTGTCCTTTATAATCAGACTAATGAGAAACCACCAGTCTGGGATAACAGAACACAATTACTGTACACAGTGTAGGAACGATCAGCCAGCAACTATTACTGTAGGCTGGAGCTGGCACTGTGATCCTTTTGGTGTACATGAATACATACATAATCGACCATCTCAAAGGTAATAACACATAACAGTCACAACATACACCATCACAATCTAGCATAGGGTATATCTGAATTTCCATCTATCAGTTCTGAGACAAAGACAAGCTGCAAGCAATCACAGTAAACACTTTGGCCCAGGCCAAAAGCTGTGTCAGGTTATTGATGTCAGCTAATTGCCAAGGCCTACATTAAAATGTTGTTATGTTTAAAATGTTGTGTTGAGATTGCCTTCAGCCATGACAAGCTCTTAACATAACAACCTGCACTCTCCTTTATAGGAGAAAAAATCCTCTGAAGTCGGAGTATGGCTGCCTATGTGGCGAGGTACTTGAAAATAGTCGTACACGCAAACTTCTCACCCGGTGTACTTCCTATCTCACGGTGATTCCCAGGTGGGATGAGTGAGTCAGAGTGCATGTTCTGGGTGACCCCCAGGGTGTAAAGCTGGGGAACGCACAACAACAACAACAACAGTAAACACTCCGCCGAGCTCAGTGAAAGGCGCAACTAAATGAAGAATCCAGCATGTTTGTCAGTGTCCTTTACAGACTAATGAGAAACCACCAGTCTGGGATAACAGAACACAATTACTGTACACAGTGTAGGAACGATCAGCCAACAACTGTTACTGTAGGCTGGAGCTGGCACTGTGATCCATCTAGTGTACATACGCTGACAGACGCTATATATCAATTTATGGAAAAGCCTTCCAGTGTTTGTGAACAAACATCAGACAGGCACACATATCAGATTGTGTGCTTAACCTTTACTTCAACATCTTAGTGAATAGCATCGGAAACCAGCACAATCATTGATGGGGGTTGGAGACATTTCAGAAACCAGAAAATTCTCAGAAAAAAACAGAAAACCAGAGGGGAAAAAAACTGGAAAAAAGGAATGGTTGGAATTTATGCACATTTCTCAGTACCTACATTCTTTTTTCCAGTGAGCAAAAACCAAGAACATCTACTTGTTTAGAATTGTTATAAATGTGGATATATTTTATGTAGAAACTTGATTGTGTGTGTATGTGTAAATAAAGGAATGGATGAGGATTTTTTGTTGTTGTAAAATGCATGTTGTTCTGCATGCAAGTTTTGACATAAAAAAAGGAAATGTGTTGGCTTGCTTCTATTAACTATGAGAGTTCTTTTTCATTTCATGTTATTTATTACAGCCCTATCAACCACAAAAGCTATACAAGGGCTGGAGTTCTTGAGTGCGCTATCTACCAGACTGAGGTACCTCAGTCACAAAGTAATAATTTCCTCTTTTAAAAACAAAGCAGTTCTCCCTCAGAAATACCATCAAGTATCTACTTTGGACCAAAAGCTTTTATATCAGTAAGCGACAAATTTTTACGGCCATTTGGAACATCGTCTTCACCATCATCGTCTGCTAGACTGTGGTACTTCGGTCACAAATGAAGTGATAATTTCATTGTCATGACCAAATAAAAGTTTTCCCTCAGAAATACCATCAAGCATCTCCTTTGGACCAGAAGTTTTCATGAAACCGGTCTGTGATAAATGGTCATGGCCACTTGGAACTTCATTTCTCTGATCTTCACTTTAACTAGAAACACTACCACTGTCACCTAGATCATCTACTATCACATCATTGTCGATTTCAGCTTCTGTGAAGTCTTCAGTCATTTCCAGAGTCAGAATTGACGAACACTTCCTGCAAAAAACATTTCAAATTGAAGCCCGCCATTTTGTTAAACAAATCCAAAAATCATTACTTACTTTTAAAAAAATGTGGTGTCGTGTGTTGTACTGAAGAAAATGCAAATGGCAGAAAGTAGCTGCATTGCCATTATGACTCACGAAATTGTGCTGACCAGCCACAAAATTTTAATACCCTATGTTCAGCTACACAGGGCATCTGTAAATGCAAGACATCTACAGAGTGCTAAAGGTAAAACAGGGCCACATAAAAAAAAGTAATTTATATTACAGTAAAACACACATAACTGCATGCAGTTTACTGCACAAAACTCCTTAGTAGTTGGTTTGTCTCCATCACAATCGTAGAAGATGACTGTTCTTAAACGAATTTACACATTTACTCTACTCATCAAAGGAACAGTCAGCACAAATTATTTGTTGACTGGAGCTGGCACACATTTTATAAGGCATACATCAGTGTTCGTTCTAGGATTTCAAAATACAGCCCCCCCCTCCCCTTTTCATAAAAAGGGGGACAAGTAGTATTTGTTTACAGTACCCTCAGTTCTCTTAGTTTCAATTCTTTCAAGGAAGAGAAACAAAACATTCAAGCAGATACTAGGCAGAAAGGATTAACTATTCACTTTGAGTATTGCAGTTAACCCTAGTAGCGCTAAATAGACAGCAACAAGCCTCACTTCTATTGGCTGAATTAACATTGGCTAGCATTGTTTTGGAGCAGGGTGGGCTCAAACAACCCTTGATATTGATATATAAAACTGAATTAAATGTGTTAAGCTATAAATCACTGGAAAGAACAGATAATATGCTTTTAAATGAGTGTAATTTTATAATAGTGTGTAGTGTTTATGATTATGTAAAAAAAAAAAAACCCAATAAAAATCGCGTGCGCACTACTGTTCCACCATCAGGACCCCGGATTGATTTTAACATGATAAGCAAAGTTCTTGCAGTGCATAAATGTCATGATTAGGTAAACACTATTTCCTGACATTAGTTTTGAAAAAATAAGGAATTTGTATCGCTTTATCGGTCACCAAATACTCGGAAAAGTTCAGCGACAGGATCGACACCATCGTGACTGTCATGGTGGAATGTGCGAAGTGGTGGTTTTCTATGACAAAAATCGCTTGATTTCATGTGATGCAAAGTACTCAGCAGCATAGCGATTTGACTCAACAACAGTTATTTCGAAGCCTCGTTGCGTCAAAATAAAGTAAAACAATCTGTGACGTCGAAATCGCCGAGTAGCGAAGAAGTCCATCCAGCAAAACTAGCACCGCTCGATTCAGTCCGATCGCGATCGATTTTTACCAAGTTTTTCAAAAATATTCCACAATCCTTACGTCATCGTCTCTCTCATTGTTTATTTCAACCAAATCCAGCCTCTAAAACTCCTCCTCGCGGTCAATTTTGTAAAAAAGCTCGAAAAACGCTTGAAGAAATTCTGGTGCAAACGCTGGCCGCCATTTTTGTTGAAGACGATCTCGGCTCGTCCGAAAAAAAATTAAAATACACTCTTAACCAATCAGATTCTTCGTTGCTTGTGTGTGTCAAACGACCTTCACCCCTTTCTGCGGGCCTACAACGGCCTTAACATTCATTGGCTGACCTTTGAAAGCGAAAGTAAGCTTTCAACTATGATCACCCACGTCATCCCGGAATATTCCGGGATCCGCCACACAGCTTAGACCCGCCTTTACCGGAATATTCCGGGAACCGCGCTACTAGGGTTAATCTGTAGTAAGCACTTGTGACACAGGAGAGAGAGAGAGGGGGTGAAGGGGAGAGAGGAGAGAGACAGAGGGAGAGAGAGAGAGGGGAGGGGGAGTCAAAGTCAAATTTGTGTTTCCAGAGTTGGGGAGATAGATCTAGATGAAACTAGACGTAAATGCCAGTATCAAAGTTTTTTCTTCTCGCCTAGATGGTCCACTGAAAGAGAGAGATATTTTATTTTATTCTTTTATATCGAAGATAATGGAGAGAGTCAGACTGACAGATTTTTTGAGAGAGGCCAAATTTGTATTTCCTCATTCAGAGAGATAGATCAAGGTCTAGATAAGTTAAAGGCAATGTCAAAGTCTAGCTCCCCCCTCCCCCTCCAAGATCGCACATTGAGAAAGAGGAGAGAGAGATCAAATTTTTATTTCCACATTCATAGAGATCTAGATCTACATAAGTTAAAGCCAATATCAAAGTCTTGTTTCCATCCCCACCCCAAGATCGTACCCAGGACAGAGAGAGAGAGAGAGAGAGAGAGAGAGAGAGAGAGAGAGAGAGAGAGAGAGAGAGATTTGTATTTCCACATTCAGAGAGAGAGATATAGATTTTAGATGACAGGGTAAAGCCAATGTCAAAGTCTTGGGGGTTTTTTACCCCCATTTCGTACACAGAGAGAGAGAGAGAGAGTTGTCTGATGGAAGTCCTTCTGAAAAGTTTCATCTTGTACAGCCACGTAGTGTTAGGCAGTGTTTTTGTGATGCTCCAAATGCTGTTCTGTAATAAGCGCAATCTCCTTCAGTGAAAGCATTGTTCTTTCCATGTTTGATACACAGCCCATAGCCTTCCACATGCCATGTTCACTGTTCTCAAGCCAGGGCTACTTGTCTCGCCAGCCCCAACCTGCTGGGCCACGGCGTCTGCTATCTCCTAAACGATCTCTGTCCCAATCACGTCACTTATTTCTGGAGTAGATGGCTTCTTGAAAAATGACGTAAATAAAGAAACAACAGAGCAGGCCGAGCCAGCTTTATTATGAAGATGGCTTGTGGGTGTGAATCATAAATTCTTGCCGCTGCTAGGGTAGCCTAAAAATGTAATGACTGCCGCAGGAACTGACAAGGACGAACTACAGTTTCTGTGATTGGTCAAAAGTGAGGCGCTTAGCCAACCAGAAGCATAATCGGAGAACTGCGGCAGAAGTAGCATTTAATTTTAGAGATTATAAAAACTGCAGTTGCGATGGTGTACTGTTTGATCAAAACGCGCTGTCCAGGATTATTTTGCACCCGTTAGGGCATACTGCCCACATCGTTTTGCAGCAGCAATTTTAAAAGAAAAAAAGCAGGAATCTGCAAGGGCGCACTCTAGAATCAACACTGTACAATGCATTCCACCCCACTAAGAAACTACTACCAAGCAAGCCTTTTGTTTTTTTGGATCCAGTGATTATAATCAGTCTGTTCTGAATGAAAATTTTAAACAAAGAATCAAGAAAGTCTAACCATTACGTAAGGTAAAGGCACACTGCTTTCAGAAAGACTACCCAGACTCATGGTTGTCTCAGACTCGCAATGTCAATGAATCAACAAGTGTGTGTGTGTGTGTGTGTGTGTGTGTGTGTGTGTGTGCATGTGCAGGTATCTTCACAGAAATGGACACCTACCTGACCATTGAGTTCTTCCATGGCTTTCAGAGCATGTTCACGCTCTTCAAAATGTACAAAGCCGTAGTCCTTGATCTTCTTCACCCTTTCCACTTTGCCATAGCCTCCAAACTTGTCCTTCAACTGATCCTCTGTTACATCTGCCGTGAGGTTACGGACATACAGCACCTTCACCTGTCCAAAATCATAGCTTATTGTGAAACCAATATTACTCTGTATTTCATGGGTATTTAGCTGCACATTTTGTAACTTTTTACCCCCTTCCTCAGCCAGAGCTATTAGGTTTACCAATGGTGACATTTTTGCTTATGCAATTTCACCCCCCTCCAAAAAAAAAAGTAGGTCATTGCATTCCAACTTTGGGGATTGTGTCCAAGCATGGCACCTGTATGCAATGCATACGTCTATTTTAAATTTTGCCAACCATTCCTACTGGTACAAAATGACCTACTCTTCCAAAACGCAGATCTTGTTTTTTACATGTGCGCAAGATGTTCAACACATAGGGCCTCAGTTTATACTATTATCAGAAGGACTTTGACATTAAGTACGATTTCTCGTCAAATTGGAAGGAAATTCTGTAACTATATTAGCCCCCTTTACCTTCTCAACCCAATCCAGCATTTGGGAGACTTCAAATTTCCTTGGTTTATTCTAAGCAATCATTGTTCCAAGTTCTGAACATGACTAATGATATCAGTCCCATAAAATTAACCATTTGTTGGCCTCCTGATCAGGACATGCATTGTGCACATCGGTGTCTTTAACCAACCAATGAACATAATTTTTCTTTCCCAAAACTGTAACATCCAAGATACCATTCATAACCATTCTTTTACAAGAAAATGTTCATCAAAATTAGTCCACAGAAATGAGTAGAAAACCAACTTCAGTCCAAGAACCTCTCCAGTTCTTGCCACAGAACTTTGCAAAAATTGATTCCTAAAGTGTTTGGTTTTTTTAAAAGGCATCTAGTCCTGATTTTCTAAAAATGTTACAATTTGAACATATTGAAGCCCCCCCAAATTTAACTGATAACTGTGTATTCTTCAGTATGCTTACAGATGCCCTAACTTCTTGTCTGTCATCAAAATTTACTTACAAAAGTCTGCCCCCTCTCTTGTTCCTAATATTTAAGGGTTTTTTTCTACCATCTGAAACTACCATTTCGGTTTTTTTCTCCTACCATCTAAACTTACCAACAATTCATTCACTTCTTGCCCTTTAACACTAATTTTGCTGCAAAGTATGTGGTAAACATTTCACACAAATGACAAATGAACAAAATGTCTTACTCAGGTAATTTACCACCCCACCCCACATCTTTTTACCCCAGAAAACTTGTTTACCTTGGCCATGGTGGTTTCATCTGGCTCTTCCTGTAGGTCCGCCCAGTCAACAATGATGTCGCATTGCCAGACTCGTACACGGCCAGTGGTCAGCCGTCTCTTGGCAGCGGAGGCATTTTTGTGTGTGTCATACTCTAAGAATGCAAACCCACGGTTCTTCAACTTTGGGTTGTCAGCAGATCCATACACGATCACCTCGATCAAGCCATCTGTACCAGATATGTATGTTTTCATTTGTTTACTGTTTTCCTGACCCATGGTAAAAGTTCCTAAACTTTTTGTCCTCCTTTGTCAATAAGATCTATAAACGTGACAGATTTTATTAAAAAAATTTTAGGGAAAAATAAAACATTTTGAGAAAGATATCAACTATACAACCAAAGTTTATAAACAACTACTCAAGCAATCCCAGAATTATTTGTTTCTCAGCAACCCCCCCACCCCCCCCAAATTACATTTGTCTCAACAGTTACTGGAAAATATCTCCAACTTACACAAACTGAACACTTTTCTTGTCAGCCTTCCAAGTAGACACTTATTCCTGTAAATCTGAATAGTTTATAATAGTTTATCTACAGCATTCTCCGTCAGGTTTCAGTAGATGATGTCCTTTTCGTGTTGTCACGGTTGATGTCTGCTATTGTGTAACTTTGGAAAAAGAATCTCACTTGCACCTCTTCAAATTTTAATGTTCCTCAGTCAGACTAGAGGGAACTTGTAAATCTTTATCTTTTTGTGACAGATACTTCACTAATTCTTTTCAATACTGAAATAAAATTTGTGAAATCTGCAGACTACATTTGTAGCAATGCAAAACCGTTCCATGATCCCTTAGTGGGCTTGTCGGATTTTGTTTTTTGTTTGTTTGTTTTTATAAACATGAAGGTTTTGACAAATCACATGAGGTCTCTGAGACAACTCAATAAAATAGCAAAAAGTGAACCTCTAACAACTAGACAAATGAAGTAATTTACCTGCACGTTTGCTGAATTCTTCAAAAATTTCAGTCTTGGACTTGTTTTTGGGTATGTTGCCCACAAACAGTCTCAGGTTGGCAACAGAAATGTTGACTTTCAGCTTTTTGCCTTTTCGGATTTCATGGCCATCATACTGCAAAACCAAAGAAATTACAGAAAACACTTTATTTTAGACATAAATTTCCATTACATGCACCAGCAAAAGTAAAGGTCCAGCTTTCACACTCATACAGCATTATGGAAATAATGAGCTCTCTATTCTCTATACTTCAGCTTTGCTGGTAAGCTGATCTTACTTTTCTAAATCTTGCTCAACTTTGCCATGGCCAAGGTTGCAAGGGCCAGTCTAAACTTTACTTCAGCTGCAATGCAGCCATCTCCAGACAGTATGGAGCTCTTCTCTGCACTGATCTTCATACCATAAGCACTAGGTGGTGTTTCTAACTTGCTTGTATATTCTTGGAGTTCATTGTTACTGCACCCTAGAAGACTAATATTAGCAAACCTCATACTACAAATGGATTTACCATTAAGAGTGACAATGGTGTGGCATTCAGGGAGCTTTCCTTTCAAGATCTTTACCCTGGTTGCGCTGAATAGACAGCAACAAAGCTCAGTTTCTACTGGCTGAATTAACATTGGCTAGCTAACACCGTCAGCGCCTGGGCTTTATCACAGTTCTTGATTAAACCATTGATGCTGGGGGCAACAGCAAGGTGAGAGGCTGTATGACCAGTGGCTTTCCCACTCATGGAATTCCACTTTACAGCTTAGTCTTTAGTGATTGACTATGACTCTCTGACTAGGAGGCTTGACTTGCACAGTCCTTATGTGCTGCAGCCCTGGGGGCTGGTTGGCCTTTGGAGAGCATCTCCAACACTGACTGTCATGCCCACTTGGCCGAGAGAGTGGGGATGTGCTGTGGGCAAGGCATCTCCACTATAATCAAATTTCTGCCCAATTTCCAAAACAGCAGCTGCCTCCTCTGCTGTTTTGGAGGTTATCGTTGGACACGACGGACAATCATACATGTACAGCATTGTTTTGGAGCAGGGTGGGCTCAAACAACCCTTGATATTGATATATAAAACTGAATTAAATGTGTAAAGCTATAAATCACTGGAAAGAACAGATAACAAGCTTTTCAATGAGTGTAATTTTATAAGTGTTTATGATTATGTAAAAAAAAAATTGAAAAAAAAATCGTGCGCACTACCGATCACTGTTGCACCGTCGAGGCCCCGGATCGAATTTAACACAATAAGCAAAGTTCTTGCAGTGCATAAATGTCATGATTAGGTCAATACTATTTCTTGACATAAGTTTTGAAAAAATAAGGAGTTTGTATCGCTTTATCGGTCATCAAATACTCGAAGTTCAGAGAAAGGATTGACGCCATCATGACTGAAAATACAAAGATCCCTTGATTTCATGTGATGCAAAGTACTCAGCAGCATAGCGATTTGACTCAACAACAGTTATTTCAAAACCGTTTCGTCAAAATAAGTGTGAAACAATCTGTGACGTTGAAATTGCCGAGTAGCGAAGAAGTCCATCCAGCAAAACTAGCACCGCTCGATTCAGTCCGATTGCGATCAATTTTTACCAAGTTTTTCAAAAATATTCCACAATCCTTGCCTCATCACCTCTCTCATTGTTTAATTCAACCAAATCCAGCCTCTAAAACTCCTCTTCGTTGTCAATATTGTAAAAAAAAAGCTTGAAAAACGCTTGAAGAAATTCTGGTGCAAAAGCTGGCCGCCATTTTTGTTGAAGATGATCTTGGCTGGTCTGGGGGGAAAAAACCCACTCTCAACCAATCAGATTCTTCATTGCTTGTGGTGTGTGTCGAACAACCTTCACCCCTTTCTGCGGGCCTATAATGGCCTTAACATTTATTGGCTGACCTTTGAAAGCGAAAGTGAGCTTTCAATTACGATCACCTACGTCATCCCGGGATCTGCTACATAGCTTAGACCCGCCATTACCAGATTATTCCGGGAACCGTGTCACTAGGGTTAAGAAAGCTGTTAAATAAAGTAAGCTTAAGTATGCAGGCTTGTCTGACACCTACTGTCATATGGAAAAAAACCAAATAAAATCTGGCTGTTCATAACGATTACACTGCCAGCTCTGATATCGAAAGCTTGAATGATCTGCAATATTCCTTCCTCACTGTTGAAAGTTCTGAGGGTTTGCCACAGTCCATCATGCCACACTCAAACACTTTCTTGAAGTCAATGAAATTGTGAAGAGATCTTTTTGGTGTTGAAGATGTTTCTCAATAATAAGCCTGCAAATAAAAAAATCTGCTCATTTCATCATATACAGCTGTCAAATTCTAAACCACAGTTGTGTGATGCTAAACAAGTCATGTCATTTTCAACATATATAGCCCAGCATTATGAATAACTTTCCATAATATAAATCTTCCCTACAAAGATGTCAACAAAGTAAATGTTCATTTTTACCTTTTTGACAGCCTCTGCGGCTCCTTCTTTTGTTTTGAATGTGACGAAAGAGTAGCCACGGGTGAAGCCAGAGGCAGGATCAATCATGACACGTAGATCCCAGATCTCACCGCACTCCTCAAAGAGAGGTATCAGCTCGTCTTCAAAAATCTCTTTCGGGATCTTGCCACAGAATACCTGCAAATCCAATCAGGCCAATTGTAACTCCAATCCTCAGATCAAATATCTTATCAAATGTTCAAAAGTCAGTCTTGTACAGATAAACACTTTAAAGCAGCTGAAAATTCTCCACTGTAGCAAGATGAAACAATAACTGATCAGTCTACTAGTTGCACAATGGAAAAACTTAAATCTGATCTAAAAAAAACCAAAGCAAAAAACCATAACAACTGTTCAGTCCACCAAAGTTACATCAATCCTGAAAGGGAAGAAGGGAAACAGACACAAACCATTTAATAAGAACAACAGCTCCATTTCAACTTCAATCAAACAAAAGTGATGTCTCGATTCGAACAGAACACATGAGGGCAACATATATCACACCAGATTTTCACAATCTGTTTGTGGAAAATTGCTGTATTTCCCCTCTTTTTCCTTTTAAAAGAAAACCTCACTGTAATAAATATGGAAAATACAGAATGAAGAAAATCATGATAAAAATATGTTACCAAGATGAGCACAGCCGAGGCCAATACAAAGTGCCAACACAAAGTGTGCAAACTACTGATCCACAGGTCAAGCAGCAGCAGCAGTACCTGAAATACCATGAACCTACCTCATGTCCAGCTCCTGGCTGAGGTCCTGTCCATCCAGGTGGGGGGCCACCATATTTCCTCTGCCCTGATGTTACATCCAGCTCATAGCCAGTTCGCTTCAGAATTTCCTGCAACATTTTCACTTCTGACTAACCACCGTATCCTGAATTTGTTTTTGTTTGGGGTTTCTAGTTTAAAAACAACCCCCATAAAAACAACCCTTGTTTCTGCCTCATAACAGAACTGTCAATCGACTGTACTGAACAAAATCTGTCATGAAAATACTTTATAAATAAACTTTGCTACAGACAAAACTGATGATTCTTGACTTAAGTGTGCATGCACAAAAAAATCAACATGATGTATCACTACGCCTGAGAGACTCCGTACTACTATGGCCATGAGCAGCGTGATCTCCGAAAGTTGTCTTGACGAAGTTGCGCCTCTTATCTCCAGATTGAAAGACAAACTTTGTAAGTACTAAACATTTCTTGGGAAATTGAGTAAGGTTCTTGATTCGATCAGTACTTTTCAATATTTCTCTCTTGATTCGATCAGTATTTTTCAATATTTCTCTGTCTTTTATGACAGAATAAAAAAATGCGTGTGATCGGGCTCCAGGATTACAAGTGCATAGCATGTTGTCCTACATCAGGTTTTATCTCAAAGCAATAGGTTTTTTCAAGAGACCAAGCACTTAAAGTATTGGTATGAATTGGTCTTAACATATGTTAGCATCATGGATATTAAATAATTTTTGTTTTTACAAACTTTTGTTGAAATCAGGCATGGTACTGGAGGAAAAGCATTTTTCCCTGAAATGGTTTGGGGGTTCAGGGGGCATGTGCTAGGAAAAGAAAATTTTCTACAAATGAAAACATCAATTACTGGCGACAGGGGTTGACCTTCAAAACTTCAGCAGCTGTCACTTACTTATCGACTACTACTGCAATTTGAGCTTTTGAGAACAGAATGCCAGCAGTCATGGGATGACATACTGAATTTTTTTTCCAAGGATTGTCAATATAAATCAACCATCATTCCAAAGACTAGATATAAGGCAGAAATTGGAAGTTTTGAGAGAAGGAAAAAGACTGTGTAGATGGATCAGACACAGAGGATTTTTTGTCCACTGATTTGGAAAAACGCATGTTGCAGCAAAACATAGGACCTTCTTTAGTGAAACATTCCACTGAATGTCCCCATCATCTGAATCCAGAAACCTTGTTGAAGACTTTGATGCTACCAACAAAAGAAACAAGGTGGCAAACAACAAAAGAGACATGTGGCAGAGTATTATGATGACGATTTCCACATTGGTTCTCTTCAGCAAGTGAAGGACTCAAACACTGCCATCATCAGTTTCATGAAGAAATCTTGTCTTGTCAAACAACACATGTCTGGCTCACACCTTAGCTCCATGAAGAAATCCATTTTTGCTATGTCTCTGAGACAGGTTTTTAGCTTGAAACCAGAAATGCATGCAGAACATTTTGTGCACACGTTAACTCCTGTTCCGCTTTTTGTAATAGTAGGCCATTATGTGCCAGTGGGAACAGATGACAGAATTTACAAAACTGCATACACATGGGGACTGGATGTAAAAAAGCTTATAAGTGCATATTCCATTATCCTCGATGTAAAAAAATATAACGATAAATTCAAAATTTTAACAAATAAATGGGAAAATATGGGAAGTGGCAGATGACATTAATCTGGACCTGAAATACAAGGCATACAAGAACCATTTGTCTTTAAATTCAGTGCTTTTCCTTCCTGTTCACTGTAGTGGGGTTCTTCCTTTACAGGTATCTATTTATTTGTAAGTTTTGTATTGCTGTACCGCAACTACAAGACTGTTCTTTGCAGATATTATCTCAAAAAATTTGTGAATCTTTCTGTTGATCCAGGGTTCGTTTTTTTTCAAAATCTTTATTTTTTTATATTCTTTTGACAGTGATGTGTGGGTGGTTGTTTGAGTACTGTAATCACATACAAAATTTCAAGGAAATTCATCAAGAAATGTGGGAGTTATGTTCCATTTTATGTTGGTACGGCACAGTAAGTCTGTTTAATCCGTCAACCAAATTAGGCTTTAACCACTAGACAGCCCCACCCCGGAAATTTTCCGGGGCTAAATGTGCATTCTATACGCCTACGACCCGAAAAATTTCCGGGGTGTCGAACCGAAGTAAACAAGCCAGCTTCCTTGACTACAGTTAATGGGAAAGAACTCCAAAATTAGTAGAAATCACTCTCCTGTTTCTTGGCAACATCCAGCTGCAAAAACAGTGGCAAAAACGATCGGTTTTAAGCTTATATTTTTTGTTTTTATGCGTGACTGCTTGGGCAGTTCTTGTTCAAAGTGGCTGACACTTCTTGTTGAATGCATCAATAACTTTACACAGCTGAAAAAGGGGCAAATAAAACTTAAGATTTACCTGACAGTGATGAAAACGATCATGTATGATTCAGGAGATAGTGCATTTTAAAAAAATGAACAAGATTTGGCCTGGACTTATGTTTGACGTTATTGAGATGTGGGGTACTCAGAATGACAATGGGGATGAAGAAAGTGTATTTTTTGTCAATTTTTTACATTTTAAATATATTTTCACAGTGAAATATCGTCCTAACTAATTTGAGCTTGCCTCAAAGCATTCTACGATATATATACTGTCACTGGGTAAACTATCAGGATTATTCATGCAGTTATTTCTGAGTAAGAGGGATATGAACATAGCAAGTGGTACATAAGAATTTTATTTCCCGGCATATAGGGTGCACTTGCACTGGGCAGTTAAGAGGTTAATTAGTTTTGAAATGTTTCTACATTGACTCCGAGTCCTTTGTTAATTATCTAACTGTAGGTTTTGGACCGTTTGATTCATGTACAAAATTTCAAGTAAATTCATCAAGAAATGTGGGAGTTATGTGCATTTTAGCTTGGCACAGTACAGTAAACCTTTTTTTTTCCATCGTCCAAATTGGCCTTTTTGTCATTTTTGGAGGTGCATAACTCCAAATGTTACTACCATACATTACCCCCCCCCCCCCCCCCCCCCCAAAAAAAATCAAGATGTAGGTATTAAGAATATATGAATTTGGAATTATTCTCTGGCCTTGTTTTAGTGCCACAGGATGGCAAAAATGGCTGATTATGCAATTTCGAACATTGAGAAAATGGGGTTTTTATCAATTTCATTGCCTTGCTGTGTCACTGAACAGATTGATGCTTAACTTTGTTTTTGTGCATAGTGCAAGTTGAAGAGAATTAAAATCTATAGTTAAAATCTACAAGGCCTTATTAGAAAGTAAGGTGATGACAAACTTGCTTCACTTTACAATCTGAATGACTGACCGAAATAGGCCATTTTTTAATTGCGACATCTCTGGAACTAACAGGGCTAGAGCTTTACTTTTATTATAATTATATTTTCTTATATTTTTCAGAAAAACAATTGTTTTTAAACCTTTTCCAAAATGAATTTTTTGGCTGCCGGTACCTACAAGAAGAGATGACAAAGAAAAAGAACAAGGCAGAAACAACGAGAGGGATAGAAAAGAAAGAATTCCTGCAATTTTTCCAGAAGGGGGGATATTTATTTTTATACTGACAGCCCTGGGCTTTCCCCACAGGGGACAAGACACACCAAAAACTACCAACAGTAAAAACTAAAAAGTTGTCAATTAACTGAAGATTTCTGGGGAAAGCAAAAAGTAAAACTTTCTTTAGTCTGTTTTTAAAACGCTCTTTTACATTTTTTTAAAATATTTCCCCAAAAACGCCAGAACGGGTAAAAACAAAAAAAGAAAACCCCAACCTGTAGTTTACCTCATCGGGCCCTTCCCCATGTGACCCCTCCGAGGCTTTGCCTTCTTAAGTTCTTCATTTTGTTGGACAGCAGGCATCTTTTTTTAAACATGCTGGAGACTGGCCTCACAAAATTTTTTCAGCACCCCAAGGCATCATTTGGGGTTTTGTAGTCCTTAAATGCGTCTAAGCTCGCTTATCCAAGTCAGAGTGTGCCAATTTGCCTGCATGTAAAAAAAACATATGCAGTATGTATTTCATATCAAAATACAATTTTTTTTAAATAAAAAAAAGCCAACAACAACAAAAAAAGTAGAGATAGCCATTCAAACATTTAACTCTTCTACTACCATGTTCCGTTTCTCTTACTTACCACTGTAAACCAAGTATTTTCTGCAGTGTCCTTCAGTTAAACACCTACTGACTTTAAATATTCAAAAATTGAAATAAAGAAAGACATATGCAGTATGTATTTCATATCAAAATACTTTTCTTCTTTTTTATAAATAAAAAAAACCCAACAACAAAAAAAAAGGTAAAGTCCTTTCCCCAAACTTTTTAAGGACAAAAAGCCCCATAAAAAAATTTCGCTTTTGGGAAACCTCAAGCTCGACCAAGAAACAACAACAAAAAGAAAAATAAGAAGAAAAACTTTTACTTTAGCAGCCCCTGCCTACCCCAGCAAATAAAAAATTTTTTGAACGGCCAAAAAAGTATTTTGAAGCAAAAATAGTATTCACAATCTTTTTCCCTTAATGTATTTTTAAAATCATTTATTTGGTGGTTCCAATTATGGCTTTGGTTCCTTTACACCCACCTGTTTTTAGAAAAATGTTTTCAGAAAACTTACCATCTTAAACTTGTATTTGAGTACGTGAGTGTGAGTGTGTGTGTGTGTGTGTGTGTCCGTGTGTTGTGTGTTTTAAAGGGATTTTGGGGACCTCAGTGGGGCCCTTTTCTTTCAAAAAATTTAAATTTCAAACAAAGTTCGTATTTCAAAGCTGAAAAAAATATTTTCAGCTATTTTTATGTTTCTTCAAAAAAAATATTTTTACTACAAATTTAAACCCAAAAAATAAAATTTGACTCAGAGTATTCAATGAGCAAAATGCTACACCCCTTAAAGTGATCATGAAGCTCCCCTGTCCATTTTTGATCTTTTGCTTCTCAAATTAAAGAATTTAAGCTCTGAAAAAAGTTTTTTTCCCCCCTTTTCAGGACACTGTTTTCAATAGTATGTGCATACTCGTAAAAACAAGCAAAGTTTATCCCACTGGTAACGGGGGGAGGGGGGGGGGAGGGTAGGGGAGAGGGAGAAAGCTAAAGAAAAACCACAAAGGGGCACAGATTTTCTCACATAAAAGGGGCAGTGACAATGGAGTAAGCAATTTCTGTAAAGAGGAACATGTGTTGTGTGGTGTGTGTGTGTGTTTTGGTTGTGGTGTGTGTGGGGGTTTGGACAGAAAAAAACAGAGACACAAAAAAGGAAGAAAAAAAAAAAAAGAAAGAGAGAAATTTTTTGGAAGGGTGAGGAGGAGAGTGCACGTTGTGTGTGAAAAGAGGCATGTGTGTGGGGTTGTGTGTTGTGTTGTGTGTGTTTGTGTGGTGTGTGTTGTGTGGAGAGAAGAGAGGAGGGAGGGAAAGAGGGAGAGAGAGAGAGAGAGAGAAGCATATGTGTGGTAAAGAAGAGAGAGAGAGAGAGAGAGAGAGAGAGAAGGGTGTGCGTGTGTGTGTGTGTTGGGTGTGTGTGTTTTGAGGGGGGGCGGGAGAGAGTGTGTGTGAGTGTGTTGAGGAGAGAAAGAGAGTGCATTTGTCACCCCCTTTTTTTTTTGGGTTTGAAAAAAATCGTTTTTTCAATTTGGGTAAAAAAAAAATCGAAAAATAAAAAAAAAATCGTCGGGTATCGGTCGCTATGGAAATTTTAAAAAAAAACAATTTTTTTGGCTAAAAAAAATATGTTATACAATTTAAAATCATATTCTAGCAATACATTTTCTTTAAAAAATCATAATGAAACGTCCCATCTAAATAAATTTCTACGAGTTTCCTTGCCACCTTTTTAATTCCATAGTCTGTGATTTAAATGAAGTTCTCCAATCTCCATTCTGTAGATCATTTCAGCACAACCTTTCGTGGCTTGATCCACAGAGTCATCACCTTTTGAACATCTGTAAAGAAAACCGTACACAGTTTTATAAACAAAACACATTGTCCAAAAGGAAAACCATTTTTCGTAAAAAAAAGGTTTCTTCTCAACTGGTCGGTAGGGTTTAAAATCTTTTTCCAGGGAACTCATAGGTAAATATAGTGGTACGGGGCCATGGGAGGCTGTTTGATAATAATTTTTACTTTAGTAGCGGCACCCAAAAATTTTATATAGAATTTGTGTACAAAAAATGGTTTTTTTGAAAAAAAATTTTTAAAAAAACACAACAAAAAAAAAATTTATGTACATCTCTTTTTTTTCAAAATTAGGGGGTGTCAAAAAGAGGGGGCACATTTTTGGGCCATTTTAACTGTATGGAAGCCTTATTTGGAAAGGACCTTTGGGGAAAGCACTACAATCACACCCATAAAAATTTCCACATAAAATGTCTATAATACTAAAAAATAAAAACAAAAAAGAATCAGCTCTCTATCTTGAAGGGGAAAAATGATATACTTTGTTAAAATTGCCTCATCAGTATTGGGGGTTCACTCAAATAGCACGATAACCCATGTTTGGGGGGTCCAACGGGGTTGGTAAGATAGCATCTTATGGCTACATTTTTACATTGCTTAAAAGATATGATACATAGATTATGCCAAATTTTTTTTTCTAGGCTATTGGGCCCAAATTTTTTAAATATTGGGGTCTAATTTTGCCGAAAACCCTAAAATGCCCTCGACGCCCAAAAAAGACATACAGGGTAGATTTTCTTAATAATTTTTGTAATTTTTAGATATTGATTGGAATTTTGGGGGTGTAAAATATGGTTGTTAGCTTTTAAAAAACATTTATTGATTTTTTTCATCAATTACATAATTGTTTTCAGTCAAAAGGGCCGCCAGGGGCTAAATATTGGTAAACTTTAAAAGTGAAATGTTGTGAAACACTAGTTTTTTGTGAAAAATGCTTAAAAAAAAACAAAAACCTTTTAAACTCATTTTTAATGTTTAATCGATAATAACCCTATTTAATGATTAATCCTTTCATGCATTCATAGTTGTGATTTTCATTCTGAGAACCAGCCCAAATCCCTTTTTTCGGTGAAAAGGGAAAGAGACAGGTTCATCCCATAGGGGCAGTAGTGCTCCCACAAACTTGAAACCTCTGTGCAAAAACTGGCTGGGAAAATTTTGATGCTACAGTGTTTAGAGGCACGGGATGCAGAAGCGCAAGAACCCAAATCACTTGAACACCCCAAGCCACTCAACCTCAATGATGAAAACACATTTGAAGGAAAAAGCCCAAAAAAGCAAACTTTTTTCCCCTTTTTTTTGGGGCTTATTTGTATTTTTTCCCAGTTGTGTAAAAGGCTGCCTTTTCCCACAGAATTTCCTGTCAGTTCCCCCCACCACGGGTACATATGTGTTTTCCTAGCTTTTTCAAAAGAATAACAGCTTTCAAAACCCAAATGAAGGGGATGCAAATTTTTTCAGATGATGCCCCATGTTGGCTGGTTACAAATTTTCACACAACCCTTAAATGGACACAGTTTCCCTATTGAACTGGCTTGGACAAAAAGTATTTCTATTTGTGTATCCGTAGTACATTTTTTTTAAACTTAGTTGAAGACACTGCAACCCTGAAGCCAGTTACAATTGAGTTACAAGAAAATGTGCTGTTTCATCAAGTGTTTCTACCTTTTTGCTTTTCCCAAAAAGTTAATACTGATCAGCGATGCTTGCAAATCTCTGCAACACCCCTTTTGGATGACAACTGTTTAGAGTTGCCAGAAAATTCCCTCAGTTTTGTTAAAAATTTCCCATTTTATGTCACATTTAAAGAAATGAAAAAACAAAAAGGTTTATAGAAACTGTTATGCATAGACAAAAAAAATAATAGGGAGACACATTTTGACACACATAAAAATCCAAAAAAAAGTCTTCTTTCCATTGGTCATAACGCTGTAATGATGCAGTCAAATGTTTTCACAGATTTATAAAGTTGAAATAAAAAATTAATTCCTGAAACACATCGTGTTAACATCTTTTATTTTAAAAAGTGTGTGTGTTGTTTTGTGTGTGTGTTGGGGTTTATGCTACACTGGAAGCCAAACAACCCCCAAAAAATGGAAAAAAGGGGAAAAGAATGGGGGGGGAAGGGGGGGGGGGGGGGGGGGGGGTTTCTAGGCTGATAACACGTCAATCGTATTTTGTATGGGGAATAAAAATACAAAAATAATAATAAGCTCACTATTGAGTATTACTGCACTGACATTAAAATCACCTTTTTATTTGCCGGGAAGAAACTCATTGATATCACATAATTTATGGAAAAAAATTTCTAACTCAAAAATCCCCCGCACAACAAAACAAAAAAAATAAACTAAACTCCACTTTCATTCACCAAAAAAGATAAAAGGGAATTGGGCAAAACAAAAAAAAAAAAAGGGGACGAGTTTGCTTCAGAAATCAGAGTCCGACGACTCGGATTTTTTCTCTTTGTTGGCTGGTCATTCGGGAAATGTTAAAACGATCGCTATTTCACCATGTAACCCACCAAAAAAATACTTGTATAGAGATACGTCAAACTATCTTATTTTCAACATCGAAATTTTTTGAAGCGATTTGTGGAAATATCTGACGAAATCGGGCATGCTTTTTTTTCCCGGTTGCACATTCGGGGATCGACAACGACGTAATAGTCTTTACTAATCTTCGTTTTCAACATCGGGACGAATTATTACGCAAAACCAGCGATTTTGTATAAATAAACGTTAATCATGATCTAATTTAAAAATTTATGAAAATTTCCCCGTAAATGAAAAAAATTTGTCATCCTTACAAGATCGGTTTTAAGACGGTTCGCGATGTCCGTTGTCCTTGCCCTTGCGTTAACAACTGTCCCCAGTTTGAAAACTTTGCTTTTATTGGTTTTCGGGGTGGAGACAGCCCCTGAAAACATAACCTTCTCAAATTAGTACAAAAAGGTCGTCTTTTGGGTTTTCCCTGATATTGGGTATTTTAAGCTAAGGGTTCTTCGGGTTCGCCTCGGATCGTGTACGTCAAAAAAAACCCTTTTTCCCTGAAAATTAGCCCTTATGAAAAACTTTCCCCATCTTGGTATTTACAAAAAAATCTGAACACAAGATACCAAATATAGTGACAATGTTGTCTGCGCGAATACGCATCGGATTCAAAGTGTCTGTCTCTTTTAAATTTGTACATGTGCGCAAAATGGGGGGCCCGCGCAGCGATTTTTACGGAAACCCCACCCATTCACACGCTTTTCGTATTGACGATACACAAGCCCCAGAAAAAAAAATGCACTCAATAAAAAAAAAAAGATTGAACTTTTTTTGATAACAGTGTTTTTTAATCAGAAAACAAAGCGGGGAAAAGAAAGTGAAAAGACCGAAATTTGCCACTTTTCAGCAGTGATGACGATTCGCCTGGGGGTGCCGCTACCTAATTACTATTTTTTAGCCAAGATAATTCAGCATTAACTTTATGTCTCACACACAAAAGGAAAATGATAAGCTTTGGCTGAACATTTATACCCGTGAAAAGGCTTGAATAGTTAACATTAGCTCTAAAACCATAATACAACTTAACCAAAACTAGTAGAAACCGAACACAGGTAGTTGTTGAAAAAAAAAATTTAGCTAATAATCAAAACCCCCCAAAAAAAAAAATATATATTATATTTTTTTACAACACAGGTTGCAATGGTCGTACAAAATTTTACCCCACAAAAAACCCATCCATAGGGAAGCTTTTCTGTTTTTACCTTTGTTGTCAAACATGTAAGCACTTTTTTTTTTTTTTAAACACAAAAAATAGACTGCCAGAAAAAAAGAGAGAGAGAGAAAGAAAAGAAATTTTTTTGCTAACATACAACTACAAGCCCAAAAGCAAGTGCCGTATTACATTTCTTTGATGTTTTGTCTTCATTAACATGGATCCACAGCAATAGCAATGCCTTATTTATTTTTAAATTTAAATTAAATGACAGTTTTACAGAGCAACTTCCTGACCCCGACACACACCTAAAGGGGTCCCTCACATTCCGCCAAGGTAGAAACAGACAATGTCGTGGGGAGCAGCAACTGTGCTCCTGTCTCGCGTATTCATGTTACGGGCATGCTTTCCTTTCTACAAGTTTGGGGACCTGACACATTCTTAGCTAACATGTTTTTTTTTTTCCTTTTGACATACAAATACCCCCCCCAGACTGCTCATCACAGAAAAAAACACAAAGTCATCTAATCACAAGAAAAACACACTAATCTGATTTAAGTAAAACAACTTCTCTTTTAAAAACGTTTTGTCTTTTTTTCCAAGACATTTTTGCATGGAACGACAGCATGTTGCCACATAGTTTTTTATTGTCCTTGCTTCAAATCCAGCAATCATCTCTCTCTTTGGGGGATCAGGGTTTATGTGCGGTGGTGGTAGGTTACTTCACACGGGCTGATATTCCTTTGGACCCCCCGCTTCAGTTCATGTGGCCAGGTGTGCAGGTGCGGGGCATGTTTAACATCATCTGTGGCTGTGCGCGTGTCGGACACAATTTATTTTTATCATTTATCACTTGTTCTCTGACCCGTCCAGCCAGGTTGCTGCGTTGCTGCTGCTTCACTCTCGTTTGGGCTCCGCATCTGGCAGGGAGGCTTCCGTTGTACTACTTTAATTGGGTGTGTTTGTTCAGCATAGGTCCCCCATATTTTTTTTTTCATTTTACGGGGGCTTTTAACCTCAAAACAAAAACTGTGGGGTCCCCGCCAGTGATTTTTCCCGCTGGAGACGAGTTTTCTGACAAAAAGGCGTTAGTGTCTTTTTAACATCGGGGGAGTCCAGTAACTGCATGTTGACGAAATTCGTAATATTCATGCGTAAAGGCAAGACTCTTGTTAGCTGTCTTTTTCAAGGGGGAGAGAGAGAGAGAGAGGGAGGCGAGGGAGAGGAAGGGGAGTAAAAGGGGGATTTGATGAAATGTTTTGGGGGGGTTGGGTTGGTGTGTGTGTGTTTGTGGTTTGGGGGGGGGGGGGGGGGGGGGGGGGGGGGGGGGGGGGGGGGGGGGGGGGGGGGGGGGGGGGTGGGGGGGACAAATATTTGTGGTTTTTGAAAAAAAGATTTTGGGAATGGCCCAGTTTAAATATGAAAAATTAACCCCTTTAAATTTGAAAAATGCAGGAAAGTCTATGTAACACATTTAATATTTTTTAAACCAACAGAAAACAAGACATTTGTGCATTCAGTGCATAAAAAATTTGCTAAGCCGCAGGGGAAACGAAAGCTAATTTCAACCCCTGATATTACTGACAAAATTTTTAGTTGTTTTCCTTGATTTTAAACTCGTTTTTTTTTATTGATTTTTTTTCCCAAAACATAAAAAAAGGTGAAAGGATTGCTCCTCCTGATTTGTCACAAAACCAGCGTTTTATGTACCCTTCACATCTTTTCCCCCGCACTTATGGGGGAGACATAAGTTTTTGATGAAGAGACATAGCTCAGATTTTGTTCACTTGAAAATATGAATGGCAAATTTTTTCCCCTTATTTCACGAAGGACTTTTCTCACCCCTGCTGGGCTTACCATTTTTTGGGTTTTTCCCCCACTTCTTTCCCCCTTTATGGAGAATTTTTTATCAGAAAAAAACACCTTTATTTTTGAAAAAGTGGTGCTATCAAAGATCATGGGAAAAAGCCACGACTCAACAAACAACAGTGTATAAGGAAGACTAGTCCAACAGTTTTCAGAAAGGGGGAAAGGGAACAAAAATCAGTGCGCATGAAATATACTTTTTTTTCCCCCCCTTTTTTTTCATGAACAAATGAAACAGAAAAATACTTGTACACCCAAATTTATAGCAAAATTCAGATTTAAAAAAAGATTTACTTTTTGGGAAATTACCCAGAGGGGCCCATTTTACATTGACCCCTTTTGATACACTTCATCAATTAAGTCGGTATGTTGTTTAAACAGTCATTTCCTGGGTTTGGGCTTTCCTCCGGGAAAGAAAAAAGTAGGCCTACACCCTTTGGTAGGGGGTTTTATAGGCCCAGATTTTAAATTGTGGGTCTAATGTTTTCAAACTGCATTTACACGGGAACTGGATGTAAAAAAAACATGATGCTTATTCCCTTACCCTTGGGGGGGGGGGGGGGGGGGGGGGGGGGGGGGGGGGGGGGGGGGGGGGGGGGGGGGGGGGGGGGGGGGGGGGGGGGGGGGGGGGGGGGGGGGGGGGGGGAAAAAAAGGGGGGGGGGGGGGGGGGGGTGGGGGGGGGGGGGGGGGGGGGGGGGGGGGGGGGGGGGGTTTTTTTAGGAGCCCCCCGAAAAAAAATTTTTGTGGAAAAATGTTTTTGCGCTTTTCCCTTTTCTGCTCTCAATGTATTTCTTATAATCATTTTTTTGGTGGTTCCAATTATGGCTTTGGTTCCTTTACAGCACTCTGTTTTTATGAAGAATGTGTTTTCAGAAAACTTACCATCTTCAACTTGTATTTGAGTGAGCGTGAGTGTGAGTGTGTGTGTGTGTGTGTGTGTCCGTGTGTGTGTGTGTCTGTAAGGATTTTTGAGGACCTCAGTAGGACCTTCTTCAAAAAATTTAATTCAAACAAAGTTCAGATAGTTCAAAGCTGAAAATAATATTTTCAGCTATTTTTATGTTATCTTCATAAGAAATCAATATTTTTACTACAATTAATCCCAAAATAAAATTTGACTCAGAGTATTCAATGAGCAAAGAATGCTACACACTTAAAGTGATCATGAAAGCTCACCTGTCCATTCATTGTATCTCTTGCTTCTCAAATTAAGAAGTTTAGAGCTCTGAGAAAGTTATTTTCCCCCTTTTTCAGGACACTGTTTTCAATAGTATGTGCATACTCGGTGATAAACATAGCAAAGTTTCATCCCACTGGGTAACAGGGGGAGGGGAGAGGGGATGGGTAGTGGAGAGGGAGGAAAGCTGATAGTACCACTAAGGGCACAGATTTTCATTCACATTACAAGGGCAGTGACAATGGATGTAAGCAATTTCTGTAAAGAGAGAACACTGTGTGTGGTGTGTGTGTGTGTGTGTGTGTGTGTGGTGTGTGTGTGTGTGTGTGTGTGTGACAGAAAGAAACAGAGACACAGACAGAAAGGAAGAAAGAAAAAAAAGAAAGAGAGAAAGTGTGTTTGAGAGAGGGTGAGAGGAGGGAGAGTGCACGTGTGTTGTGTGAGAAAGAGTGCATGTGTGTGTGTGTGTGTGTGTGTGTGTGTGTGTGTGTGTGGTGTGTGTGTGTGTGTGAGAGAGAGAGAGAGATGAGAGAGAGAGAGAGAGGAGAGAGAGAGAGAAGAGGGAGGAGAGAGAGAGAAAAAATTGTGTGTGTGAGAGAGAGAGAGAGAGAGAGAGAGAGAGAGAGTGTGCGTGGTGTGTGTGTGTGTGTGTGTGTGTGTTGAGGGAGGGCGGGAGAGAGAGTGTGTGTGTGAGTGTGATTGAGGGAGAGAAAGAGAGTGCATGTGTGTCACTCCCTTTTTTTTTGTGGTTGTCAAAATCGTATTTTCATATTTTGGGTAAAAACAAATCGTAAAAATACAATAAAATCGTCAGGGTATGCAGGTCTGCTATAGGTATTTAAAAAAAACAATGTTTTGGCTACAAAAATATGTTATATCAATCTAAAATCAGATATTCTAGCAATACATTTTCTTTAAACAATCATAATGAAACCGTACCAGTCTGATATATTTCTACGAGTTTCCTTGCCACTCTTTTATCAATTCCATAGTCTGTGAGTTCATTGAAGTTCTCCAGATCTCCATTCTGTAGATCATCTTCAGCTACAACCTGTTCTGTGGCTTGATCCACAGAGTCATCACCGTTTTGAGACATCTGTAAAGAAAACCGTACACAGCTTTATATAACAAAACACATTGTGCCAAAAGGAAACCATCTTTCTGTCAAAAAAAGTGTCATTCTCAACTGGTCAGGTATGGTTTAAAATCATTTTCCATGGAACTACATAGGTAAATCATAGTGGTACTGGCCATGGTAGGCATGTTTGATACATACATATTACTATTAGGTAGCGGCAGCCAAAATTTTATATAGAATTTGTGTACATAAAAATGGTATTTTTGAAAAGAACTTTTTAAAACAAACACAACAAAAAAAGAATTATGTATCTATCTCTATTTTTTCAAAAGTTATGGGTGTCTAAAGATGGCGGCACATTTTTCGGCCATTTTAACTGTATGGAAGCCTTATTTGGAAAGGACCTGTAGCGGAAAGCACTACAATCACACCCATAAAAATTTCCACATACAATGTCTATAATACTAATAATGTCTATAATACTAATAATACCTACAAAAAGAATCAGCTCTCTATCTTGAAGGGGAAAAATGATATACTTTGTTAAAATTGCCTCATCATGTGATTGGCGGTTCACTCAAATAGCACGATAAGCCATGTTTGAGGTCCAACAGGTTGGATAAGATAGCATCTTATGGCTACATTTTTACATTGCTTAAAAGATATGCATACATAGATTATGTCCAATTTTTTCTAGGGCTATCCTAGGCCAAATGTTTTAAATATTGGGGTCTAATTTTGCCGAAAACCCTAAAATGCCCTGCGACAGACCAAAAAGACAGTACATGGTAGATTTTCATTAATAACTTTTGTAACTGTTTAGATATTGACTTGGAATTTGGTGGTGTAAAATATGGTTGTATATGCTATTTAAAAATACATTTATTGATTTTTTTCATCAATTACATAATGTGTTTTCAGATTCAAAATGGCCGCCAAGTGGCTAAATATGTGGTGAACATTTAAGTGAAATGTTGTGAAACACTAGTTTTTGTGAAAACATGCTTAGAAAAGAAACAAAAACCATTTTAACTCATATTTTAATGATTAATCAGATGAATAATCCCTATTTTAATGATTAATCACTTTGCATGCATTTCATATGTTGTGATATATCATTCTGAGAACCAGCTTCACTAATGCCTAATTACAGGGGGTAAAGGAAGAGGACAGGTTCATGCCAGTATGGGGCAGCTCAGTGCTCCCTACTAAACTTGTAAACCTCTGATGTCAGAGAACTAGGCTGGTGTAAATTTGATGCTACAGTGTTAGAGGACACTGAGGATGCAGAAGCGCAAGAAGCCAAATCACTTGAATCAGCCAAAGCCACTCAACCTACTAATGATGAAACACACATTTGAAGGAGAAAAGACCACAAAAGCAAACATTTATTCCAGTCTTTTTTGGCTTATTTGTAATTTTTTCCCACTGTTGTGTACAAGGCTGCCTCTTCCACAGAATTTCCTGTCAGTTGCTCCCACCACTGGTACATATAATATGTGTTTTCCTATGCCTGTTTTCAAAAGGAATAACAGCTTTCAAAAGTCCACATGAAGGGGATGCATAAGTCTTCAGATGATGTCCATGTTGGCTGGTTACAACATTTTCACACAATCCTTAAATGGACACAGCTGTCCTATATGAACTGGCTTGGACAAAAATGTATTTCTATTTGTGTATCCTGTAGTACATTTTCTTTCAACTTAGTCTGAAGACACTGCAACCCTGGAAGCTCAGTATACAATTGAGTTGACAGAGAAATGTGGCTGTTTCATCAAGTGTCTTCTCACCTTCTTGCTTTAGTACCAATAAGTTGAATAACTGAATCAGCAGATGCTTGCAAATCTCTGCAACACACCTTTGGATGACAACTGTTTAGAGTTGCCAGAAAAATATACCTCAGCTTGTTAAGTTTTAAATTTTCCCTTTCTATGTCAGCATTTAAAGAAATGAAAAACTAAAAGGTTTATAGAAAACTGTTATGCATAGACAAAGAAAATAATAGGGGAGACACACTATGACACACAAAAAAATCCAACAAAGTCTTCATTCCATTGGTGCTATAACTGCTGGTAATGACTGCAGTACAAATGTGTCACAGATTGATAAAGGGTTTAAATAAAGAATTATTACCTGAAGCACATCTGTGTTAACATCTTTTATTATAACATGTTTTGTGTGTGTTTTGTGTGTGTGTGTGTGTGTTTATGCTAGCACTGGAAGCCAATCAACCCCAAAAAAATGGAAAAGGAAATGAATGGGAGGGGAAGGGGGGGGGGGGGGGGGGGGGGGGGGGGGGTTGCTAGGCTGATAGACACTGTACTAATACGTATTGTGTATGGTAATAATAATACAAAAGATAATAATAAGCTCACTATTGAGTATTACTGCACTGACATGTAACTCTACCTTGTATATGTTGCCGGAGAAGAAACTCATTGATATCACATTAATTTATGGAAAGATTGCGTAACTCAAAAATCCCCCGGCACAACAAAACAAAGAAAATAAACTAAACTCCACTTTCAATTCACCAAAAATGATACTAAAGTGTGAATTGGTCAAAACAAAAACAAAAAACGGGGACGACGTTTGCTTCATGAAATCAGAGTCACGACGATCTCGGATTATCTTCTCTTTGTTAGGCTGGTCATTCGGTAAATCGTTAAATACGATCGCTATTTCACCATGTAACCCTACCAAAAAAATACATTGTATAGAGATACGTTCAAACTATCTTATTTTGCAATCATCGTAAATTTGTGAAGCGATTTTGTGGAAATATCTGACGAAATCGGGCATGCTTTTTTCTTTCCGGTTCGCACATGTCGGAAGATCGACAACGATCGTAATAGTCCTTTACTAAGTCTTCGTTTTCAACGATCGCACGAATTATTACGCAAACCACGCGATCTTTGTATAAATAAACTGTTATATCGATGATCTATATTGAAACATTTATGAAATTTACCCCGTAAATCAAAAAAAATTCGTCGATCCTTGACAAGATCGGTTCAAGATCGGTTCGCGATGTCCGTTCGTCCTTGCCCTTGCGTTAACGAACTGTCCGCAGTTTGAACACTTTGCTTTTATTGGTTTGCGGGTGGACGACAGTCCATGAATACATTAACCCATTCTCAAATTAGTACAAATAGGTCGTCTAGTTTGATTTTCACCTTGAGTATTGGCTATTTTAAGCTACAGGTTCTTCGGAGTTTCGCCGTCGGAGATCGTGTACCGTTCAAAAATCCCGTTTTTCGTGAAAATTACCCAGTTATAAAAAACTTTCACCCATCTGGTATTCTACAATAAAATCTGAACAAATGATACCCAAATATAGTGACAATAGTTGTCTGTCGCGAATACGCATCGGTTTCAAAGTGGTCATGTCTCTTTGAAGATTTGTACTGTGCGCGAAAATGGGCGGCCCCCCGGCGCAGCGATTTTGCGGAACGCACAACCTCTTCACACGCTTTGCGTATTTGACGATACACAAGCCACAGAAATAAAAATGCACTCAATGAAAAGAAGAAAGATTGAACTTTTTTCGGATATACAGTGTTTTTTAATCAGTAAAACAGAAGCGGAGTAATAAGAAAGTGAAAAGACCGAAAATTTGCCACTTTTCAGCAGTGATGACAGTATTCGCCTGGGGCTGCCGCTACCTAATTACTATTATTGAAGCTCAAGATAATTTCAGCATTAACTTTATGTCTCACACACAAAAAGGAAGTATGATAAAGCTTCGGCTGAACATTTTATGACCATGTGAAAAGGTCTTGAATAGTTAACATTAGCTCTAAAACCAATAATACAATCTTAACCAAAACTATGTATGAAACCGAACTACAGGTAGTTGTTGAAAACAAAATTCAGCATAATAATCATAACCCCCCAAAAATAAATTATATATATATATATATATTTTACAACACAGGTATGCAATGAGTCGTCACAATTTCACCCACACAAAAATCCTATCCATGATGGTGAAGCTTTTCTGTTTTACCTTTGTTGTCAAACATGTAAGCAGCTTTTTTTTTTTTTTTAAATCACAACAAATGAGACATGCCAGAAAACGAGAGAGAGAGAGAGAAATGAATTGAATTTTATTGCCTAAGCTATACAACTACAAGCCATACAGCAAGTGCCGGTATTACATATTCTTTGATGTTATGTCTATCATTAACATGGATACCACAGCAATAGCAATGCCTTATTTATTTTAATTAAGTTAAATGACAGTATTTCACAGAGCGAACTGTCACTGACACACACTGACACACACCTAATGGCGATCCCGTCACATTCCGCCAAGGTAGAAACAGACAATGTCGTGGAGAGCATGCAACTGTGCTCCTGTCTCGACGTACTTCATGTTACGGACATGCTTTCCTTTCTACAAGTTGGTGAGCCTGACACATTCTTCAGCTAACATGTTTTTCTTTTCCTGTTTGACATACCAATATACCCAGCCCCCAGACTGCTCATCACAGGAAAACAACACAATGTCATCTAATTCACACAGAAAAACATCAGCATAATCTGATTTAAGTAACACAACTTCTTTTAAAATTTGTTTTCTTTTTTCCAGAGATTTCTGCATTGGAACGATCAGTCAGTGTTGCCACATAGTTTTTTATTGTCCTTGCTTCAAATCCAGCAATCACTCTCTCTCTTGGAGGATCAGGTTCTATGTGCGGTGGTGGTAGGCTTACTTCACACAGGTCTGATATACTCCTTCGGGACCACACTCGCTGTCAGTGTCACTGTGGTCCAGGTGTGCAGGTGCGGGGGCATGTTGAACATCATCCTGTGTGCTGTGCAGCGTGTCGGACACAATTTATTTTCATCAGTTCTATCATCTTGTTCTCTGACCTGTTCCAGCCATGGTTGCTGCTGTTGCTGCTGCTTCACTCTCTGTTGGTCATGCCGCATCTGGCAGGGAGGCTTCCGTCTGTACTACTTAACTTGGGTGTGTTGGTTCAGCATAGGGTCCGCCATATTTTTTTTACATTTCACTGGCTGGCTTGAACCTCAACACAAAAACTGTGGAGTCCCCCTGACCAGTGATTTTCCAGCTGGAGACGAGTTTTCTGACAGAAAGGCAGTTAGTGTCTTTTCAACAGTCGCGGGGAGTCCAGTAACTGGCATGTTGACAGTAAATTCGTAATATTTCATGCAGTACAAGTGCAAGACATCTTGTTAGCTGTCTTGTCACAAGGGGAGAGAGAGAGAGAGAGAGGGAGGCGAAGGGGGGAGAAGGCGAGTAAGGGAGATTTGATGAAGATGTTTTGGGGGGCTTGGGGTTGTGTGGTGTGTGTGTGTGTGTGTGGGGGGGGGGGGGGGGGGACTAATATGTGGGGGTGCATGCGTGTGCAAGGAAGACTAGTGAAGAAGAAAGGGTGAGGGACAGAGGAGCGACAAAGACGGTGTGTAAACATGCACAAACTAGTTTGAAACACAACATAAAAGGCATTTAAATACTGATAAAATGCATTCTCTGGTGAATGTGCTTTTCTCAGTTTAAATATGAAGTTATAGCCCCCATTCAAATTAGATAAACATAGCAGGCCAAAGTTCTATGTCAACACTATAACGTATTGAACAATCAGAAAACAAGACATTTGTGCATTCATGTGCATAAATTTGCTAATGTCCAGCAGGAGATCGAAAGCTAATTTCAACACTGATATTACTGACATTTTCATGATTGTTTTCCTTGATTTTAACTCGTTTTCTTCATCTGATTTTTCATTCCAAGACATAGAAAAAAGGTGAAAGGATTGCTCCTCCATGATTTGTCACAAGACCAGCGCTTTTATGTACCGTTCATCATCATTTTCCCCAAGCACTTATGGACGGAGACATAAGTTTCTTGACTGAAGAGACATAGCTCAGATTATGTCTCACTTGAAAATATGAATGGCAAATTTTCCTTATTCACGAATGTACCTCTTCTCACCCCATGCTGGCGCATTACCATTTTTTGGTTTGTCCCACATCTTTCTTCCCTTGATGGCATGAATCTGTTTCATCATGAAAAATCACCTTGATGTTGTTGAAAAAGTGGTGCTATCAAAGATCATGGAAAATGCGCACTGACTCAACAAGACAACAGTGTAGTAAGGAAGACTAGTCCAACAATTTTCGGGAAATGGGGGAGGGAAAAAAAAAATCAGGGGCGCATGAAATATATTTCTTTTTTCCCCCCTTTTCTTTAAATGGAACAAATGAAAAAAGAAAAATACTATGTACCCCAATTCATAGCAAAATTAAAAGGAAAGGTTGAAAAACGTTTAAACTTTGGGGGAAAAATTACCCAAAAGGCCTATTTTTACATTCCCCCGTTTTGTTTACACTTCATCAATTAAGTCGGTATGTTTTTTAAATCAGTCTTTTTCCTGGATTTGGGCTTGCCTCCTGTAAAAAAAAAAAGTAGGCCTACCCCTTAGGTGGGGTTTAAAATTGGGGCCTATGATTTAATTTTGTGGGTCTAATGTTTAAAAATGCATTCACACGGGAAAAATTTTAAAAAAAAAGGGTTTTTTTTTTTGGGGGGGGGGGGGGGGGGGGGGGGGGGGGGGGGGGGGGGGGGGGGGGGGGGGGGGGGGGGGGGGGGGGGGGGGGGGGGGGGGGGGGGGGGGGGGGGGGGTTTTTTTTGGGGGGGGGGGGGGGGGGGGGGGGGGGGGGGGGGGGGGGGGGGGGGGGGGGGGGGGGGGGGGGGTGGGGGGGGGGGGGGGGGGGGGGGGGGGGGGGGGGGGGGGGGGAAAAAAAAATTTTTTTAAAAAAAAAAAAAAACCAAAAAAAAAAAAAAAAAATTTTGGGTTTTTTAAATTTTTGGGGGTTTTTAAAAAAAAAAATTTTTTTTTTTTTTTTTTTTTTTTTGGGTTTTTTGGTTCCCAAAAAAAAAAACCCCCCCAAACCCCCTTTTTTTCCTTTTTTTCCCCCCCAAAAAAATTTTTTTAAAAAAAAAAAATTTTTTAAAAAAAACCCCCACCCTTTTTTTTTAAAAAAAAAAAAACCCCCCTATTTTTAAAAACCCCCAAAAACAACCCAAAAATTTTTTCCCCCCCCCCTTCCTTTTTAAAAACCGGAAAACCCTTTCCCCCAAAAAAAAAAAAATTTTTTTTGGAAAAAAAAGTTTTGAAAAAACCAAAATTCCCCCAAAAAAAAAAACCCCCAAATTTTTAATTTTTTTTTCCCCCCCACAAATTTTTTCTTTAAAAAAAAAAAAAAAAATTACCTGAAATAAACCCTTGCATTCAAGTCTTCTGTGTGATCAACGAATCTTGCTCCATCGTGTTAGTGCACGAAGCTAACATCAACTCTCCTTACTCTTTTAGTAATTTTATTTCCACCATTCTATTGTTTGTTTTTCTAACACAAAAACGGGGTTTAAACAACAGCTCATTATACGAGAAACTCTAACCCCATGATTCCCTCTCCCCCCCGTGCTGTTGATTGAAAGCAAACGGTAGGAGATCGACAAACCGGCCTATTTTTAAAAACCGGATCTCCAAAACTGCTAAAAAAATTCTAAAGTTCCAAAACCCAAAAGAAAAATAATACCCCAAAAAAACCCAACTATCCACATATATTAATTTGTGCTTTTTTTGACCACACAAAAAATGTTTTTATTTTTTAAAATGCATAAAAAAACAAAAAAACTTTCCACTAAGTCCAACATCACGCCCTTTTCAGCCGAACTAGCAGCGACAAACCCTTCATAGCCTGGGCCAATGAAAACTGCCCCTAAAACAACGCCAAAATTCTTAATGACACCCTAAAATCTAGCTTTTTTCGCATTATTCAAGCATTTGGTCACACATTTAAAAAACACAGTAAAAAAACAAACACAAATTACCTTTCGTCGTCAACAGACAAGTTTTTTAGCGAAAATTTTACGCGTGTCTTCCATACAATAAAAAAGGGGCCCCCCCGACTATGATGCTTCTGGGGTTTACAGCTTCGTATCACGGACTGTGTACATAAAAGGGATTAACCCCACATTAAACAAAATAACCAACTTTCAAAAAGAAAACACTTAAAAAAATTTATAAAAAAATATCATTTTTTTTTTTCTCAAAACATTTGATTTTGATTTTGTTTTTTGCAAAAAAACTTTTTTTTAGAGTTATTAGTAACGAATTCCTTCCCCTCAAACTGTTTTTTGGGTAAAATTTTTCCTCAAACCCGTTCAAAAATAAGCATTAAAAACCCTGGTTTTGTAAAGAACAGAAAAAGTTTTTCACACACAAATAAAAACAACACCGCAGTGTATTTAACATCTGGATGTGTTTTCCCGGGTGAATGGGTGGTGTTAAAACACAATTCACTAATCTTCTACTATTATATTAAATTTTTATTTTTTATTTTTATATATAATAATATATATATATATTTTATGCATATTCAAATGAGGTCTGTGTAAAAGGAGAGAGGGGGGGGGGGGGAGAGGGGGGGAAAAAAAACAACAAAATGCACAGACGAAAGGGAAAAAATTTTCACCAGACACACAGGAAAAACATACAAGCAGAACACAAACAGAGAAGCAACCTTACATGTACCGATACGAATAAAGTAAACCAAAATATCACAAAACACACACACACACACCACACACACACACACACACCCCAAACCTGTTTGTTTATTTATTTATTTTATCTATTTATTCTTCATTTGGTCGGATTGCTAGTGATTAAGCATTACGCCCCGATTGATGCCTGGGTTCCAGCCCCCAGGTCACCCCCTGGGTTAGCATCAATATCAACTGCACCCCCCTGAAATCCTCGGGATGAGACTTTTCACGGAGGGTTCATGTTCAAAAAGCACACAGAACATCTTTGCACACTTAAAACCTATTCCACCTTTTGGGGAAAAAGGCCATTCCATGCAGGTGGGAATGGATTCACTTTCACCTTCACCTATCCCGTAGTCCCATGGACCATGGGGGAACCAATGAAAATTTTGCAACCAGCTTCCAGAAATGGATTACAAAATGTAAAAACGACCACCACCACCAACAACAAAAACCGACATGGACACTAGTGTTCTGTTTAAATATTTATCCCTGAAGCCGGGGTACACTACCTTAAGGCGGGGACAAAAACCCCACACCCACACAAAACACACACACACAGGTTTTGTTGAACTATACTATAATCTAATGATCCATGTATAAAGCAATTTAATAAAAGTACCAGCAAAATAAAGATCATCACAAAATACAATGCATCCCAATCTAAATTAATTGCTTGTCTTAGTATAAAAAAAAATTTTTTTCTGAAAAATTTTTTTGCTCAGGATTCAAAAAATTTTTTATGGGTGACAGCTTGATAATACGGGTTGTAGTAGGAATCTAATTTTAAACAATGATTTGGGTTTAATTTTTCGCTTTCCCTTTTAATCTTGTTTGGGGTTCTGAGATGAATATACAGAAAATTTTGAAGTCTAAGTTATATATCTTTTTTTAAAAAAAATTCTCACTGTTTTCACAAGCTTTTCTCTTGAACAGGAAATTTTTGGGATTGTCAATTTTGTGCCCACAGATAAAAGGGGGGGGGGGGGGGGGGGGGGGGGGGGGGGGTTTTTCCGGCAAGTTTTTTCCATTTTGGGGTGAAAACCAAAGCCAAACCGGCCCTTTCCCTTAAAAAAATTCCCCAAACCCAAAAAACTTTTCCTTTATTTATACCTAAAATTTGGGGTTTTCCCAAACCCTTTACCCTTTTTGTTATTTTTTGGGAAAAAGGGCATTCGGTTAACCTTTTTGAAAACCCAAAACAAGGGCCCTTTTTTCCAAAACCCCTGGTTTTGGCATTTTTTGAAAAAAGGAAACTAAGTTTCTCCTTCATTAAATAAAATGCTTTCCCCCAAAGAAGAAAATGGGGGTTTTAAAAAACCCGATTTCAAAGGGGTGGGAATCAAAACAAGGAAAAAAGGGACTTTCACCTTTTGGGGAAAAATTAAACCAAAGCATTAATTTTTAAGGGGCCTGAATTTCCCAAACCCCCGGAATTCTTTTCAAAACTTAGTTGGTGAAGTCTACCCTTTCCCCAATTTTGGGGTTTTTTTTCCCAGAAACCGCTGTTTGTGGCTTTTTTCTGGAAAGTCGAAAATTTGATCTTGGTTTGGTTCCCACTAAAATCGGTTTCAAAACCCAAGAAAAAGGAAAAACCGGAAAAAAGGACAGGGGGGAAATGAAAAATTTAATTTTTCTCCCAAATTTCCCCCAACGGAATTTTTGGGTCGATTGATTGGGTCCCCACCCCTATTCTTCAATTTTAAGTTTGAGAAAGGGGATGGGGGGGGTCCTATGGAAAACAAGAGGTTGGAAGCCCCCTGATCACTTGGAGAAAAAAAAAAAACCGGCCCAAAGCAGGGGGGGGGGAAAAGAAAAGTTTTTTTACAAAAGGAAAACAAAATTTTAAATACTGCCTGAAAGAGGAAAGGGGGTCAAAGGAATGGGGTTTTTTCCTTTAAAACCGGGGCAAACTCCCCCCTTTTTCATTTTTTTTAAAAAAAAATTTTTTAAAAAAGGACCAAAAATTTTCTGAAAGGGGGGGTCAAAATGGGGGGTTTTTCTTTAAAACCCAAAGAAAAAACTCTGCACCCTTCATTTTTTCCAGAGTTATCCCAAATCAACAACATTTGCATGAGTGGGGGGCCTCTAAAATGTTTAGAAGATTCCCCCATCTGTCCCCTGATTCTCTTCTCTGTTTTTCTCTCTTCTCCTCTCTTTTCTCTCTCTCCCCCTTCTCTCTCTCTTCCTCCTTCTTTTCTCTCCTCTCCCCCCCCCTCCCCCCTCTCTCTCTCTCACTAAACTGGGTTTCCTTTTCTATATTAGGGGAGTCCTTTAAACCTTTTAAAGGGAAATCTTCTCCTTTAGAACATTAGGGTTTGTAGAATCCAAAAGGATTGAGTTTTCTAAAAAAGGGTTTCCCCCAACCTATTGAAATTTGGGAGATCTGCTATGGAACCCCAACAGAAAAAAAAAAACGGGACTGAAAAAATTTTGGACTCTTTGAGGGAAAAACAGCCCTATTAAAAATCAAGTGAAATAATTTATTAGGGGGAACTTTTTTTTAAAATTCGTCTAACAAAAGAAAAATAATCAATGGCCCCAAATTAAAAAATTTTTAAAACCCTCCCCCAAAACTAATTAATTCCCCCCGAGGGGTAACCCCAAAATTTCAAGCACAATAATTGCCCCATACCCTTATATCAAACCCCCAACAATTTGGTCGAAACTTGTATCCCAGTCAAACTTTTGTAGGATCCAAAACCCAGTCTGTATCACGTGGTCAAAAAAAAACGAAAAAAAATCCCCAAACCGGGCCCCACAAAACAAATAACAATATCTTTTCCTTTGCAAAATTTGGGAGGGAAAATCTTTTCTTATCAGATTTTAAGTAACTCCTTTTTTTGGGGAAAAAACTTTCCCCAACATTACGGGACCCGGGGGACTTTTTCCATAAAAATTTTTGGAAAAAAACCCCACTTTAAATTTTGCTATTTACAAAAAACCGGGGCCCCACAAAAAAATTATTAGAATCAAATATCCCCCAAAAAACCCCCTTTTGGCTCACTAAGGAATAGAAAAAAAGGCTTTGCTTTTTCTTAGGACCTTTTAAAAAGAACATAAATTTTAGGGAAGAGTAAAAAAAAAATTAAGAAAATCCCCAAAAAAAACTCGAAAAAAAAAACGGCAAAAAAAAGGGGGAAAAAAGAAATATTTCCAAGACTTACTACCCAAACCAAAAAAAAAACCAAAAGGACTGTATGGGAGCAAAAATCAAAATAACTAACAAACAAGATCTTCCAAAAAAAATGTAATCAAAGAGGGGTTATTGCTGAACAATTTTTAAAAAATTCATTTCATTTTTGGTCTTACAAAAAATTTAATTAAAAAAATGAAAAATCAAAGCCCAAAAAAAAATTAAATGAACTAAAACTTAATTAAAAGGGAAAAGGCATACTCCTTAAAAAACTTCACATTCCTTTTATGCCTGGTTTTGGGTTTCTTTTTTTTAAAATTCTAACTCACCCCCAAAAACCAAGAACGCCGGGTGGTTTCTTTGGATGGGGA